>OX578285.1:21068207-21490883 GCA_951217055.1 Gerris lacustris
GGTACTGAATTTTATACAATCTATTATGTCTTAGAGTTTCAAACAATTTACTGAACTGAACACATTGGAGAATTGTACTAATCTATTTTGTGTATCCATTGTAACACATACCATAGTTGGCTAGCAGTCTACAAATACTAACAAGCATGGTGTTATTACTAGCTACTTCTTTGTACCACGGAGAAAAGTTGGTTTTTGGTGCTAAAGATTTATAAGAAGTGCCGCAGGTGATATTTTTGTGCTAGAGTTTGCCATTTCTCGTAGACTGACAATGGCGCGTATAAATCGCGACAGTGTACTTTATACATTATTAGTTAGTCAAGAGCTAACTCTTTTAGTTCATGGTGCTTTCTTTAGATATTTGTTCAACTTGTTCGTTCGAAGCCCCCCCCCAAGGCCCCCCCCCCCCATGTGCCCTTTTATTCGAAAAATCTCTACTCTTTTATATTTTCCTACAGTAGGTGGTTGTGAATTCTTGCGACTTCACATAGTTAGGCCGGATTTAGGCATAGGCAACATAGGTGGACGCTTTGGGGCCCACACCACAAGGGGGCCCGCACTCATTCCAATAATATTCTTTATTTCCATTAATGATTTTCCTTTTTTTTACAATAACTTCACAATTCCTATTTTTTTTTTTTTTTTAAATATATGTAGGTACATATGCACATAATATAAGCAGATAATCTTGTATATACATACATATATATATATATATATATATATATATATATATATATATATATATATATATATATATATATATATATATATATATATATATATAAAAACAAGACTCCTTCCTCAACTCAACTCAGGGAGACGGTCAGGTGCAATAAAAACTCCACATTCACATCAAGCCAACGTTTCGGCAACTGTTTAATGTTGCCTTCATCAGGGCAAACTGTAACATACATAAAAAATACGTGAGCATAAACAAGCAGACTACGAACAAGGTAATAAATAAGTGAAATACATAACCGGGACTAAATCAGAACTCACATGAAGATGAAGAACTAAGCACAAATAATGTAATAAAGAGAAGGAAGCATATAACAAATTAAAGGGAACAAGGTGAAAAAGGAATTAAAAAACACTGTTAAAAAGTTCACGGCTCACAGAAAGTAAATAAATGTAAGAATGTGACAGCTGACGGTGGCGCTGTTGACGGCAGAACGGAGGAACTAAAAACCAAGTCTTCGCTAGCATGCAGTGCAACCTAGCGGCCAAGAGAAGTACTAGCAAGCTAAATCTAAGCACAAAGGAAAAAGGAAAATAGGAAAAAAAACAAGGGAAGTAAGCGGAAAAATACGGAGGTAAGGAAAGGAGGAACATAGAGCTAGGTATAAAGGGCCAAAAGGTGCTTGTATAGATCACTTATCCCTGCCACATCAGATCTGTAGTTCATTGAGGCCGCATTATTGTGAACAAACAGCATCTCTAAAACTCGTCTCTTTTGAGTATTCTTTTCAGCCCGAACAATACGGACCTCATCAGGTTTTAATCTAGCTTTATGACGATTTTCCACACAGTGACAGGCGAGTGCGGTGACATTCCGTAACCCTCTGTCGATAGAATTTTTATGAGCATTTAGCCGCTCTCGGAGATAGCGCGATGTTTCCCCGATGTAGACCTTATCACAGTCGCTACATTCTATCTGATAGATAACATTAGACCTCTTATTATTAGGGATGAGATCCTTAGTCTGTGTAAAGAGGCAGCCTACTTTATGGGGGGTATATTTAGCGAAGAGCTTATTAGGCGTGACCTGCCGAAGTACCCTCACTAAATGCCCAGTTACGCCTCCGATATAGGGGAGTTTAGCGAACCCATCTCCAAGAGGAGTCACCGGCGGCGCGGGGGGCGGCATACTATATTTTCTAATTAAGGAAGCGATCGTTCCGCAGGTGTAGCCATTTTTCCGCAACATCCTTCTGATGACATCTCTGGCCTCTCTATTGTACTCAACACTCGTAAGGTCTAGAACCCTCTTAACAAAATTGCTAGCCACGTTCAATTTAGTCGTCAAGGGGTGCTTGGAGGCAAAATGAAGTACTCTGCCCGAACTAGACGGTTTTTGATACCATTTAGTAGATAGATTACCCTCTTCATTCCTCAGAATAAGCATATCAAGGAAAGGAATGGTGTCATTAACAGGTAGCTCGATAGTAAAATTGATGCGGTTGTGGAAGGAGTTAAATACTTCCAGAGCCAGATCCACCATATCCTGTGGAAGCGAGAGGATCATGTCGTCGACATACAGTTTACAGAGCCGCACAGAGAAGTTCAGACGGCCTAATGATGTGGTGATAGCCCTCTCCATCACAAGGCTGGCGAGGTTGTTGGATAGAGGGCTGCCCATCGGGCAACCATAAATTTGAGAAAACATCTGCCCCCGGTAGACGAAATAGCGTGTTTCACAGGTGAATTCTAATATTTCGATAAAAAGACCTAGGGGGATCTTGGTGTACTTACGAACCTCTCTCCAGCGCTCTCGAATAATAGTTATAACCAAGTCTATGGGGACATTAGTGAAGAGGGAAGTGACGTCAAGAGACAAGAGAGTTTCACCCTGGGGAATAGTGGTGCTAAGAAGGGTCTCCCTCATAGACGCCGAATTTATTACACTGTAATCACTACCAGCGATATTAGCAATGATACGGCTAAGAAATTTGGCTAGATTGTAAGACGGACTATTGAGGAACGACACAATAGGGCGTAACGGCACATCCTTTTTGTGGATTTTGGGGAGGCCATATATCCGAGGGGCCGTCGCATTGAAGCTCATAAGTCGTTCACCCTCAGCTGTACTAACATAGCCGCCCTCCATTAAGTCACGTATGTACCCGTTCGCCCTATTTTGGTAGGAATTGGTGAAATCTTTGCCTACTTTCTTGTAAGTGCTCTGATCACTGAGCATAGCGACCATTTTATCGTGATACTCCGATTGTAACATCGCCACAGTACGATTACCCTTATCAGCACGAGTGATAAGAATCTCAGGGTGTTCTTTCAAAAAAAAAAAAAATCCTAGTCCTACGATACGCGGTGTTGTATTGATCAAGTGGTCTATTGCCAGCCATACGATTCCTATGATTAGTAAGAATATTGACACACTGCGCCCTGGCATGTATTTGCTCATCCGGGGGCGAGGTGCCTATAATTGTTTCAATATCGCTAATAAAGTCCAGAAGAGGAAAAGAAGAGCTAGTACACTCAAGTGCGAACTTAGGGCCTAACGATAATAATTGACTGCATGCCTCAGGAATAGGGATATTCGTAAGATTATGAAAACTACTGAACTCATCACTACGTTGTGAATCAAGTCCACCATATTCAAGGGAACCAACAGACTTCAATTTCCGAATAAGCTCATAGCGCTTCCGCTGGAAACTTTTATCTTTAGCTAAGCTAATCAGTCTCATAAGTCTGTCAAAGATATCAGCCGGAAGCCGAGACTGAAGGTCTGACTTAAGGGTCGTTATTCTTGACTCAATGACTCTGATGTCATTAATGGTAATCTTAATCACGCAGTTTAGCATCTTAGATTTCGTGCGCTGGATGAAAGATATGATTTCTTTATTAATTGGTGAATCAGGTTGAACCAAGGCCTCTAGGTGCCTGCAGGAGTGCTGTATAAAATTCGGAAAAACTTTCCTAGATCTACATTGTAATAAAAAGATTCTCTTCGCAGTAATGTGAGAGAAGTGCTTTGATTCTTTACTCAATAATTTAGCCATTTTCCAGACTGCGTCACTATGTTCCCGCCTAATCTCTTGTGTCAATATTCTTACTAATCATAGGAATCGTATGGCTGGCAATAGACCACTTGATCAATACAACACCGCGTATCGTAGGACTAGGATTTTTTTTTTTTTTGAAAGAACACCCTGAGATTCTTATCACTCGTGCTGATAAGGGTAATCGTACTGTGGCGATGTTACAATCGGAGTATCACGATAAAATGGTCGCTATGCTCAGTGATCAGAGCACTTACAAGAAAGTAGGCAAAGATTTCACCAATTCCTACCAAAATAGGGCGAACGGGTACATACGTGACTTAATGGAGGGCGGCTATGTTAGTACAGCTGAGGGTGAACGACTTATGAGCTTCAATGCGACGGCCCCTCGGATATATGGCCTCCCCAAAATCCACAAAAAGGATGTGCCGTTACGCCCTATTGTGTCGTTCCTCAATAGTCCGTCTTACAATCTAGCCAAATTTCTTAGCCGTATCATTGCTAATATCGCTGGTAGTGATTACAGTGTAATAAATTCGGCGTCTATGAGGGAGACCCTTCTTAGCACCACTATTCCCCAGGGTGAAACTCTCTTGTCTCTTGACGTCACTTCCCTCTTCACTAATGTCCCCATAGACTTGGTTATAACTATTATTCGAGAGCGCTGGAGAGAGGTTCGTAAGTACACCAAGATCCCCCTAGGTCTTTTTATCGAAATATTAGAATTCACCTGTGAAACACGCTATTTCGTCTACCGGGGGCAGATGTTTTCTCAAATTTATGGTTGCCCGATGGGCAGCCCTCTATCCAACAACCTCGCCAGCCTTGTGATGGAGAGGGCTATCACCACATCATTAGGCCGTCTGAACTTCTCTGTGCGGCTCTGTAAACTGTATGTCGACGACATGATCCTCTCGCTTCCACAGGATATGGTGGATCTGGCTCTGGAAGTATTTAACTCCTTCCACAACCGCATCAATTTTACTATCGAGCTACCTGTTAATGACACCATTCCTTTCCTTGATATGCTTATTCTGAGGAATGAAGAGGGTAATCTATCTACTAAATGGTATCAAAAACCGTCTAGTTCGGGCAGAGTACTTCATTTTGCCTCCAAGCACCCCTTGACGACTAAATTGAACGTGGCTAGCAATTTTGTAAAGAGGGTTCTAGACCTTACGAGTGTTGAGTACAATAGAGAGGCCAGAGATGTCATCAGAAGGATGTTGCGGAAAAATGGCTACCCCTGCGGAACGATCGCTTCCTTAATTAGAAAATATAGTATGCCGCCCCCCGCGCCGCCGGTGACTCCTCTTGGAGATGGGTTCGCTAAACTCCCCTATATCGGAGGCGTAACTGGGCATTTAGTGAGGGTACTTCGGCAGGTCACGCCTAATAAGCTCTTCGCTAAATATACCCCCCATAAAGTAGGCTGCCTCTTTACACAGACTAAGGATCTCATCCCTAATAATAAGAGGTCTAATGTTATCTATCAGATAGAATGTAGCGACTGTGATAAGGTCTACATCGGGGAAACATCGCGCTACCTCCGAGAGCGGCTAAATGCTCATAAAAATTCTATCAACAGAGGGTTACGGAATGTCACCGCACTCGCCTGTCACTGTGTGGAAAATCGTCATAAAGCTAGATTAAAACCTGATGAGGTCCGTATTGTTCGGGCTGAAAAGAATACTCAAAAGAGACGAGTTTTAGAGATGCTGTTTGTTCACAATAATGCGGCCTCAATGAACTACAGATCTGATGTGGCAGGGATAAGTGATCTATACAAGCACCTTTTGGCCCTTTATACCTAGCTCTATGTTCCTCCTTTCCTTACCTCCATATTTTTCCGCTTACTTCCCTTGTTTTTTTTTTCCTATTTTCCTTTTTCCTTTGTGCTTAGATTTAGCTTGCTAGTACTTCTCTTGGCCGCTAGGTTGCACTGCATGCTAGCGAAGACTTGGTTTTTAGTTCCTCCGTTCTGCCGTCAACAGCGCCACCGTCAGCTGTCACATTCTTACATTTATTTACTTTCTGTGAGCCGTGAACTTTTTAACAGTGTTTTTTAATTCCTTTTTCACCTTGTTCCCTTTAATTTGTTATATGCTTCCTTCTCTTTATTACATTATTTGTGCTTAGTTCTTCATCTTCATGTGAGTTCTGATTTAGTTCCGGTTATGTGTTTCACTTCTTTATTACCTTGTTCGTAGTCTGCTTGTTTATGCTCACATATTTTTTATGTATGTTACAGTTTGCCCTGATGAAGGCAACATTAAACAGTTGCCGAAACGTTGGCTTGATGTGAATGTGGAGTTTTTATTGCACCTGACCGTCTCCCTGAGTTGAGTTGAGGAAGGAGTCTTGTTTATATATATATATATATATATATATATATATATATATATATATATATATATATATATATATATATATATATATATATATATATATATATATATTTAATTGTTTTATAAGATTTTTGGAAGAAGCCATTCGAGAAATGGAATGGAGTAATTAAGGGATAAATATAAACGGAGAGATACTTAACAAGCTAAAATTTGCAGATGCCAACGTTTTAATTGGTAAGAATACACAGGAAAAAGAAATTACTTTGCAGAATAGAACTACAAAATCAAAGGAAATTGGACTGAAAATAAACTAAGATAAATCAAGAACGATGTACTTATGTATATAAAAAGGGAAAACCCGGGGTGTTAGCAGAAGGCAAGAGAATAGAGGAGGTGGATGAGTTTATTTGCTTAGGGCAGATCATAGCTAGAGGAAAATGGATGGATGAGGAAATTAAAATAAGGATAAGATTAAGCTGGAGAGCGTACAACTGCCACATAAAGTTATTTAGGTCTTAAGTTGATATCCCAATTAAAACAAAGCTGTGGAATAGCGCCGTAAAACCGTTTTTGTTATATGGATGCGAAATATGGTGTTTGACAAGGAACAATACTGATTAGCTGAGAATTTGTGGTTGTCGAATGGAACGAAGTATATTGAGGGTGAGACGAACCGAAAAGAAATGAAACACGTGGATCAGGGAACAAACAAACATAACAGATGTTGGCAAAGAAGCAATAGGACGAAAATGGAGATGGATAGAGCATGTAGTTAGATAAACGGATGGAAGGATGGCCAGGAAAGTCATAGAATAGACTCCTCTCGAATTCAAGAAGATCAGGGCTGGAACGGTGGCAGGCGAGGTCATAGGAAGGGGTGTAGAAGGAGTGGCCCCTCTCTCTCACACTGCCAGTGCCGGGTCGAGAGGCCTGTTCAGTGGCGGACGGAAATAGAGAGTTTGATGAAGCAGCTTTTGCATAATTACGTATTTCTTTCGAATTACGCGTAAAACCATCATTACTCATTTGGGACAATTTAAGTTTCAATTCAGCATTTTCATTCACCAGCTGGTTCACAATGATGGTTAGATTGCCCACCTTGGAACATAAAGATTTGAGCAAATCCACCTGAGTGGCAGAGTTTTTCAATATCTTTAAAGAGACATATTCATTCGGTAGTGAGTTTTCTTTACTTTTAAAATGAGAACTCTCACCTTGGCGGCGCGGCGTGGAGTAACAGCGACGTCGTCCCCTTTTTTCTTTTTACAATCCTCGCATTTCCAAGAAGGGGCAAGCAGATCAAATTCTATGTCAGAAATATTTTTACACGCCGCATGAAGTAGCGTGTTACAGATAGTGCAACAAAGGGCATTGTCTAAAGTGAATACTTTTTTGTCACAAGCACTGCACGCACTTTCAGAGATAGCAAAAGAATTAGGATTTTTTTTACTCGCATTCGATCTTAGTATAAGGGACTGGGAGTTGGCCGAGGAGGCCTTATCTTCAGTCCCCATAGAAAGAACAAAACACAATCAACGGTCAAATAGCAAAAACAATAATTACGTAAGCGATGTTTACAGACTGGCGGTCAGTCTACGACTGTATAGTTGAAAAAAATTTGGAAGGTATAATGAATACTAACATTTTATTAAGACCTGCAAGGGCTGAAAGTATAACTCATCATGATCTAGCACATAAAATCCATGTTAAAGTGAGTATATTCTCAAGTAATCACTATTTTTTAAAAAACAAAAAACTACACTTTCTTTAGCAAAATGAAGTGTTCTATAAACAATTTGGTTTTTTTAAATGAAAAAGTAGAATAATGTACATCACGAGACATTAATCAAATAACTTTTATTTTGGTAAACAAAAGTTTTTTATTACTCAATATTAATCGAGTAGATGTAAATATTCTTGGTTTGCTTTTAAAAGGCGACTTAATTTCGACGCTTTGTCGGTTCCGCCTTTATTATCAGCTTATAGTGTTTTTTTACGGGTATCAACACAAAATACTTAATTTTTTATCATAGCTTATGTCGTGTACATGTACATGTATATTAGCTGGTGTAGAACCCTCATTTTTCTTCTACTGAAATTTTACATTTCGGATATGAACCCGGGAGGAAGAACAACAATTTATCTTGGTGAGTATGGAAGATCAGACAAAATTCTTGAGCCGAGAACCCGAACCAGTTTAAATCAACACCAGGCTACCACACCCTTTTTAACTAACATACTGTTATCACACCGACTCATGTTTATGTTTAATTAATTAGATGTAACAGTAACATGACCTAAATCAACAGGGAACGGATCAACCTAGCAAATACACTTAAAATTATAGCCTTTTACCTCTTCTCATGAGGCATTTGAAATAAGAAATCAATCCAAGATCTCAACTTTTAAAATTAACAGCTTCAGTTTCTACAAAGGAAAACAAATAATAATTTGGAACGAACCAAAAAAAAAAAAAATGAATATAATATAACCAAAACAAGATATTAAATATCTTCGATTTTTCAGACTGATGACGGCCACTTCACACATACACTAGTGACTAGATAATATGATCGTCAGTGTAAAAATATGTCTTACCATCGCCAGGTATATCGATAATAACCTTGGTTTCGTAAAAAGTAATTATCAATTGATATGAAATGAAAACACCACAGAGAGATTGACTCTATTGACTTTATCTCTAAAACCACTGGAGCTATGGCGGTGAAATTTCCTAGATAGATCCTCTTAGCTCCTAGATGCTCGGTAAAAAATCCTTTTAGAATCCACCATCTTGATTCAAGGTAGCGGCCATATACATGTACAAAATTCGAAATTATATCTCAGGAACTAATTAATTGGTTTATACCCTTGAAATTTGAAATTTAGCTTCCTTTATTGACATAAATAAAGGGGAGATATTCAATTTGTGCAAGGCAGACGATGTAGAGAGCCAAGTATTCTCTATATAGCTGTGGAATCATGGCATGCGATCAGGTTGAAATAACAACCACAACTTTCACTTTAACATTCAGTTTACAGAATTCTCTGAAATGATTAAGACCTCCCTGGGAAGTTACTACAAAAAGAATAGGTTAGTTCTATTAAAATAGGGTGGTATTATTTAATCTATAACAAAAAAAAAAAAAAAAACAATTGAACGGTTAACGACAATAAAATGGCTAATCACAGGATATTTCTTCGTTTCAAAACCGAATAACATTAATTATTCATAATAATTAATCATTATTATTAGACATTTTCAGCTTAAAAAGGTATAATCTGTCTGTGATTCTCTTGATAAAACGTACAAAGTGATCCACCAGATAATTCTACATAATGAATGTGAGCTTCACCCACTTTTCAAAGGCTTTCACCGATTTGGTCGGGAAAAAGTCAGTGTTAATGTTCGCCACTTGGAATACATGAGTGAAAAAGAATTGACAAGAATTCGGTAACGAATAATAATTTCATGGTCCGTGATAAAAGTGAAGAGGGAGGAAACTGCAGGGTGAGTAGGGTGCAGGAGAGGGGGAGGTTTAACATCCAATTTTCGCTCGTGTTTTTGTTGCTCTGAGAAAAGGCAATCCATACCTGTCATAGGGACAGGCAGAAACAAACGATTCTTTATTCATTATTTATTAAAGCGAGGGGAAGCTGTCAATAGGGATTTGCTGAGCTCTAGGACTGGGGCACTCTCGCACTCTCCAAACTACTGGGCCACTCGATACTACACCTTCAAGCTCAACTCCCTTCAATTTAGCTGGTAATTACAAGCGATTCCACGTTACGTCTTCATTCGACCACGCTCTAACTAAATATCAACCATTCTTTCCCCTTCTACTTCTTTTAACACTTTCAACAACATACAATACTAATAAAAAATCCATAGCAAAACTGAACAGACTTATATTATAACTGACATTAAGCATTTCAATGGTTAAATTATTATAATAACTTTTTAATAATAATCAGCTTCGTATAGACCACCTTAACAGCAATAGACAGTCGGATTATTTTATACATAAAATCCAAGTACCACCGACTGAGAGACTCGTCATGATTTCTTTGGAAACACTAATCCTAAGACCATTAATTTTTTCAGAAACAAATTTTAAAAAACAAAGCATTAAATACACTCCGTAACGAAGCAAATGATTCCAGCGAGTTATGTTATTATCATAATATAACAGCCAGTAAAAGATGTATTATAATAATACATGCATAACCAAACTTTTTGTACAAATATACATTTACAATTTCATTAAAAAGGTATATCTCTTTAAAATGTGCTCCTCTGGCATATTACTTTATTTAGCTGAGGGGGAAAGTAAAATTTATAAAGTCAACACAAATGTTTGTCTGCAGTACTAAAGATAAGACAAAGGAAGATGTTAGAATATATAATAGATACAATATTAAGTGATAACGGTTGTTTTAGAGAGGAAGGAAAAGGGGAGGAGTAACCTGTTAGCAACTAACCCGGAAATTTGCACTTCCTTTACTGGTCGGATTAAGTTGGACTTTGGGCCCAGTTATTAACAGTATAACATGGGAAACCATTAAAGCAACACGGCACACTGTCAGACCCCTGGCTAATTAAACTGAATCCTCTCCTGGATATAGGGCAACATTCTACTAATTATTTCTTAGGCTTTTCTTAACCTGTTAATAAAATTTCTCGAAGTATGCACGTCTTATATAATGTTTTTAAGCCATTCGTATTCCAGAATTTTTCTACTCTTAATCCTACTATAAAGGCTTCAAAGGAGAACTACGATGATTGTTAAACATTTTCCGAAATGTTTTCAACCAATCTTGACTTAATACGTAATACGTTTCATGAGACTTTAGAAGACGGTTTAAAATATTTTGGCAGGCTATATTTACATTGGACTTTATAAATAATCGTTTATAATTTTTAATTTATAACTATTTATATTTATTACTATAATTAACATTAACATTCTGTACCTCAGATTTAATATAATTATAATATATTATGACGAAGTACTGTCACTTCTCTCTTAGTTAATAATAAAGAAAAAATCAAAGTAAACAAGTATATTTTGACGAAAAACAGCTCAATTTTCCGTTTCTATCAAATCAAAAATACATAATAGCTCTCCAGTATATTCTAAAATGTGACTTACCAAGATTTTCCTCTAAAGTACACAATATATAAACTCGCCCTGCTCTAACCTTAAGGCCCATTTCACATCGTCATAAATCTAAATCAATCAGAATAAAAGAGAATCAGATTCGTGTTTATTGTACAGAAACCCTTCATTAAACGAATCGTTATAAATCTAAATCAAGGAGAATCCGACTCACCAAGATTCAGCGAAGCCGTCTCTATTCAAATAAAAACAAAATCTGTTCCCTCCTTCATACCAGGCAAATCAACTTCAATCCGCCTTGATTCAGTTGATTCAATATTTCGGCTTGCTATAATCATAAAGAATCTGACTCAACATGATTCGGCGAGGTGATTTATATTAAAATAAAGACAAACTCTTTTCCTTCCTCCACACCAGCTGAATCAACTTCAATCCCCCTTGATATAAACACAGAATGACATTTTTCCTTTCTCATATACCTTGTATATAAAAAGCGAAAGCACTGTGATGGACATAGAAACATTAATTATGAAAGTAAAGGCAAATAGTGTAAAGATATAGAAGTTATAAAGCAAACACTATAAACGTCTGTTTTCTATCTACATATACATAGATTATTTATACAGTACTAATACTACAGGTTAATATTCTAGCCTTACTATTGACTCATAATACTAATAATACATATAACAGGTAGTTATTGAATTTAATAACTAATTCTTAGTCTATTTATTGTTGAAAATTGCTATTAATTATTTAATTAATAAGTAATCAATTGCTGATTTTATAGCCTGGAGAAAACTTCGATGGGAACAAAATACAGCGAAAAAATTAAATTTAAAAAAAAAAACTAAAAAGACCCAAAAACATGTAGAATCTAGTTTAAAACTATACAAAAAAGATTTTAACTATAAAAATTATGAAAATATGATATCAAGGTTAGTAGCTTAAAAAAGGCGGGGCAATAACAAACTCTCATCCTACATTTACACCGGCGGGGCTGAATCAACTTCTAGGATTTTAGTTAGTCAGAATCAATCCTAAGCATAGCCAATCAAAGAGGATCTGACAACAACATTTTGTGTTTTGATTAAAAACGCTACGTTGAATCTTGGTGAGTCAGATTCTCCTTGATTCTGGTTGATTCAGATTCATGGAGATTAGTTAGTGAAAAAGGGGCCTAGTATGCTTTAGTATGCTTAGAAAAGAAAATATTGTAAATAATATCCGAAGTGGTTGACGAGATAACTCCTCGACAATTACAGTATCAATAGAAACACAAAGTAAATAGAAAAATATAAAAACGATGTATGTACTTATAAACTTTGATTTATAATAGTAAGGAATTAATATTAATCAAGACTCTAAGATAGGTCAAAAATAAGGTCGAAGACGACAAAATACAACATTACTGTTTTTTTAATTAATAAATATTTCCTTAACTAACCATATAGTGTTATAATTATGACTAGAGAGGTTAATAAAAGTAACACTACAATATTGTCACCACAATTTTATATATTTAAACAGACGCGCTTCGACATTATGTCATCTACAGTGTGTTAACATAGTAAGTGAAAAACTACGACTAAGCTAAATATTACAAACTATTATGACTTAAAATAACAGTACAACTTGGGTGTAGAGTAGGGTGGGAGGATTAAGGAACCAAGGGAAAAGGGGTATGGAGGCTAAGGCAGGTATGACATTTTTTATTTTTTTTCCTTTTCAACTGCTTAAAGCGAAATAATAAAATCCTATTTTTTTTCTATTACTAAGTTATTTTACAAAATTATTTCTTTCCAAATTTACTATGTTAACACACTGAAGATGACATAATGTCGAAACGCGTCTGTTTAAATATATAAAATTGTGGTGACAATATTGTAGTGTTACTTTTATTAACCTCTCTAGTCATAATTATGAAGTGGTACCCCAAAATCTCAGTCAAAACAAGCAATTATTCATATAGTGTTAAAAAAGACTCCAGCAAGTGGAATTAAATTCATACAAAGAAAATGTTATTTTATCTGTAAAAAAACCTTAAAACTAACCTTACAATATAAGATAGAAATGCAAGCGTATTAAGACTATCCAGTTATATAAGTATGCAAGTGTCACTTGCAATGCTTCGTCCCTCAAGTATAGATAATTCTTGAACCGAAAAATCGTGTACAATGTCAAAACACTATTGCTGTTTATGAAAGAATAATTGTGAATGCACTTTCCTGGAAACTATATATTCGAAATAACAACCTACCTAGGCTCAGTTCCTAATGAGCTAGGCATAGTTGTCACTAATCGTTGATAGATACTTTAGGGCTGTCTTATAAAGTTGTGTTAAAGTAGATATGGATAATAGAAACATCCAAGCTTCAATAAAGAGGTATCAGTGTTTTACGTTTGCTTAATGCACGTTACCAAAAAATATAATTCTTAATAATCATCAATTTAAGCTATCCGATTGCACTATAATTACCTGTCTTAGTACATTATTACATAAATAAAAGCTTTTTAGCTAAGAAATCTCGTTAGAAAAAACAACTTAATTTCGACTTGTTACCAATTCCTTAGGATTAATCGAGGGGAAAGTGTTAAATTCTTTTTCCTTTTATATTAAAAGGTCAAAGCCTCTCTTATTTCAATGCTTATTTTATATATATATACACACTAATTTGTATCAAAAAGAAGAAAGTACTGATTTATTTAGAACTTAGATTAGTTAAATTATCGAAAAACTTTTGAATAATTCATTCCAATTACAACGTGCGATGAGAATCATAAGTTACTTAAAAATGAGGCTTCATTTTTTAATAGAATTTTGTTTTGAGGTCAAGTTTTGAAAATTAAAAAAAAAGAACTAATCCCTTCGATCAAAGGGCTTTTACCCCCGTTGTGAGCCCTACTCTCCCACTGAGTGAAAGTAAGGACTGAGGAATATATTATAGAGGCGCCTGTATCTAGAACACTGAGTCCTATAAGACTTAAGCTACCTCGATTGCTTTATTTCATTTTGTTCTTTCGCTTCCTTGTTTCAAAGCGTTGAAATTAATAGATTCAACATCCGCCTTTAAATATTACAAGGAAATCAATTTTCACTCTTTCCCACCCTCCAAAAGAAAAAGCTCTAAAAGAAGAAGACGAAGGAGGAAAACCTGATTAAATAAAAACATCGCTTGTAAAAACTTCAACTTAGATTGTAATTCATTTTTTGCTAGATTTTTTTTTTCACATCATTTTCTACTGATTAAAAGTATTTCTATCTTTCTGTTCCTCGACTATAATATAGAAGAATAATTTCTATTTAATTTTTCAGTTCCCTTTTCTCTTATTTTATTAATTTAATTAGTAAACTTACTAATTAGGTATAGAGGTTAACATTTCGGTACAGTAGAAATAGCGTTAGAGTAGAGCAACAAAAATTATTCTTAGAAGATGGTAGTTAACGCACTTTTACTGTCCCGCAAAATGCAATTTTGGCCACCATCTTAAAAAAATGAATATTTAAAAAAAAGAAAGATGAAATAGGGGGGGGGGGGATGAAAAATTATACTCTCATGTCCACGTATTTACACTTTAAAAGCTTAAATTATGCTAGATTAATGGAATCTTTAGAAGAATTGATCAGAACCGAAATAAATGTTTTGTACAAAAATAAGGGCTTTTATCCTAGTGCATCAGATATTGACATATTTACCCTCTGTTTTACTAACTTTATTTGGATAGACATTTTGATATTTAATATATATAATTAGGGGAAATTAGGAAATCTCTTTTTTAGGATATCTAATTGGTAGCAAACACAATGATCTGAAGCAGGTTTCAATTGATCAGGCTGTAATGCAAGCTTGCAGATCCCGTTCTCTGATATTCCCAATTCCGCTTGCTGTAGGCATACGAGTTCACAGAGATTTTGGGTCTCGATTCTTATTTGATGATCTTTGCAGCCTTGGATTCATGATGAATCCAATTGGATGTATGTCTTATGATGAAGTACATACACTCTTCTGTAATGGATGTATAACAAAAGTAACCAAAATGTTGTACCATCAAGCCTCTTTTTTCAATTGGTCACCGACAATGTCGACCATAATATAGCAACAGTAGATGGCCATAACACCTTTCATAGAATGTGCATATCAGCAGCATCATTTAATACCTCTTTACTGCTTACGGACAAAATAAAATGACTCAAATCCTGTCCTCAATACAATTATAGATCTGCAATCAAACCCTGGCGCATGCAATTATAAAGAAAGCAAAACTTAACCAGTGTTGCACGTATTGGTAGTGAACAACATACTGATTTATCTGATGCAAGTATTCTGGCCATACTTTGGATTTAGTAGATAAATATGAAAAGGTAATGTATTTTTTTTATCGCAGGCCACTTGTAAACATTCCTATCCTGAGCTGCCGGTAAAGTTCCATTTTACAGCCCTGGGGCCTGTAAAAATGCATGATTTATCTTTACAGGGCCACTAGTAGTTCGAAAAGTGGCAGTAGTTCTGGTGCAGGAAGCGCTAGTAGTTCTCAGCGTCAGCTGTTCAAGTAGTAACAATCAATATTTTTATAACTGCGGTTTGTTTTGGTACTGATGTAACCTTGATGTAGCCTTAATATGCATTTATTTTTTTGAAGATTACGGCAAAATAGTTTGCATGTTTAGTAATTAGTTTACATGTGGTGTGTTGATAAAATAGTGTACGCACCACAAGCAGTAGGTGACATGACAGGCCTCGGGCGTTAAACGCACTCGTGCTACGCAGTCGTGCTTTCGAACTTCGCCCTCGGCCTGTAATAACGCCCTTTCTGCTCTAGGTGTGTAAATAGCTATTATAGACCTCAATCCATTTACTGCTTCTTTAAGTGATGTATGGTATTTTTTTACCGGAATTGTGGATAATGAAAATAAGTTTAGTATAGAAAATGCTGACATCATTGAAATAAACATTTAAGATACACATTCGTTTTAGATCCAAGTAATGAAAAAATTATTATTTATTATTTTATTATTTTTTATTTATTCGTTATCTTATGTATGTATATTAATATAAAGTATTATATATAAGTAAAAAAATAAAATAAAAACTTTTATGTAATAAAATGAGTAACAATCATTATTTTTTAAAAACATATTAATAAATTGTCATGAGAAAGTTAAAACAAAATGAGAAAGTTAGAATATAAAGCGGTGCAGGTGTAAAACAATGCCGCACTGAGGGACTGTTTTGTGTAGAATGGTCCCGATCCCGTGGGTACTGTTGCACTCACAGTAGTCCCCCGGACAGCGAGAGGGCTGGGATGATAAAATAAAAAAATAAAAAATATTTATTGTTTTATGAGGGTGTCAGGCAACTAAAAGAAAAATGTATTACTTATTTATCACTATTTAAAAAAATAAATAAATTAATAAATTAATAATTCCCTTAATTTTTACAGGGTGACCACGATAAACTGGCTCACCCAGTTATCTCTTTTATTTTTGAAGATAGAGAAAAAATGTAAATGGTAACTCACCTTGGATTTTCACGTAGTTTTATAATATGATTTCCAAAAATATTTTTATCTCATGGTTTCGGCGGTATCTCTCTCAACTTTGTAATTTTAAATGGTAACCTCTATTTTTTATATTTTTTTTCTTAAACTAGATTGCTTTAGAAGAAAAAATGAGCCTTGAATCAACAAAATCAGTTGAGAATTGACAGAGATATCCAGTTTTCAATATGACAAAAATGCTATCTAAAAAAAAAAAAAAAAATCTAAAAAAAATATATATATATTTTAATTCTGTTTATTTCACTTATTTAGGTTAGTTCAATGCATTTACTGATTTCATTTCATTCAGTTACATCGTTAGTATGACCTCTTTTGATCAGTGTGTCAACAATCTTTCTCTTCTCTACATTTTCGGAGAGGAATGGAAAAAAGGATTGACTTTTGATTAGTAAATGCATTTAACTAATCTAAATAAGGTAAATAAACAGAATTAAGACCATTTTGTTTAATTTGCGATTTTTTTGTTTGCAGTATTTTACCTACTTAAATAGCATTTTTGTCATATTGAAAACTGGATATCTCTGTCAATTCTAAACAGATTTTGTTGATTCAAGTCTCATTTTTCTTCTAAAGTAATCTAGTTTAAGAAAAAAATATAAAAAATATAGGTTACCATTAAAAATTACAAAGTTGAGAGAGATACCGCCGAAACTATGAGATGAAAATATTTTTGGATATAATATTATAAAACTACGCGAAAATCCAAGGTGAGTTACCATTTACATTTTTTCTCTATCTTCAAAAATAAAAGAGATAACTGGGTGAGCCAGTTTATCGTGGCCACCCTGTATATATAAATTTAATTATAAAATATAAATATGACTAGAGAGGTTAAAAAAGAAACACAACAATATTGTCACCACATTTCCGTAGGCAAAACCAAGGACCCTTATATTTTCCTACGTGTGTCTGCCCGTCCGTCTTGTCGCCTGCTCTCATGGCTACACCTTTCGTCCGATCACTTTGAAACTTGGCATGTATGTGTTTTGTACCTACCCACATATTTTAAAAATATAGCGACTTAAAAAAAATATTTTTCAAAAAAAATTAGAGTAAAAAAAGTTAAGGGTTAAAATTTTATTATTTTTTTTCGACACCGTGAGGGGTATTATATGAAAGGGTACGTCGAGCTGATTACAAAAATATATAATTCTTTGGATATAACATTGATAGGGCGAGCGTAGGCGAGTTTGAAGCGGGTGTGAAACGTGTCCCCCCCCCCCCCTCTATTTCGCTTATGTGAAGTGCAAAAAATCTGAAAAAATTCCTGAACATTCTTCGACCAAATTTTAAGATACCACTTTTTGGAAATTTCGAAAAAAAAAATATTATTTTATTTTTTATTGACAAAATACGTTGTTTTTTTTTATATAATTATGGTCTTTTTGATGTATTTATATGGTTGTTGTCCGGTTCTGTGGCAAAAAATACCTTATCAGAAGTTTGTTTATGTATTTTGAGAATATCATACCCATAGGATAGTTCAGAGTAAGCTTTTTAGCATTCTAAAAAAAACCATCAATACTTAAACTATACAGGGTTGCCTACGGACCCTCGCTGTGTGCTGACCAGCACACACTTAACCTGTTTATTTTATAATTACAAGACGCGTTTCGACTAACATGTCATCTTCAGTATGCTTGTTAACTTAGTAAGAGTGAATGCTGTACTAAGTTAACTATTTTACAAATTTTAAACAGTGCAAGGGGGGTTAGACTAGGGTGGTGTGGGTAGAGGATAGGAAGGGAAGGAAAAAGGTAAGGGTATGGAGTTGAGATCCAAGTCGGAACCCAATAAAAGTGTTATTCAGGTAAACATTTGGTTTTCAACTTCTTAAAACTAAACAATAAATCCTTATATTACTATAACTAAAATTTCTTACAACTAATAGACATTATTTTAAAAATATTTTTTTTATAGGTTTAACAAGAGCAGTGTTATTAAGATTGGATTTTTCATTAAAACATTCTACATTTGTATCTTGGATAGCTCTTTGAATTTCTAAGTTTTCTAGGAGGTCTAATTTCCTAGGAGGTCTATTATGGTGGCAGGTATATTCCTTCTGGTGATTACCGAACCCAAATTTAGAGATTTGTCCAGGGTGGCTAAATGACTGGGTGGCTACTGAGACTGGCCACTGCCCCCATGTGTAGAGCCTCTGAAGCCATGCATATAAATATACCCAGATAATTCAAGTATACACTCGAACCTCGACAGCTGAAGACAGTGAGATTGATCAGAAAATATCTGTAAGATTAGATTGATGATTGGGGACATGAATGCTAAAGTTGGTAAAGATCACGGATATGAGTCAGTCGGTAAATTTGGGAAACGGTAATAGGAATGAACAGGGAGAAATTCTTTTAGATTTTAAAAGATAATCGTCCAACAAGAACCGAAATAGATTTTATTGTCTGTAACAAAAAAAAAAAAAATAATAATAAAAAAAAAAAAAAAAAAAAAAAAAAATGATGTTGATATTGGGAAGCTGTAAGAGCAACATTAAAGAAATGAAAAAAAAAATTCAGAGCAAAACATTATGATAACTTAATAGTTCTTGAGAATACGGCATACGGTGAATATGTTAAACCTGGAAGGTGATTCAACCTGGGTTTCGCCGGTGTTGTTGTTTTGTTGTTAAAGTCTTGTTGTGACACTCGTTCAAAATATACGTTTTTAAAATTCTTGTGAGTTAAAGCCCCTTGTTACTTCATTACTTATTGACTCTTATCCGTAAGATCCATAGGACTTAACAACAGGTTATGGGAGCCCAGTCTTCGCCCAGAAGATATCGCGGTCGATAGGTGAGATAATTTTTTTTTTATTTACATTATTTTTAGTTGATACTTTCAAAGGGAATAAAACTAGCTTTGAAGTATCATGGCAAATCTCAATCCCGTACGTATTGAACCCCTTGGTCGAGAAAACTTTGATACGTGGAAAATTCAAGTCGAAGCACTCCTCTTAAAAAACTATCTTTGGGAATACGTTGACGGCACAAAGATAAAGCCGGAAGGAAAGACTGAAGCTTCTCAATGGGAGGTGTCGGACAGGAAAGCTAGGTCGGATCTTATCTTAGCCATCCTTCCCTCGGGTCTTATCTTAGCCATCCTTCCCTCGGGTCTTAAGCAAATTAAAGACTGTAAGACCTCCAATGAAATGTGGCAGAAGTTACATAGTATTTATCAGTCGAAGGGGCCTGCTAGGAAAGCGAACTTGTTAATGCAGCTCACATTAAATAAAATATAAAGCGGCGAAGATGTTCGGGAGCATGTAAACAAATTCTACGATATCGTAGATAAACTAAAAGATTTCGATATTGCTATAAATGAAGATTTGCTAGCGATTATGTTACTATATAGTTTACCGGACGAATTCGAAAACTTTAGATGCGCAATCGAGTCACGTGATGATATGCCTAAGCCAGAATCGTTGCGTATAAAAATAATCGAGGAAAGCGAGTCAAGGAAAAGTAAGGAATCGTCGGATCGAGATGAAAGCAATGCACTGACAGCTAAAAACAAAATAAATCAAAACAAATATTTTAAACAAAAATCACAATTTCGCGGTAAATGCCTAAGGTGTAAAGCCTACGGTCACAAAGCATCGGATTGCAAAAGATCGGACAACTCTAGTGCAAACGCAGTTTCGAGCGTCGGTTTGCATAGGGCCTTATCAATTGCATCAGAAAATAATTGTGGAAAGCTGCGGTGGTGTCTCGATAGTGGGTGTACGTCGCACATGTGCTCGTAAGAAGAAATTATGGAACATCCAAGACCTATAAGAAATGAAAAGGTTTGTCTAGCCGATAAGTCACAAACAGGTGTTGTAGCAAAAGGGTCAGTGAGATTAAATATTAAAGTTGAAACATCGATACAGCGATGACATTAAGTAATACGCTCTGTGTTCCAAACTTAAAAACAAATCTCATTTCAGTTAGTAAATTAACCGACCTTGAGTATCACGTTATCTTTACAAAGAAAAATGCCCTAGTATTAGATACATTTAATAACGTGATGGTGGAAGCTGTTCGAGAAAATGAACTTTATTTCTTTAGAGAGAATAAGAATAAAGTGTCGGCAGCGTGTAATAATGCTACAAGCTCTTATTTACAAACCTGGCATGAAAGATTCGGTCATTTGAACGAAGCTGATCTAAAGAAACTCGGAAAAAAGAAGCTAGTGCTTGGATTAAAAAATCCTCAAGGTTCCTTGTTGCCATGTCAAAGTGCGCGAAAGGAAAAATGTCCCAACTGCCGTTCCCTAAGGGATCTACTAACAGGACGAGCCAACTTCTAGAGGTAGTACACTCGGACATATGTGGGCCGATGAAGAGCGAGTCTTTGGGCAGAGCAAAATATTTCATAACTTTGACGGACGACTTCTCGAGGTGGACTCAAGTTAGATTTTTAAAGAAGAAGAGTGAAGCTCTTGAAGCTTTTAAGAAATTTAAACTTGAAGCTGAAAGCCAAACTGGTTACAAAATCAAGTACCTTCAGTCAGACAACGGAGGTGAGTACTTATCACGTGAGTTTACGGATTTTGTGGAGAAGTCTGGCATTAAAAGACGACTGACTGTGGCACACACCCCTCAACAGAATGGAGTTGCGGAACGTGTAAATAGGTCATACCTCGACATGGCAAGATGTATGTTAATAGATTCAGGGCTTCCTGATAAATTTTGGGCGGAAGCAATCGGAACGGCGTGCCATATCAGAAACCGGTGTCCGGCGGCTGCTATAAAAGGTGGAGTTCCTTACACTAAATGGACTGGAAGATGAGCTACGGTGGCGTACTTTAGAACTTTTGGTAGTCAGGCTTATTCTATCGACAAAAAGCCTAACAAAGGGAAGTTCCAGCCAAGGTCTCAACCTTGTATCTTAATTGGTTACTCGGAAGAGAGTAAAGCTTACAGGGTGTGACTAACCGAAGAAAAAGGAGTTCGGGTAAGCCGTGATGTAAGGTTCGTTAATGAGAGTCCATCTAAGAAAATAAAGCGATGCAGTGAAGATATTGAAGAGAAGCCGGCACCACCACTTATACTTGAGTATATGCAACAAGAAAACGTGGTGAGTCGTCAAGGTAATGATACGACTACAGAACCTGATATGAAGAGGGGGAAAGGGAGGCCCGGAAACAACGGACGGTTGCGCTTTCAAGCGTCGAAGCCGAATATATGGCGTTGACGGATGCAGCCAAAGAGGCTATATACCTCAGAAGACTGATGTCTCAAATTGGAAAACCAATACCTTCAATCATAGTGAAGAGTGACAGCCAAGTAGCGCAGAGATTGGCACGGAACCCCGTACATCACTCTAGAACAAAGCATATTGACATCAGGGAACACTTCATCCGTCAAGCTTTGGAGAGTAAGGATGTCCACCTGGAATACCTAACTACAAAGGAGATGCCCGCGGATATACTTACTAAACCACTTGTACGAGACAAACATCAATCGTGCTGCAAGAAAATAGGTCTTGCTACAATTGGCGAAGTCTGCGGTTGAGAGGGGGTGTTAAACCTGGAAGGTGATTCAACCTGGGTTTCGCCGGTGTTGTTGTTTTGTTGTTAAAGTCTTGTTGTGACACTCGTTCAAAATATACGTTTTTAAAATTCTTGTGAGTTAAAGCCCCTTGTTACTTCATTACTTATTGACTCTTATCCGTAAGATCCATAGGACTTTACAACAGAATATGAGGTGCTAATCAAGAAAGAAATGAATGAAAGCATACTTAGTGAAAATATAGATATAAAGGCAAATGTGAACTAGAAAATGTAAATGCAATAAAATGTGTACTAATAAAATAACTAACTATAAACAAGGGTAAATATAAATTGCCAAAGAAATACCGAGAATGACGGAAAAAAAAAGAAAATCAAAGTGAGAAGCAAACGATGATACTGAAAGCATTGAATAATCAAAACAAATCACAAAAAAAAATAGATGCGCCGAAAAGACAATTACAGAATTAAATAACGTTATCGAAAAAAGAGAAAGCCTAAATAAATACTGGAAAACACAAGCCACTTGACGAAGTAAAATAGCAGCGATGTGGTATACAGAAGGATCGATAATAAAGGTTTGGAAGGGAATTCTTGATATTGTGGGAGATTTTTAGACAGGACTGTATGAGAAAGAAAATGGGGACCAAACAAAGGGGGAACAAACTATAAATGAAGCTGGACATGGAGCTAGTAGTGAAGTGGATTCTGATATACTAGTGGAATAACGAACGAAGAAATTGACTGGACAGTTAGCAAAATTTCCAGAAAAAATTCACACATTTTATAAATTGTAAATTTTGTGTGCTCACACGCGCAGTGAGCCAAAATGTTTTTTTTTTCATATATATATATATATATATATATATATATATATATATATATATATATATATATATATATATATATATATATATATATATATATATATATAAGAAAAAAAAATATGGTGGAATCAAGAGTTTTAGCTTCAACCAAACTTTTCTACGTCATAATCATGCCTTAGAGAATTAGATCTACTCCACACTCCACACCCTATTTATAATATCTATCTATGGTAGCTACATTTCATATTTTTACGACAATGAATACAATTTCCATTTAAAGTTCACACTAGTACTTTAATTTTAAAATTTTAATTGGTCGGAGAATATAGATGAAAAGTCATAAAATTTCATAAACCTCCTAAGAGATTATTTAATTTTCTAAGATTATTTCCAAATTGCAAGGCCCTAGATGGTTCTCAAGAAATTAAAATCTCAAAATTACTTTTTAAAGTCCGCCATTTTAATTCAAAATCACAAAACCTTGCTTAGTGAAACTCTAAATTAATAAAGGAGGCAATTCATCAGGTTTGGCTATTCAAGTGTTTAAAATTTCTGAGATATAGTGATGAATAATTCCAAAATCCCCTTAATGAACATCTAACTAATTTCAAAATTTCAGGGCTAAGATCAAGTGGTTCTCATGATCTTACAATATAAAATATTAATTAAGAAAATCCACTTTGAATTAAAATAGTGGATCATAAAAAGCCTTGCCTAGTGAACGTCAAAATCATTAAAGGAATTTCTATGTCTTTGTTTGACTATTATAGCGTTCACAATTCCCGAGATATAGTGATGAATTCAAAGAGAACTTTGCTTCTAATCACGCGAATGGCAGCCATTTTAAATTATAAATTCAGATTGCAGAACACGCCTTTAAAGAACACGTTTATGCCTTAAGAAGAAACTTATTTCCAAATTTCAAGGTGCTAGACCATAAAAACCGTAAATATTTAATTAAAATGAAATTGTGAAATCAAAATGGTGGATCATAATATCCTTTCATAGCGGAGGTCTATATCATTAAAGCAAGTTTTATAGATTAATTTGTGATTCCAGAATTAACAGTTTTCGAGATCGTGATTAATAGGTAATTGGGTGGTATTTGGCCTCAAAAAGTCAAGATGGACGCCATCTTGAAAATGAGTAAGCATAAGAGATTCTACTCTAACTATTCCAGTATTTTTATTTTTTTTTACCAGTGAGATGACAAATTTGGTTTTAAAACCTCAAAAAATGAAAGAATAAAAAATGAAGGCGTTTTGTCAATACTAGTTCTGACCAGGAAATTCTAGTTCTAGTTTTAACAAATTTCGGGTAAGATGATTGTGCGTGAAACAATTGGTAAATTTTCTAAGGGTAGACGAAAAGGAAACTGTACGTTAATTACGATTATTTGTAAAAGGGGTTGGAGCTAAATGGGGTTGATACAAAGTAATTGAAGTAAGTTTCAGAATAGATTGCCGACAGATGATGGACTCTTTAATAAAACCTAGATGCCGGAGTTATAATCAGAATTTCCTTAAGATACAACAGCCTCGAGCTCTTTAAAAAATAACAGTTTGATGTGTTTCAGCCTCCTTTCTTTGCCTTCTACTAGACTATACTGTACTTCAATAGTTAAGGCAAATTCAGTTAGGAATTATTAATTTAATAATTTATTTCTTCATTCTTTATTTAATTAGAAACTTTGTCTCTGTTTTTTTTTTTTTTTTAACTACTTGTAGCTCTTTTAATATAATTTGAATTTTTTTTTTTAAATTAAAACATTCTATTCGTAACTTTAACGGAATTCGTTCAGATTCGTAATCCTTAATAATATTTAGAATCAATAAAGCAATTCTGAATGAATGCATGAATAGAATTTATTTCAATATAATAAACACTACATACGTATACTAATATCGGCCTTATGGCAACTTTATATTATATAATTAATTTATTTAGAACTGAAAGCTTTAAATAATTAGTCATTTATCTACAATTTGGTGAATGTGCGAAGTAAAGTTTTGCTTCCTTGTCAAGATGGACCCCTAATGATGAACGAAGGAAGATGTCACGTAAAATAATGGAATCGTCCACTAGAAGGAGGAAGCTTGGACTTCATAAATAATTTTGAAGAGGTGAAGTCAAAAACCTACATGATGGTGATTGGGAAGACTGTCGAACTTAGTCTTGGGGAATTCAGGGTAACCAAATTGAACAGTGTAAACGGCCTTAAAAGTAAAAGTAATAAAAAAATAACTTCAATAATAAATTAATAAAGACAAATTATTTATTATTAACTTATTTGAATTATTAATTGTATATTTTTCCTCTCTTTGTTTTGAGTACATGTATATGATTAAATGAAAAAAAAAAAAAAAATCGTATTAGTCTAAAATTTACGAAAATATATGCTCTCTTATTTAAAAGTTAGATCTTAAGATATGTGTATATATTTATAACTTATTTTCTTTAATAACTTTTTATAATCATATTAAAAAGATAAAGGTCTGGTATTAAAGTTTCTCCGTTGACGGACTATAATAAGATGTAGCAGGTAATTACTATATATATATATATATATACATCTTATTATATATATATATATATATATATATATATATATATATATATATATATATATATATATATATATATGAATAATAATAGAGACTTTTCCTGACTAGATTAAAAGAGTTTTATGGCTTTATGAGCCAGAGCTCCTGCAATGCGCTAATGCCCCAAAGCAAAATGAAACTAGTGTTCTGTTACTAGGCAAATTTCATGTTACAGGGACAATTTTGGTATTTTGTAACTTAATATTATATCTTTTTGTATATAGATGTATATGTATAGTCAACATAAATTCATTGTTGTCTACCCTAATATTAATTTATTACCAAATTTATGAACATATTAAAATTAATTTTTTTTATAATTTAATATTTGTGTTATTTAATATCTACTGGTAGAACCCTACAATAGAATTGAAAAAAAAAAAACAAGGAAGTTCTTACATCCAAGTATTTTTTAAGTTTTCGTAGGTATATACGTTATTATATGCTGATATAACATTTTATTACTTCCCCATCCGAGAAAGTAAATAAAAAAATATATAAACAAATTTAAATTGATGTCCCCAAAAAATAAAACAAAACAAAAAATAGTGTAGAGTAAGGAGAGTATAGAGTTGATCTGTAGAGTATAGATTATAGATAGAGTATAGATTAGTATATACTATAGATGGAGAGTATAGAGTTTGATGTCCCTAGTGCGATTCCCCGGGGGGTCACAATTTCTTTTATCTGTAATAACAAAAAGTTAAATTAATTTTTTTCTGGCAATTTTCACCGCCCTACCATAAGGTATTTGTATGAATTATTTCAAAATTTTAGGATTAGCCGTTATAGGATGGTTGGGAGGGGGGATATGTTTTGGAGGTAAAATGTTGGTGCTAAAAACGCAATATTGACGGTAAAAAGGCCAATAGTCATAAAATAGCATATGTATTTCAAATGTACTCTTCGAAGTAGCTTTCATTTGATACCCATCTCGAAAAGTAAAAATGTTGGGCTTTGCTCATTTTTGCGCATTGCGCATGCGCATATTAAATGATTAACTTCTAAATATTTTTCCTAAGAGTAGGTCAAAACGTTACGGCATTTTTTCACATTTTTTAAATCTCTAGCGTGAACGGTTTGGGGGATAAGAACCAAAGTACGACGGATCATCATCCTCGGCATAAGGGTTTCCAGGATCATCTAAGAAACCCTTAAAACAACAATTAAACAGAATTAAATAAAATAATATTACACCAACATGTCAAACATTTTTTATGTGAACAATAGATATAACTTCTCGCTTAACATAAAAATTATGTGGCTTTAGTTTAAAAACACATAAAATTAGAGCAATGATGGTAATACGACAAAACAATGTCCGATAATAAGTTACGTATAAAGTTATAATTTTATTATTATAATGCTTTACTGCAAACACCTCTAGATTTATAACAATATTGAATTGAAATCTTAAAACCTTCGGAATTATTAAAGTAAACAAAAAATTTGGTTTGGTAGATATTTTCTAAAGGATGAAATAAATTATTTTTAAACAAATATTATAATCAATAACGTTTTCTCAAATACACTTAATACCAGGACACGATATTAAAGAAATGTGAAACACAAATAGTCTCAGACGTTATAAGGTCCTAAAATGTCATTAGATAGTGTTAAAATTCTTGAGATTTCTGAAATGCTAGAAGCTCTAAAATCTAAAGGACTGGAATTCCGTGGCTTCTGAGTGTTAGAACATATGTTTCATGCTCTGCTTTTTAAGAGACCAGTAAAATAGGGAAGAGAGAGAAAGGGTACTAAGGCTAAGGCCTGTTTAGAGATAGTTGTATTTGGAAGTATTGCCGCGGCGCCTCCAAGCTTTCCAATCAGCGCAAGGCATCGTGGCCTGGCTCTCGGCCGCCGCACTCTCCAGCCTCCTTATTGCTCCTCCCTTGATTAACCCCAAACCTTCTGCCACCCTTTCCATAAAACACCACCAAATTTTATCTTTGTTCTACGAGATAAATCTTCTCTTCAGAATTAAAAAAAGGGATTAAGGATTATGATATCATTAAATTTAAGGTATACAAAAGCATACTTGAGGAACCTTTCCAGTGTTTCTCTTTATGATGGGATTTCATTCATCATGGGATTTTTTAATCTATTTCTTAGCCTTAAAACATTACTAAAAGTCATCTAAAAATACTTGTTGTAGAGATCGAATTGACTCAGATAAATAAACTTATCTATATATTATATCCACTTAGCATTTGATGCAAATCCTCTGCCATTGCAAATAGTTAGGTACATAGATTCCTCAAGCCTTATTACAGATCGAATTGTCACATGAGCAATAAAATAAATTATAATGAGAGAGATTCGACTAGGCATCGCGTGGCTCTATCATTGAAGCGAGCGTATAGTAATAAGTATGGATTGAATATTAAAAAAATAGATAATCATGAATCATGATGAGTTGATAGATAATGGGTAAGGTAGTAGTACAGCGGCTAGTAGTAAGGGAACCACCCCGCAATCTTACTATTCCTCTAACCACACATCTCCTTTTCAAATACATACTGTAAAATGTATCTCTTTGCTACAAACAAACTACTGCATGTATCAAATTGAAATTTTGCATGCCTGTTTCAATTGTGCATTAGATGGTGTATATGAAGTTTTATTAAAATCGTTAGGTTAGAACGTAAGATATCGGTAAAAAGGTTGTTTTGTCTATTATAAACGTTTAGGTCCGCTTTAATAGTTTTAGCGATCTTTATTAATTCATAGCGGTGTCGCTGTTGGTTTTACTAAAAAATGTTCGTCTCATCGAATAAATGATGATAGAATCTTTTCCCGTCCTGAAATTCCAATTTAATTTTTGAACCTCTCGTTTACGCGAGCGTTGCGCGTGAACTCTTGGATGGATCACGCTGTCCAACGAACTTAGCCTGAGTATTAGTAAGAGGAACATGCATACCAAATTTCAACTAAATCGGTCAACTTTTACTCAAGTTATCGTCACACGCGTAAACGTTACTGGCAGACAGACAGACAGACAAGATGCATAGTTTGTTAAATGTAAGAAGCTCGCTTACGCTCGCTTCAAAAATTATAATGAGATAGATTCTAAAATATCAAGGTAACTAAAACAATAGGTTAGCGATGCACGCGATGTACTGCAATTAATTATTAAGTCTCCATGGTGTTTAAATACGGAATGCACACAGTTTTTGGATTCAAAGTGTCATTGAAAACCTAGATTCAATACGGATTGAATACGACTTAGATCCAGAAACGGTACACTAAATTCTGGGACCGTGTCTGGATCGAGAGTCATGAAAACACCTATACGCGATTCTGACATGTGCAGAATGTGGGTTTGAGTGCCTCTAGGGCAATTTTGTAGACATTGTGGTCAAATCTGATAAGTCCCTACCTTCTACTTACTATACCTTATCTGGTTCATAGCATGCGAAAATGGCAGATTTAATCAATGGCTGTAATAACATGACGCGAGAAAAGTTGCTTCCATCCTAACATTGTAGCTATCCTGAATGAAATCTTCCTGTCGTTGGTTTTAAATAATTGTTAGCTGTGGCACATCCCTTGGTGTCTCTCACAAATGGTGTAGCCTATTGCAGTGTGCAAAAACACGGTATTACATTGCTGATGTGTTTTGCCAGCCAAGCAAGAATGGCGGTATGAGAGCACGCTCGTCTCTGATAAGTCCTATATCTGATCTTCTTGATCTAGTATAGGTCCAGAGTTTCTCTGACGAGTTCTTTGTCATTAATGTTGACTTCTCAGACTTGTGGAAAAATTGAAAGCTTTAAATTTGGGTCAAGGTATCATTAACGTCAGAGAAATTCATTAGAGCGCTATACTGGAAATATAGAGGCCGGTGGTTCAAATCCCCGCGCTGGAGTCTATTTTTCTCTGTCTGTTTCCCGTAGTTAATAATAATTATAAGTTATTTAAATTAAAATTTAATCGTTCCGTAGTATGAATACAACCAAAATCGTAAAATATGAATTTCTATTTTTTATGCACCTAAGTGATAAGGGGGGCCCCCAAAATTTTATTTTTTGATTTTTTGGACAATTATTTATTTTTTGATTTTTTAAAGATTTGGCATTAACAAATACTTATAACCCTAAATTTTTACCTTTTTACCACCACTCAGTGATGAGGGAGGGCCCCCCCAAAATTTTATTTTTTGGCCAAAGTTTTTTAATTTTATTATTTTATGATTTGGTATTAAAAAAAAAGTATAACCCTAATTTTTAACCTTTTTACAATCCCTAAGTGATAAGAGAGCCCCCCCCCCCCCCCCCCCCCCAAAAAAATTGATTTTGGGGCAAAATGTTTTAATTTTCTTTTTCATGATTTGGCATTAAAAAAATGCTTATAACCCTAAATTTTAACCCTTTTTTTTACCACCCTTATACCAAATTTGTACCACCAAACTGTGTGTACTGTAACAATCTTCAACATTCAGTGGATTAAAAATACATATAACCCTTACTTTTCACCTCCAAACCAACCTCTATTTTTTAATAGCGATATTATTACTGTAATAATAATCCTTTTCTCTCAGTGGTCGATAAGTGATCAATTTTTTTTTGTTTTTATTTATTTATTTTATTTTAAAAAGAGTACTCTGACAGCAGGGGCACAGGAGAGGCACTCTTGACACCTGTTCATAAAATATATAAATGAATTAACAAAAAATTCCCTAAAAAGTAATTATAAATGACTGGAAAAAACAACTACTACTAAACAGCAAAGGATTAAAATTCGATAAATAATTATGATAGAGAATAAATAATTACTCAAATTAATAGTAAACATTTAAATTAACAATTAGATAACAAAACTAATAATAACAATTAGATAACAAAAATTTAAAAACGTAAAAATATTGCTGTTTGCTCGGTAATTTAATTAAATTCTCGGTTATTGTAATTATTATCAGTTATCCCCGCCAGGCGTCTTCCAGTGTCACTTCTCACCCAGCAAACAGTTCGAAGTAGGGATGAGAACGAAGCCGGTCTCCTATCATTCTCACACAATAAGCTTTCTCACTATTTTGATAGGCCTCATAGTCCATCCCCACACACTTACAATGAGATAGTTATTTTTATTTAACTACCAAAATATTCAATAGAAATAATACGGCAAAACAACGTTTGCCGGGTCAGGCTAGAACAGAAATTGTTTGTGTATATTCGGTAGGTCTGAGAATAGGTCGTGAACTATTTTTTATAGTCTTAAGTGATAAGGGTGGACCACCTCAATTTTTTATTTTTTTATTATTTGACATTAAAAATACTTCAAATCCTCAATTTTTACCCTTTTTTCACCAACCCCCATTTGTTAATAGTGATATTAGTACTGTAATAATCTTCAACTCTCAGTGGTGAATAACTGATCAATTCTCAATCGATCAGTTAACCCCGCCAGGCGTCTACCGGTGTCACTTCTCACCCAGCAAACAGCACGGAATAGGGATTACATTTTAAATTTATAAATGATTAAATTATTATTATTACAATATTAAATATTACATTTAATATCGTTCCACTTTTTGCACGTTTGCACTTCCAAATTGATATTGATTTTTTTTAATTGTTATAATTAGTGATAGCAAATATGGATAACATTTTTTTTTTTTTTTTTCTTTAAGATTTGGCATTAAAAAATGTTTTTAACCCTAAATACCCCCGGAGGAGGGATTACATTTTAAATTTAAAAATTATTAAATTTAATATCGTACAATCAATTGGACTTGATATTGATTTTTTTTTCATTGTCACAATTAGTGATAGCAAATATGGATAACATATTTTAATGTATATATAACTTTTAAGAGATATAATTATAAATATTTACTACTTAAGTTAATAAAGTAAAAGTAATTAAAAAATAAATGGGTGTATTCTTTTATTATTTTAATAGGCCATCATTGTTTACAGCGCTCCATTCCTCTTTCAGTCATAGATCACGTCCCCACACTCTGACAATAAGTTAGATATTTTTTATTTAACTACCAAAATATTATCTAAAAAACTTTACACGGCAAAACAACGTTTGCCGGGTCAGCTAGTATATATATATATATATATATATAGAGAGAGAGAGAGAGAGAGAGAGAGTAATATTGAATACGGATTCAATTCTACTCAGGAAACACCTAGCTTGTTTAATCCCAAATCAGAATTGAATCTGTATTTAAATATACAGTAAATATAAGAAAAAGTATTGGAATGGTATTAAATCCACACAAGTAAGAAAAAGAATGATCGATGCAATATATCCGTCCGGGTTTGAGTATTGTATTGTAAATAATTTTTTTGTTATGTGTGTTCAGTTTTTATTATTTATTGAAGAGTCTCTGTAAAAGTTTATACCGTCTGTAGATGCGTTTGCGTAGTGTTGATGTGAGATGTGCCTATCTGAGTCTACGATCAAGGTATATGCCAAGGTAGGGGACAGTATAAGAGTGTGGGATAAGGATTTGGTTGAGGAAAAGAGGTTCGCAGTTTCCATGTCTTAAGGAAAAGGTCACATGTACACTTTTACTTTCGTTTATTTTTATAAGGCATTTTCTTAGCCAAGGTTAGAGAAGATATAGGTGTTCTTGGAAGAGATGAGAAGCTCTACGAGAATATTTATGAGTAGAGATGATACACAGAGAACGCAATAGAAACACACACAAAAAAAAATTGGTTCTTAAGTACCTATTTGAAGAATGGTTTCAGAGGAGTGAATCTTAAACGCCTCAGTCATATCGATACTTCTAACAATAATAATTAACACTAGCATCATAACATTTTAAAAGCTAGGTATATTAAGAATTAGGGGGATAACAATAAAGTACCAACAGTTAATAACTAGTATTGCTGTTCTAGATGAACAATGTAAGTGCTACTAATAATTAACAACAAGGTTGTTAGCTTTAATAGATAGAATGTTGACTTAACAGTACAATGGAAGATTATTTGTAGAATTAATACTTCAGTACCATTACTTACGATATACTAGACTATTGCTTGCAACAATGCTGTTGTACAATAGAATTTGCTGAGTAAATAATGAATATAACCGTTGCTTTAGTTGAGATGTTTGTTGTAACTAAAACTATTATCTATAAACTTATTAATTATTATCTATTAATAATGCTGTTGGATTTGGGGCATTTATTTCATTGTATTTTTATTTTTGTTTTATTTATTTTCGATATTTTCCAGGTAATGTTTTGTTTATGAATGTCAATTTTTTTTGTAAAAAGAGAAAAATATAGTTTATTTTAGAAAGTAGTTTTTTTCAGCGAAGAAAGAGCTCACGTCTTATTCTTGCGAACTTAGTGCTAAGTTCTTATATTTTTTGTGGCGACCGTGACTCCAAGAATAGACATGAACCAGCTTAAAGTATTTCAGTACACTCTGAGAGCTTCAGTGACAAGGCAGCTAACAAATATTGAAAAATTTAATTCAGAATAATGGGAAGCAAAATTTAATCCAACAACAATTCGTGGGATTAAATTTTGCTTCCCATTATTCTGAATTAAATTTCTCTTAGAGGACTGATTAACCACAAAAATGAGAATGCGGAACAACTGATTTCTGAGCTGGTAGGCTGCGATATGAGCAATGTCGTAAAAAAACATCGAAGCAGGAGAACCATGTGACAAGCACATTAATATTACAATTATGCCCAACTCAGTTGGTAGTAGGGGGTGGGTTTTAGTTAAATAAAAAAAAATGAAATAAATTAAAATACAAAAAATTATAACATATATTTTTAATGAGCACCAGGTTCTTATTTATTAGGGGAGAAGAACCAACCCCACATGCAAATTATAATAATACAAAATTTTGTGTAAATTGGCTGAGTATATTTTTAATTTAAAATAAATAGGTGAAGTTAGAACAGATAGATGGTGATGCTGGTTGGCGATGGTGTGGCAAATTCGGCTCAGTACTAACTACCCTAAAATTAAATAACCTCATTCTACAATATAACAACAGGGCGATAAGCGCCTGGGTGGTTCCAGAATTTGAACTCTGTAGGCTTATCCAACATTTTACCACACAAACCGTTGAAGGAACCACCTGCCTTAACAGATTCAATTCTTCAAATCTCGTTAGCTTTAATGCAGATGGGTGTAATACCTGCAACAATACAGGCAGCATTGTATGAGATGGTGTGGTAACCTTATATCAGCCTGATTGCAAACATCCTCTGGGCTCTTTCTAGCTTTTGCTGGTTCTTTTTAAATTTTAGAGCATCTTACCAGATATTAACACCATATAGGACCATAGGGAGAAAAGCTCCTACGTAGATAGATTTCACAGCATTAAGGCCTAGTCCCCAATGGACTTTAGACGCTCTTGACAAAATATTAACATATTGCACACTTTTTTCAGCAACATGTTTAATAGCGTTGGGACAACCGACTAAAAAAAAACAACCGAATGAATAAGTCGATTCGGGAAAAAACAGTCGATTGAATTCAATCGACTGAAAACAGTCTCATAGCGGGTATAGGATATACGAATAAAGATATTGACCGAGACTGAACCCGCAAGTCGAACGAATGTTTCAATCGAATGGTTTTTTTTTATATAGGAGGAGTACGGTGGAGGCCGTAAAGGCCTCAGAGCTGAGGGGGGGGGGGGGGTGAGAGTGAGAAGGCGCTTGACACTCGTTATCTCGTCCCAAACTACAACCTGCTACGCCATCGTTTTCATTCGAATGAAAAAATATAGACTGAGACTGAATCCAGTCCAATTTTTCATTCGGATGTTTTTTGGTTTTGGGTAGGGGAAAGGAACGACGGTGAAGGGCTCAGAGCGGAGGAGGGGTGGGAAGGCGCATGACACTCGTTATCTCGTTATACACAAGTCCACATATACACGTCCGAATTACAACTAATACAAATCCAAACTGTAGACTGATATCAATCGAATGAAAACTAGATATCCACAACCGAATGAATGATTATTTTAAAACAACCGTTTAGTCGACTGTTTTCAATCGATTGGTTCCCAACGCTAATGTTTATGTTTAACATGGTAATCCCAGGAAAGCCTACTGTCAACATATAAACCAAGATATTTAAGAGTTTCTACTTGATGAATATACTCACCGCCTAAAGATATAGAAATCTGAGGAATTTCCGCTCTCCTAGTTATATAGAGAAGCTGAGATTTACTTTTTTTGAAGATGACTTTATTATTTCTAGCCCAGCCCTCTATAGCAGCAACGACAGGGTTAGCACTAATTTCAATATCTAGCTTATTTTTACCAGCAATAACTATAATAAAATCATCAGCATAGGCTGCCACAAAGGTATTACAAGGGTATTTTAATGTCAGAAGAGAGTTGTACATAACAATCCAGAACCCAGGGGCACAGCAGCTTCCTTGAGGGCACCCTTTCGTGACCTTTGCAGATTGAGTCTTGTGATTTAAGCTAAGTTTTGTCTTTTCGATCTATGAAGTAGTTCATTGATAAGTTGTATAGGTTTTTTGGGCAACTTAAAACCCTGAGACCTCTGGGGATAGCTGGCCACCAAGCAGCATCGAATGCACCTTGAACATCCAAAGAGATAATAACAGCATCATAATTAATATCTAGGTATCCTCTTATATAATCTGTAACTGCAAGCAGTGCTTCAGTTGTGCTTGTTTGAGGTCGAAATCCAAATTGCTTGTGAGATAACAAATCTTTAGAGTATAGATGGTGCATGACCCTATATATTAAAAGTCTTTCCAGAATTTTACCAGCTAAAGGGAGAAGGATGATAGGCCTGTACTTAGAAGGGTCCTGTATATCCATCTTGCCAGGTTTCTCAACACAAACTATTTTAGAGGATTTCCAGCACGTAGGGAAAACACCTTTGTGGAGACATGCTTTGCATACAGTATGCATTGTAAGACGATAATTACCAAAGAGTGAAACTAATATGTATTTAGTTAGGCCATCGGGTCCAGGGGTTTTATTAGCGGCAATTCGCTTAAGTGAGTTTTCTATTTCATACTGAGAAAAATCTAGATCATTCGGTGTATCTAAATCTTTTCCTTTTTCTTCTCGCCATCTACTGTGTATAGGTTCGTTCTGTTCACAGCTATCACGAGGGACAAAATGATCCAATAAAACCTTAAGAGTCTCATCAGCATTTTCCGTAAAGGAGCTATCAGGCCGCTTAAGAGTAGATATGCACGTTGGGGCCCGAATTTTACCTGGCGCCATCTTATAACACTCGTTCCAAGGATTCTTAGCGTCCGTTCCGATACAGAACTCTCTCCACGAATCGAGCTTACTTTTCATAATCATTTCACGATAAGTCCTCTTTAACGAATAATATTCTTTCTTCCTAATAGAACGAATGTCAATATCCGTATGGACTCTTTGATAGCGACGACGGAGATGGGCTACTCTTTTCCTAATGCTGTCTAAATCATCACTCCACCAGCTTACAGATTTCTTACTCAGGTTCTTTTTAAAAGGATTAATAACAGGAAAAGACTGCACACACACTTTTTGCACATAATTGAAGAGAGACTGATAGCTTGGTCTAAGAAGGGCTCTTCTTTTATTTTTTCAGCTAATAAAAAACCTAGATTTGATATCTCACTGTCAGTTGGCAGGCCAAGAAACTTTTTAAAATTTTGAGATAGAGTTTCCTTGAAAAATGACCAATCTCCCCTCTTTGTATTAAAACGAAAGCCTGAATAGGTAGGATCACCCCTGTGGCCGGAACATAAAACATAAAAACATAAATATTTGTGATCTGAAGGACTCTCGACCTCAGAGACAGGCCAGTTAGAGATGAAAGGAAGTATTGAACTGTGTGTGTGTGTGTGTCTGTGTGTGTGTCATCCACTAGATTGCAGGAAGACAAAGGAATAAGGAATTATTAAAGAGTCCTTTCCAATTTTGTAATTAATGTATTTAATACTTACAAATAGAGAAAAGGTGCTCTTCTTCTAGGATTCTTGTAAAACAAATCACTCAACACAATGCCTCTCGTATTTTAAAGTACACAATGCATTCTTGTTAATGTTAAGGGCCTTTAAACTCAAACTTGGTTTACAAGGATCTGAAAAAACTTGAGTTAAACGTTTGTTCAGTCCTAAATTAGGATTTTGGGAGCTAAGCGTCGAAGATTAGGTACTATGCACGGGAGAGGCTCAAGTAGTGGAATCGCCAAGCTGTTGGGCCCGCAGCCTTAAACTTTAACGCCAGGCTTACGGTTTAGTTATATTGGCGACTCTGTTAATCCTTACAAACCTTCTCTGAAGCAAGCCCACTAACGGCTTTGCTTAATAAGACCTCTTTGTTTTGTCAATAACCCTGTAAAAATCCCGTCAAGTACTTGCCAGCAAGGTACTAAAAGGGTTTCTTCGGTCATAAAAATTCATAAATAGAACATTATTTTTTAAATAAAATATATATGTATAAGAAGTTGCACTTTTGAGAAGCAAGGTGTGCATATATTATCCTTTAGTATTATTGGCATACACTTATTTGGCTATTTTAGGGGTAATGGCCGCCACTTGGAAAACGCAATATATATATTTTTGATCCACATTTTTAGGGTCCGTAGGCAAAACCAAGGACCCTTATATTTTCCTGCGTGTGTCTGTCCGTCCGTCCTGTCGCCTGCTCTCACGGCTACACTTTTCGTCCGATCACTGAAATTTGGCATGTATGTGTCATGTACCTGCCCACATCGCACACCCATTTCAGCAACGTGACAACTAAAAAAATCTATTTTTGAGTTCGAAAGCTACAAGTAGGTAGTATCGTGATTATTCTAGTACCAATATTCACCAAAGTAGCAGTTGTATCACTGCTACTTTTGACACATAGAAGGGATAAACCAAGGGAATAGTGTGATAAGTCGAAAAGTTTCAGTCACCCTTGAGCATCTGTCCAGAAAGTTAAGTCAGTATAGTGGTTTATTTTTAGTTATCACTTTGCTAAATATTTAATTATATTATTTTGAATTGTTTCTTTCCGTTTGGATTTTGAGTTGTTACATTTATTACTTATAATAGGCTTGTCGGAAATACTTCAGCGTAGTGATTTTTTTCGAGTTATCACTTTGCTAATAATTATCTTTTTATTGTTTTCAATTGTAACAGTACTAGTTTTTAAATAAAAAAATGATTTTTTTTTTAAATATAAAAATAATATTTTATAGTATTATGAAGAATTTTATCCTTTTGAGACTGATTTTTTATTGCCTACTTAAATTATTTTTTGTTAAAATTTAAATTAATAAACATTTTGTATTTGCTTGTGATAACTTTACTATTATTATTATTATGACTGATTTAGTAAAATAAAATGTATTGATGAAGTTTAAATAAAATAATATTTTGTGGTTGTGTTCTGTGACTTTCATTTTTTCCGTCTTTCTTATTATTGTTTAAAAATTGGGTTATCATAATTCTGTCAAATTTATTAATTAAATGTTCCGATTCACAATAACAGGCTCTATCATTTATGATGTACTGAATCCGATAATTGTTAGAAGTAATGTAGCTTTAGGATAAGAGGAAACAACCCTTTTTACCAAGTTTACCAAATGAAAACGTTTGTAAATTTTTATTAAAATACAATTGATGACATAATATGAACTTTAATTGTATATTATGACATTGTCAAGTTAATTATATCATAAAAAGGAGATTTAGTACAGGGAAATTTCAAAATAATGTCATAGGAAGTTAAATGGATAGTGTGACAACTCAAAACGTTTTGGCAAAATCGTGAAAATGGTTCCATTTTATTAAGCGGAAGCAATAAATCTGTGTTAAAGTCTATGGTGGATAGCCAAACTACAGTTTGAACTGGTCAAATTATTCTTAAATTGTCGTCACTTTTCTTGAGATAACTTTAACGTTAATAAAAACTTTAAACTCTTTTTTCTCAAAACTAGGTTTTTTGAGTCTTGAGGATTAAAATTTTTAATTTATTTCGACACCGTGAGGGGTATCATATGAAAGGGTACGTCGAGCTAATTATAAATATATCTAATTCTTTGGATATATCTTTGATAGGGCGAGCGTAGGCAAGTATGAAGTGGGTGTGAAACGTGTCCCCCCCCCCCTCTATCTCGCTTATGTAAAGTGCAAAAAATCTGAAAAAGTTCCTGAACATTCTTCGACCAAAAGTAAAGATAATATTATTTTATAAAATAAAAAATATTATTTTATTTTTTATTGACAAAATACGTTTTTTATATGGTTGTAGTCCGGTTCTGTGGCAAAAAAATACTTTATCAGAAGTTTGTTTATATGTTTTGAGAATATCAGGCCCATAGGATAGTTCAAAGTAAGCTTTTTAGCATATGAAAAAACACCATCAATAGGGTACTACTTAAACTATACAGTGTGGCCTACGGACCCTCGCTGTGTGCTGGCCAGCACACACTTGACCTGTTTATAATAAATTTAAAACGATACCCATTTAAAAATTTCAAAATTATAATTTGTAGTTTCCACCACTGCGTAGTTAATTTGTAGTTGCGACCATATATAATTTCTATTGTGTATTTTTACCTTATTTTTAGGAATAGTCCTAATAGCGTAGGGAGGTGGGGATATTATTTTGCTTTTAGTTTTAGTTCTTTAGGGGGTTACCATAAACCACTATGGCTATGAGTCAAGCCGCCACATCTTTATTAATTTAAACCAAATTACAATTTATAATGAAATAGAAAATGTTTGTGAGACATAAACGTATATGTGTTTAGAGTCAATAAAAGTAAATAAGCAGGTCAAGTGTGTGCTAGTCAGCACACAGCGAGGGTCCGTAGGCCACACTATATAGTGTTTAACGGTAAAGTGTATAAACAGTGTTTTTTAAATATGCTAAAATGCTTACTTTGAACCATTCTAAGGGTCTGATATTCTCAAAACACTCTTATAAAGTATTTTTTTGCCACAGAACCGGACTACAACCATATAAATGCATCGAAAAGACCAAAGTTATAAAAAACGTAGTTCGAAATTTCCAAAAAGTGGTATCTTTACTTTTGGTCGAAGAATGTTCAGGAATTTTTTCAGATTTTTTGCACTTCACATAAGCGAAATAGAGGGGGGGGGGGGACACGTTTCACACCCACTTCAAATTTGCCTACGCTCGCCCTATCAAAGTTATAACGAAAGAATTATATATTTTTGTAATCAGCTCGACGTACCCTTTCATATGATACCCCCTCACGGGGTCGAAAAAAAATGTTAACCCTTAAGTTTTTTTACCCTAATTTTTTTGAAAAATATTTTTTTAAGTCGCTATATTTTTAAAATATGTGGGCAGGTACAAGACACATACATGCCAAATTTCTAAGTGATCGGACGAAAAGTGTTGCCGTGAGAGCAGGCGACAGGACGGACGGACAGACACACACAGGAAAATATAAGGGTCCTTGGTTTTGCCTACGGACCCTAATAAACCCAGAAATAAACAGACCCAAAAAAGACATGTAAGTTGGGTATTTACGCTACAATAAATAGGTAGCTGGTACCGCCAGCAGGCTTTTTTCTGTTTACATATCAATATGGGAGAAGCAGACAAATATATTCTCTTTCTGGTATATATTCTAGCGTAAACATATATACGTAATGTTTTTTAGGTGTACATAGTGTGGTAGTGTGTGAACACATGTTGCATTAGAGAAGGGGTAAAGCGGCTTGACTACCGAGTTTTTCTGATCAGGCCGAGGCGGAATTTTTTGCTCCTCTCTTTTACAGCTAGGCGAGGCAGGAAGATACGGAAATCCCCTTGCCAGTGGATATTATTAAACACTGGATTTATCAAAGATAAAGGCTTTTACCTCTCCACTTTTTCTCTCACAACAAAATCCACTTTTCTTTGCTTGGCCGGAGGAAGGCGAGGGGTTCGCCGGGGAGCAAACCTTACCCGGCCACCGTAATCTCGCCCTCTAACAATCTTATCCTTAATCTCGAGGAGAAAAAACTCTCGGCGAGAAAAGGAAAAAATATATAAAACGAAAACAGAAATCGATATAATGCGAGCGACGATACTAATTCGTTCTTAACTTACAATAATTAAATAAACTCGGTAATTACTGACATCTATGGTTGGAATTAAATAAAAATTAGAATTACCGAGGGTAAAAAATGTTAGCAGTTTCTAAAGTATTCGCGATGACGTGTCCATGTCATACGTAGTAAATTGCCGAGTACACCGGTTTATGAAATTCAGTTACTGAACACAGCAGAGTTTCAGGGGTTCTGGGAAATGCTAACCGCATTTGCCCTGTATAAGTGGATCGATAAGATTTGGCCGGATTCTAGAGAGACACCACCAAGTCAAAATAGAGACAATCTTGTTCGCATATTACTAGAAGGAAAAACTAGCCTGAACTCGTCAAGTAAACGTAGCGTATTGTAGAGCCACTACTTTGAAACTAGAACATAAACGGAAACTCCTTTTTATTAAGTATGTCTCTAAATGAGTATAAACATTTCGGAAGCGAATATTTTACTGCATGAACTCCTTACACAAGCCACACTATTATCCTTATAAGTAAGGTATAACGTGAACAAGATCGAACCAAAAAAACTATTTAATCCTTTCTTTTAGCCAAAAATATAAATAAACAGTATAATTTTTAAGACGGCATCTTTAAAAAGAAGTTGTTCATTCAATTTTGATGTTTTATGTTGCTAAAAGCAACTTGGTAAGATAGTGGTACAATTCGTCACGTTAGTGCCTTTATAAGAACGAAACATCGTCTGTGCTTATTCCTAATGTTAACATCCCAATATTGAACATAACTCAATATAAAATATAGATGATAAAAGCATCACATTCAAGGATACGCATTTCAACTATCTAAGTAAGTTTAAATATTAATCCTTAGTTACTCTTTAGAGAAACAAAATTCTTATTAACTATTATTTTAGTTATAAAATACTTGTTAACAAACTAATTATTCAAGTTGTAACACACTAGTGTAAGATAGTAAATATAACTTATAATTGTGACGAGCAGAGCAGTTGGTTATAGTGAGGAGGTTATAGTGGTATAATATGAGGACTTGATTCCTGAATTTTTCTTAGATTGAAAAAGTATTTACAAAATTAACGTAATAAATGAATTACCCGTGGATATAGGCATTTTGTCGATGCCTTAAATAAATAGAAGCTATTAACCATTTTGGTCATGGGGTACCCTTGAATTCCCATTGAAAAGCTCTTTTGCTCAAAAATGTAGGTATCTTTTAACCATTGAATTTACGGTTCTGGTTCTAGGAATTCAAATCGATTTCTCCTTAAGCTCTAAAAGCATTGCTTCTGAAATAAACATAATGTGACAAATTATAATCTTAAGTATTTACGTGGTACCATTTAATGTTTAAAGTTTAGTCATAATCCTGTTTAGTAGATAATCATTTAGACTGCGAACGGGGCGTGGAGTTGGGGGAAAAACAAAATGTATAATACGGCTGAAGATTATCTTTACACAAGAAGGAGGGCGGTGTTAAAAGGTTGTTAATCGTCACACGGAGCGAAAACGTCGTCGGTTTGACTCTTCTACAGGAAATTTCAATAGAGCTGCCTCATGTTAGGCGGCACCTTACCCCGCTGTACAGCTCGCAACATTCCTGTCAGACAAGATCATTTTCAAACTCCTTTTTAAAATTCGTTTAATAAGAACGAGATAAGCCTTGTTACGTTAAATTGCGCAATTTCAAATACCACTCCTTGTTTGGCTGAACATTGTTCATTTCTGACACTTCGTAATTACCTTGAGTCGTAAAGGATTATTTCACTCAGTCAAAAATAGCCTTATTGGGTTTCGCAACATTATCCAAATTAAACTTGGGATATTTAATAAACGAAGGGAAGTGAATGCAAGACATCTAAACCGAGTATAAGCAAAGAGGGACGGGAGCGGACGCAGTTCAAAGAATCGGGCTTGCTTAAAAATACGCTATGGACAGCGACTCTGAGACAACACTCTCACATGATTATATATAATCCAGCTCTCAGAGACAACCCCTAATACTCTTCTTCACCGTATTTAACTCTACAGAACACGGGTTGGGTCTGTTAGACCAACACTGTCATACTATATAGTTCAACACTGATAAGGATTGTTTGTACTATATTATACCTTCAAGTCAGACCTTCCAGTTCACTGCCACGTTTTGAATAATTTTCGTCTTTTCTTGCTGTCTCATTTTTTACAACGTAATCACCCTTGGTTAGGGTGGGCCAAAAATCCCGAATTTTTGAAATCGAAAAACGGGTACATACCTATAAAAACTTTTGTATCTATGAGAAAATACAGTGTGTCTAATTTTGGCCAAATCGGTTGACACTTAGGTCTCCCGACGGAGCCAGCCTAGACATAATAATTTTAAATTTAACTTATATTTGTGTTTTTTTATGTCTCAAGGTTCGAAAATAAACTTAAATTTAAATATTAACAACTAGCATAACCCATAAATAAGCTAGGAGTTGAATCAAGTAAGAGTTGCTTACCGTGCCTAATAAGTGTGGGCATTTATTGTCTACATATGTATCGATACATATGTATGTCTACATATGTATGTCGATAGATTTATTGACATAACAATATTTTTTAGATTTATAATTTTAAATTATTAAATGATTAATAATAATAAATGCCTCTACAATTGAAATGCGTATTAAAAAAACCAAAAAAAATCCATAATATACCTACTTTTTTTTTTTTTGGAACGAAGTTCCTTATGGCACGTTCTGAGCCCGGGAGTGAATAAAAAAAACGACTAAAATCACCGTCACAAAATCACCGTCACGCAAAATCCGTCACGAAATCTACCGATGGCGATAACTGGAGTAAAAGTTGACCGACTTAGTTGAAATTTGGTACACATGTTCATTTTACCAATTTCCGGGACAAGTTCGTTGGACAACGTTATCCGCCCAAGCTTTCACGCGCAACGCTCAGGTAAACGTAAGCTTAGAATTTAAAATTGGAATTTTTGGACGGGAAAAAATTCTAACTTCATCTATTTAATGAGACAAACAACTTTTTAAAATATTTTTTTTAGTAAAACGAACACCGACACTACTATGAAGTGATAAAGATCGCTAAATTTATTAAAGCGGTCCAAACCGATTAAAATAAAGAAAACAACGTTTTTACCGATATCTTACGTTCTAACGTAAAAATTTAAATGAAACTTTGTATACATCACCTACAGTACAATTGAAACAAGCATGTAACATTTCAACCAGATGCAAGCAGAAGTGTTTGTGAGTTAATGATTTATATTTTTTATTTTAATATTTAATTGGAGTAATGTGCCGACGGGGCCTGGGAGGACAGTTCTTTTTCGTTCTACAACCATCTGCTTTAACTGTAAATTTATCTTTAACCTTTTTCTCAATATACAATACATTATTTATTGAAAGACGCTCGCTTCAAAGATAATAAAAAGATTTTCATTTAATTTTGCCTTAACTCCGCTAGTACAAATAGTTAGTTAATAATAGTTCTTATATTCAATATATATTAATAGTAAGACGCTTGCTTTAATGATACAAATAATGATTTTCTTTTAATTTTGCCTTAACTCTGCTAGGTACAAATAGTTCGTTACTTTTAATTTTGTCTTTTTTCTAACTCCACCATGTATACGTATTTATTACAGCGATTTTATAATTTATATTTAATGAAAAGCGTAAGGAACTTCGTTCCTACCGGGTGTCCCACGACACCACACGTATTTTTTTTTTTTTTTAAATAATCTGAAACTTCAAGGCCCCGTCGGCCCGTCGGGTAACCTAAGTGACGGCCGATTCTACAAAAATTTGGCAAATACCGTGCTAAAATTGTGCACGGTATTTTTTCGTGGATACACAAGTTTTTATAGAGACCCGTTTTTAGATTTCTAAAATTTTATAGGAATTTTTGCCTACCCTACCCTTGGGTCTGTGAGATCCAACCCATCTACTCACTTCAGTAAAGTGTAACTTCTGGCAATATTTTATAACAAATTTTCTACTAATTCTTTTTGTTTTAATTTTATTTACTTAGTACTTTTTCAGTATCTATGCCAGGTATCATACAAAATATTTTATAAAGGTTGCTTATTTTTTTCTATCGATTTCTAGTTGTTTATTTGATACAAATTATTATTATATGTACTTGCTCTTAATGGACCCCTGATTAGAGAATTAATTCATTCAAAGTACTGCCCAAAAGATTTTGAAATGTTAGGGCAAATATGTGTAACATAAACTATATATACTAAAAACCCTCCAAAGCCTAAAATATAGTCATGTTCCTATCATGACAGATAAACGTCGTTATTTTGAGTGTAAATAATGCAATATACATACTTTCAAGTCAAACCTCATATAATTATGTCCTAGAGCATTCTCAATTTCTATATTAAGACTGTGGCACTGAAATTTTATAGCTAAATAAAGCTAATATATTTCGTCAAATAACCATTAACAAAATGTTTGACAATATTTTTGTTTGATTCTCAAATGAACAAAATAAATTTATAATACTTTTTTTTCTTACTGTGATTTCGATGAGTAATTGTATTGTACTTTTTTTTTTTTTACAAATAACCATACAGTCCAGTAACTTTATACATCACAGTATGCGTCAAATCCGGTAGATCTGATGTTTTGCAGACTTGTTCATGATGTTGACCTAATGAATAATCTAAGTTTGCGACCTAGAGCGGTAAACGCAACTTTGTCAAAAATCGAAGAAACCACGAAAAAATCGTTATTTTTTCAAATGTTGGTGATTATAACCCTAAAGAAGTAGCTTTTGAAAAAACTTCTTTGGACGTTTTTTAAAGAAGACTGAATTTGCTACAATATGATAGAACTGTCTCTGTAGACCCAATAGTTTCCGAGGTTAAGCCTTTCAAAGTTTATCATTTTTTTTCGAACTTCGCAATTTTTGAACTGCTCAGAGACTGATCTCGTTGTCTTTGATGGCGTAATACTTGATTTTCCACTGCTAACAGCTGCTTTGATCAACTTCGGATTGTTGTATTTTATCTGACAAGCACTGTGCTCAGCACATATATCTCATTTACACCCTTCAATAAACGCTGATTTTCTATGTTCGTAAGGGAAATACACGACGCAAGAAGGGTTTTTACACCTCTTCCCTTCACTCGGCGCACTTGACCTTCACTTAAATTCTCCTTACATATATAAAACACTAACCCAAGCTGGGACTAGGATCAGACATTCTGTAGATTTTAAGTTTAAACGGCACTCACTTTATGGGCAGCAGGCCAGTCAACAACTGAAATGAAAAAAAAAAATACTTAGGGAAGGTTAAAAGCGTGTTTCAAAAATATTGCATAAAATTGCGAAGTTCGAAAAAAATTATATACTTTGAAAAGCTTAATCTCGGAAACTATTGGGTCTACAGAGACAGTTGTAGTATCATATTGTAGCAAACTTAGTCTACTTTAAAAACGTCCTGAAAAAGTTTTTTTCAAAAACTAGTCCTTTAGGGTTATAATCGCCACAATTTGAAAAAAAAGATTTTTTCGATTTTTGACAAAGTTGCGTTCAGTGCTCGAGGTCACAAACTTAGATTATTCATTAGGCCAACATCATAAAAACAAGTCTGCAAAAAATCAGAACTACCGGATTTGACGCATACTACCCCATACATTCAGGCGACAAAGTTACTGGATTAATAAGTATCTTTAAAAAAAATAAAATAAAATAAAAGAATAAAAAAAATATATATATATAAATATATATATATATATATATATATATATATATATATATATATATATATATATATATATATATATATATATATATATATATATATATATATATATAAACATGTTTTAATTTTTATTTTTAAAAAAATGGATCTGACAGACCCAACCCGTGCACTGGTGTGATTTTATTTTACCCGTGCACTGCAGGGTTAATTACTTCAAACATAAGGCTAAAATATAATAATACCATTAGGCTTCTACCGTCCCTTCGGAACTAAGCAGTTTAGGGAAATAAGGCCAAAACAAGAATAAACAAAGCTATTAGAACAACTCAATTACGGATATTTTAGGTGTATTAATAGATCATTATGAATCTTAATTATAAACGTACTTACAAAACTTCACTGAAGTTATAGAAATATTACTCTTCTTCCGACTTTATAATAGGCGACTAGCAACTAGAACTTTAAGGAAACATATTATGTAAACATAATTCGTGTTATTACTGCTTAAGATATTAATTACACTATGTTATTAAACTTCCACAAACAATTAAGCCTTCTCATTATTTGCATGTTTTAATTATTTATACATGAGCTAGAATAGGCATACCAGATATACACTTGGTCTTAATATAATTGATGTCATATATAGAAACAAATTCCATTGTAGTCCACATTGTAAAATCAACAGATAGCCACGTGCAGAGAATAAATCTTCTAATATACATTTTAGTGGCTACACTAACTCAGATATATTTCTAATAGATACTAAAGCTAATAAATAAATATAAAATATACCTAAATATGAAAATTTATATAATTTTTTTTTATTTTGAGTCAATTCATTATACAATGGAGAAATCGCATTGATAAGTATGTTATTAGACCAAAGATGTTTTAGGCCCATCAAAAATCTTTTTTTCATGTTTTGATCGAGGACTCATTTAAACAATGATATTTTATATCCAAAAATGTTGAATTTAGAAATAGTAGTGCATCGTCAAGACATAATCTGGGTATTTTCTGCCATCCCCCCCCCCACTCTTACCGAGCGCTTTTTCACATATACAGGGTTGCACCCTTCAACTTTTGTAGGGTATTCGTATTTTCCACAACTGTCTAGTGCACACAAAGCAAAAAAAACACGTTTTAGGTTCACCTCATTATTTATTAATATATATATATATATATATAGTTACTACTTTATATATATATATATATATATATATATATATATATATATATATATATATATATATATATATATATACATATATATATATATATATATATATATAGTTACTATATATATATATATATATATTATATGCAGACTTGTTCATGATGTTGACCTAATGAATAATCTAAGTTTGTGACCTAGAGCGCCAAACGCAACTTTGTCAAAAATCGAAGAAACCACGAAAAAATCGTTATTTTTTCAAATGTTGGAGATTATAACCCTAAAGAAGTAGCTTTTGGAAAAACTTTTTTGGACGTTTTTTAAAGAAGACTGAATTTGCTACAATATGATAGAACTGTCTCTGTAGACCCAATAGTTTCCGAGATTAAGCCTTTCAAAGTTTATCATTTTTTTTCGAACTTCGCAATTTTTGAACTGCTCAGAGACTGATCTCGTTGTCTTTGATGGCGTAATACTTGATTTTCCACTGCTAACAGCTGACTATATATATATATATATATATATATATATATATATATATATATATATTTATATATATATATATATACATATTTATATATATATATATATATATATATATATATATATATATATATATATATATATATATATATATATATATATACATATATATATATATACTTTTTTGAACTTGTCCAAAACTATGATACGCAGATATTGTTGTTATCTCATTAGATTTTTAAGGAATAATTAATCAGTCAATAGGTATTAGTATAATAGATGCTAGTTTGGCTAAAGTGAAGTGTACGGTGCCATCGAAATTTGTACATCGATTTGGAAATCTACCTGGTCTATATGCAGCAGGGTTGTTCTTCTTCAGAAAATGAGCGGGAGCACGCGAAGCGGTGCGGATAATTTGTTGAAAATTCTAGGGGAAAAAAAATTATCTCCAGTAGGAAGAAAAAGTTATGATTTTGAATTAGTTTAGAGGGACTAAAACAGGTCTTTTCATCCCTGAACTCAAAAAGTAGGGAGAAAAAGGAAGTGTAGTGCAAAAAAGTAAAGTAGGGCAAAAAAGTAAAGATTGCAACTTAATTATTTTATAAATAGTAGAAAATGAATGGCAAATGTAATGAAGTTGTTGAAATCAGGTTGGCGGCACTGCGATTTTTTGACAATGTTTATCATTGATTCATTGTTTATAACCTGCATCTAAATAACCTTCTATTTGAGTTTAATTCCAATTCTTATATGTTTTTAATATTGAATCTCTTATATCTGCTATTAAAAGTGCTAATAATTATTGCTATTTATTAAAATAATAAATATAAACTGTGCAATGGACAAAAATGTGTATTTTCTTCCTACTGGAGATAAAATATTGTATGTACCTCGTGAGTAAAGTGCCATTATTCCCCTCGCGATAATTATCTCCCTCGGCTGCCCTCGGCTTCGCCTCGGGATTTAGGGACCATGGTTCCTTCGGCTTGGCCTCAAGAACCAACTTTTTCGCTCAGGGAATAATGGCTTACTTTACTCCCTAGGTGCATAAATACCTATTGTACTTAGATTCTGTAAACAGCACCGTACAATTGACTTTTACCGTTGGTTTGCTGCATCCAATTAAAAAATATGTCCTTGTTCGACCTTCGAGACCTGTTTGAACAAATTCTAGCGAACATTGTATCATAAACACCCAAGTACATATTTATATAATATATATCAATAATTAATGAGGTGATCAACTTTTTTTTTTTTTAGCATTTTGTGCACTACTAGTAGACAGTTGTGGAAAATACGAATAGGTACCCCATAAAAGATAAAGGGTGCAACCCTGTATATGCGAAAAAGGACCCTTTAAGAGTGGGGGGGGGGGATAACAAAAAGCACCCCATAATCGTTTTAAAAAAAAGCTATAAGGAAAAAAAAAACGAACGATGACACTAAAGCCAGCATTTATTTGAACCTTTGATATGCTTATAAGGTCTGGAGGGTTGACAGCATTCGACTGAAAATGTTTCGTCTTTCTTATGGCATAGTTTTTATTTTGCTTATAGTAGCTAAAAGGAGACGATAGACCGTAAAGAAACGTGACAGGAGACCGCAGTTCGGTCCCTTGCTCAACAGACCTTTCCTTTGACTACATGACGCCACAAACATACCATCCTTTCACTATTCTCAACCGAAAACACGCTTGTTCTCACAACAGCCCAATTCTAAACAATATTTAGGCTTTGAACTCATATCCCTTGACCGAACCGCAACCAAGAATCCTCTTACACGGGAGTCCTTAAAGGAAATAGGATAAAGAGAGATCGGTATCTTCTCGCCGTTTAACCTTAACGTATCTTCAAAAACATTTTTTTGCCCCACAGAACGTTCAATTGAGAGGTAATATAATATGGTATAATATATTATATTTTTATTATATATATATATATATATATATATATATATATATATATATATATATATATATATATATATAACATAAAATATATATATATATAAGTATAAGCAGTTTAATAAAATCTTGGGCTAGTAAGATTATTTGAGTGAGCCCAACTTAGTTGCGAGTGTAATCATGTTTCTGCCTTATTTAATTTAAGATGTTGATTTTGAACCAAGTACGCCCTATGAACCATTTACAATTCTACTCAAGTCGAAAATTATATCTGCCACTTGTGTGGACTGTGTTGATATTGGTTAATGTGAGAGTAGTTTTTTTTTTTTTTAATTGGATTACCCTTCAAAAAGAACCTTGTACAGTAAAAACTCATTTCTAACGACCCTATATATTGACTTTCAGTTTATAATTATTGTCCACATCGATATATTTTTGTTCTCTAAATCAAAACTGGAGAACCTGAACTCACTTAGATACTTTTCTTATAAAGAATGAAACCTTTTAAATATCTTTTTAAAGGCTTGTTTCTTAAAGAGAAGACTATCAATGCCCTTTTACTGAACATTAAAACATTAATCTAATATATAAAAGGCTAATACTTTAAAGTCTCAAAAAACCCGCCTCTACTTAAATTGACTCTCCTCGGTCACCAATACTCAATCACCTTTTTTTGAAATTTCCTTCCGGGAGACTTAAAAGTCAATAAAACCTCAAATTCGGCTATAAGCATATGGTGGCAAGTTAAATAGTTAAATCTAATCAAGAACGTCATCACTTATATTAGTAAAGGTTCATTGTTTAACGATGTTTTGTGTTGGAGGGATTTAATGGAAGATAAAACACTTCTTTCTTATTGCAAGGAGTTATAAAATAATATACTTATTTCGAATTTTGCTTAAAAAAAAAAAAAAAAAAAAAAAAAAAAAACATAATATACCTACTTTTTTTTTTTCTTTTTTTTGTATAATTATTTATAGGTTTATCTTCGATTTCATTTAGATAATAGAGATAAACAGTGTAATAAAAATTATCGCCTCTAAATTGAACGTACTGCGGGTCAGAAAAAAACTTAAGCTTAAACTTAAACTTTAAGATTTTAACGCCGAGAAGATACAGATCTTCACTTTTAGGTGGTCGTGGGTCGAACTGTGCCTTCGATACCACGCCTGACTGGGAGCCAATAGCTGACACCAGCTGACGCTCGAGATACCAGTTGAGTCTGTAGTACACGATGGATTCAATTAACTTTATCAGCACCACCTCCCATTTGAACTTTTGGAGCCTCCCTGTATAGGATTGAGTTAAAGAGGCGTAGCGCTTGGCGAAGATGATTGCCACCTCGAACCACGTCTCCACTAAGTCCTGGTAGCACACAGCCCTCTCAGTAGACCTCCCAGTCGGCCCATCGTTGGTCCCATGCGGTGCGAATGGGTGGCAGCCCAGTGGTGATTGAGATTTAAGGTGAGGATGAGGCTACAGCACCATATTACCTCCTCTACCAGCCTCCCCTTCGGGGTGAGATATTCAGAACCCTACCAGGGATTATGTGCGTTGAAATCTCCCATTAGAATCAGAGGTGCCGGGTGCTGGTAAATGAGATCTTGAGATCATTTCCGTTCCACCTCTCATCTGGGAAATACAAGCTGCAAAGGGTGGCGGCGAGAAGAGCTTCAATTATCACTGCCATCGCCTGAAGGGGAGATCTTAGCTGGATGGAGGAGAGTGGTATATTCTCCTAAGCAAAATGGTTACTCCAACGTGTGCCAGACCTCCTCCAGCTGGCATCTTGTCTATTTTCATGATCCGGTACCCGCGTGAATTGAAGTTCTGTATCGGGCTTAACTTTGTTTCTTGAAGCACCAGAGAATACGGATTTTGGTCTTGTAACAGACGCCGTAGATTTGTATCTGGAGACTACGCAAAACACAAGCATGTCAATTACATAACGGATGTTCAACAAATGGACGACTCGAGTCTGCCAAAAACATTCGCTTTAGAAGCAATAAGAAAGATGGAATTTTAGTAAAGAGAGTGGATTAAGCTGGGAGAAGTAAGTTCAGGATGTCTCGGAGAAACACAAAATCCTGTAAAACGTGGAAGAATAAGATTATGTGAGTAATAGAAAATATAAAGACCAAAAGGAAAGATTCGTACTATTATTTATTAATAATGCGGAATTCGATCTGCAAGAGAAAAATAAAAAACTAGAAGCGGAGAACAGTTTTTTAAGATACGAATTTGAAAATATAAATCAATATTCTAGAGCAGATAACATTATTATTACGGGAGTGCCAGTGACTAAAAAAGGAAAATATATATGGAATAATGAATGAAATGGCCAAAGCAGTTGGAGTGACTACAAGGAAGAAGATGTCAGTGTGGCACACCGAATCCCTACGATTAACAAAGAAGCACCGAAACCAATTATTGTGAAATTCGTAAGAAGAAAGACCAAGGAAGATTGGATCAGTGCATTCAGGTCTGCAGCCAGGGATGATCCCGCTCCAGGTATATCGACTAAGAAACTCTCAACACATCTCCCCGAAGGGCGCATATTTATATCTAACCACTTAACTCAAACAACCCGAGATTAATTAAATAAGACAAGAGTTGCGGCTCGTGACAAAGGGTATAAGTACATTTGGTACTCGGGAAAGGTTCTGGTGAGAAAGAATGATGGTGATAGAGCTATCACCATCAAACATCTCTCTGACCTCAATAGATTGTAATCCATGCATATCAAAGTCCCTAAATTATTATAACCACAAATACAACCATGTGTTCACATTCTAACAACACTAACGATTTAATCACAGATTTATCTAATTACGATCACTCGCAAACTCTTAAACTTCAGAACAATGAATTTTCCCTGTTAAAACTTGAAAAACATAAAATTAAAATCTTACATACTAACATTCGAAGTATTGGAAAAAATCACTAGAACTACTTTTAACGGACCTAAAAACTAAATTCGAGTTAATAATATTGACTGAGGCATGGCTTACAGATTATCACTCTTACTTCGACATTGACGGTTATACCTCTTACTGGCACGCGGGTCAAACTCAAAACGAAGGTATAGTAATCTATGCGACAAAATGTCTTACAAACATAAAAGTCACTGAAGAAATCATTAAGCAATGCAATAGCTTGACTTTACAGTTCAGTTATCTAAATAGGAACTTTCTTGTTACGGCAATATACCGAAGTTGGAAATTTTGCGAAGAAGTTTTCTTAAAACATTTGTCTCATTATTTTCATATTAATAAATTCAGTGGCACTCACATTTTAATAGGCGATATGAACATTGATACTCTATCTCAGGACAAATTATCTGAAGAATATCAAACAATTACATATACTGAGGGTTTTAAAACCCTAATTAATATACCGACAAGAATACTCTCTTGTCTAGACCATGTTATGATAAAAAATATTAGTAATATGAAATTAACTCCTTTTGTTTTAACTTCACAAATCACTGATCACAACCCGACCGGACTTACACTCGGCTTCCATCACCCAAACAATAACATTAGTAACAACAATAAACAAATTATCACTACTAAAAAAGTAGATCTGAAACAATTAGTTGACCTAGCTGAACAATTGGACTGGACAGATTTGTATCAAAATAAAGACATAAACATAATATCTGACTTACTTACCTGTAGACTGCAACAACTTATTGACCGATGTACTACTACTACTATACGGACTATTCCTCACTCTAAGAAACCGCTAAAACCCTATGTAACCACTGGTATTTTAACCTCACTTAGGGTCAGAGACAAACTTTCCCGCCAAAAAAGTAAACAACCTTTTAACCAAATAGTAGCTCAAAAGCTAATTCTTTATAAAAATATGATAACTAAACTTTTAAAGAAAGCTAAATATCAGTACTTTAAACATAAGGTTGAAAATAACGGTACCTCCTCAGACAAGATTTGGTCTGTTGTCAATGAAAGTTTGAATCGTAAATCTAAGAATTCGACAGTAATACAAAAACTTATTATAGACAATCAAACTTACACTACAGAAAACAAACAGCAATTAACTAACGCTTTCAACTAATATTTCATCAATATCGGAGAACAACTTACTCAGCAAATAATATCAAACTGTAAGTGCAAATCAAAAGTGCACCAAATAAATGAAAATACTCCTAAAAATTCATTGTTCTGGTATCCGATTACTGAAACTGAAATATCGAATTATATCCTAAAATTAAATACCGATAGTGCTCCTGGAATAGACGGAATAAAATCCCAGTACTTAAAACTATAAATACCCTACATCACTAAACCACTACAATATCTTTTTAATCTTTGCCTCGAGCAAGGTATATTTCCTGATAATTATAAAATAGCCATAGTAACCCCAATATACAAATCAGGTATACCAACAGACCCTACCAACTACAGACCCATTTCAGTCATCTCAAATTTAGCAAAACTTTTAGAAAAATGCATTAAAGACAGACTTAACAAATTTCTAGATCTACATTCACTAATCAGTGACGGACAGTACGGTTTTAGGGTAGGACACAGAACAGGGGACGCCATAAACAGACTTGTAACTAACATAACTAACGACTTGTACAGTGACTCCAAAAGTTTAGCCATATTTTTAGATCTTAAAAAAGCTTTTGATTCTGTAAGCCATGAAATACTTTTACACAAACTACATGACATGGGAATAAGGGGCAAACCTCACAAATTATTTCAGAGCTACTTAACAGAACGTAAACAATCACCCAAACTAGACGACGTAATTAGTGACTTAGCAATATTGAAGCACGGTACACCTCAAGGTACGAATATTTCTCCCCTCTTGTTTTGTTGCTATGTTAACGAACTAATAGAGTTGAAGTTTGCAGATGAAACCATTTCATTTGCTGACGACACAGTATTGTAATATAGGGGACCTGACTGGGAAACTGTTTACAGAAAAGCTAACGAAGGAATAAAAAAAGTTAAAGAATGGCTCGATTTAAATTTATTAAATTTAAACATTAAAAAAACAAATTATATAGCTTTTTCGTTAGACCCACGAGGTGGCCCCCCCTAATACACTAAAGCTTTCTTTAAATTCGTGCAACTCTACAAATAACGCTTTGACTAACAGTACTACTGACTATGACATTGTCGAACAGGTTGAGTCCACCAAGTATCTTGGCGTAATCATTGACAGACACTTAAACTGGAACCGACATGTATCACAACTCTACAGAAATATTCGCAAAACAATCTACTGTTACAAAATCCTTAACAAGTTTCTAAACAGAAATACATTGAGAGTAGTTTACTTGGCACTAACCGAGTCGATCCTCAGTTACGGTCTTTTATTCTACGGCTCTACTTCCCAAACTAATATTAAAAAACTAACCACTATTCAAAAAATAATTATCAAAATCTGTATCCATAAACCGCTAACTTATTCCTCCGTAAGAACATTCTCCGATTTCTCAGTTCTTCCCTTAAACACGCTGTTCAAGAAAGCTGTCCTTCAAAATGATTTCCATTGTGAAAAATATAGCCCCCTACACACATATCCCACCCGATCTAAGCAACAGTTATTAGTCAATGTACCTCACTGCAAGTCCACCCGCAAACAAAAATCATTTCAAGTATTGGGACCTAAATTTTACAATGAATTGCCCATTGAAATTAGAAATATCAATAACATAAATTCTTATAAAAAAAGCTATAAATAAGCATATAATCGCGCAACAGACATTGGCTAAATAATATTAATTATTGCTTATATTTATTTATATTATAAATTTAAATTATAATATGCAGGTCTTTTTCGAATGTCTCTTGTTATTTGATGAGGAGACTTTGATCTATGCATGGAAAAATAAAACAAAAAAAAAACTCGGTCTTACAACAGCCTGTTCATGTTTTTATTGTTCTTATAAAAAGTATTGTTCATTAATATTATTATTGTATTGTCAAAAGAAGTTAAAGTTTATTTTTAAATTAGTTGTTTAGCATTTGTATGTATATGTTTGTATGTATGTGTATGTATTTATATGTAAAATGTGTGTATGTGTATGTATTTATATGTACTATGTAGTATTTATATGTATGTGTGTATGTAGTATATATATGAATATATATGTATATTTATATATATATATATATATATATATATATATTTACGTATGTATGTATGCGTTTGTGTGTGTATTTATGTATGTATGCGTAAATATATTTAAAATGTATATTTATATTTTTATTTATTTATTTATTTTTTTTCATTTTAATTTAAAGCATTTTGAAATTATTTTTTGTATTTTTATCTTAACAAAAAAAAGAAAAAAAAGAGAAATAAAGATTGATTATGTACCAGAGCTAGACAGAGTCTTCGCTCTAGCCATTATTGGCTATTGAAGACTCTCGTTTCGTTACCTGAGATGAACCGTCATTGTAACATGTATATGAAACGGAAATAAAGAAATTGGAATTGAAAATTGGTTACCTTAACAGAGCGCGATTGACACTACAGGATATATCATGAAGCACGATATCTAGCAATGTATATGTGAATCTCATCATTTATTTTTTGTTTAGTATACTAGGAAAATTTACATATTATTTGGAATGCGTGAGAATTTCATGAATTTAAAACGGGTTATTGTCATTTATTTTTGATTATTGTTAGTTAATGTCGTAATTTTAGTTTTTCAGCTTGATATCATCATTATTACTTCCTTCTTCATAGTTTATTTATTAATTAATTTAGTTATTATTTTTCTTTTTCAAACTATTTATTTATTAAGTTATGAGTTCAAAATGTGTTGGAATGATTTATCTATCAAACTTGTTATTTATTTTTTTACTGATTGTCTGTTAATATTTATATTTATTACAAACTATTTGCATGTAACTATACTAATTTAAAGCTTAATATTTATTTTTCTACGTTTAATAGACTGCATTAATCAATAGGCCTTTGTTAACCAACTCCAGCTAACGGCAAATTGGCCAAAGCTTATAAATGCTGATAAAACAATGTATAATATCCTATTTTAACTAATAAAGCATTTTTTATTATTACTATTACTATTATTATTGTATACATATATAGAATATTTATATATATATATATATATATATATATATATATATATATATATATATATATAAATATATCGAGATTTGTTTTTATAGTATATATATATATATATATATATATATATATATATATATATATATATATATATATATATATATATATATATATATATATATATATATATATATATATATATATACTTTAAAAAAAAAATCGATTGACAATTCGACAAATCCATTTGACTATATTTAATATTAAATTAATTCAACTACTTACTGTTTATATAATCATGAATGCAAAATATGTTATAAATAAAACTATACACTTGCATGTTGTTTCAATAAAAAGTATTCCAATTCACCATACAATGTAAAAATAATAAATATAAATTACCTTCTGCTATAATTAAAATAAAAACTAAAATGCCTGATGTGGGTTGGGTTACTTCAGGAGAAACCCTTTAGAGCGAGGTTTTGTCATTTGGTCAATGTTTGCTGTCATGATTATTATTGATTATTTTAGTTATTAGATTTTATATCGTGTTATCGGTGCTTCATAATTTTTTTTTTTGTCTTATAAAAATTGAATTGATCAATGTTTAATTCAAACTTTATTAATGCGTTTTTTCATCTGCATGAAAGAGATGATTATAGTATTTAAAATATGTAAAAGTGTTTTTTTTTGGTTTTTTTTAAGCCTATTCCACCGGCTTAGACTAAGTGATATGAATGTGGCTACCGACAAATGTTTAGGACGTGAATACACAACTGAAATGGTAGAGCTGGCCAAGGAGTGCGGAAATAGAAAATATATAGAGGCAGAACATACTTCATAGGCCGTTAGAATTGAGGACGCCAGGCGGATGAAAATAAAACATTAATGGTAATATAAATGAACATACACAGTAACGCATTCTGTGTGCAACTAAAAGAGGAAAATAAAAACATTTATAACTATTCAAGGGAGTGAAAATGATAATAGTTGTTGATTTTTCTATTCGGCGTAAAGAGTGATGATAATATTACTAGGAGGTGATGTTAGTCTAGGCCACAATCTTAAATCAAAATGGCCGATCGGGAAACCTGTTTACTAAAATTGTTTATCATAAAAGGAAGCTGAATTCAAATTTCAAGGTTATAGAGCAATTGATTTCGGAGATATCACTATGAAACATTTTTTTGTATCAATAAACGCCATCTTAATTACATTATACACGCCATTATGTATATTATGAATATCAGTATATTTTGTCTCAATTTACATCAATTATTGATATTCCTAATTATATGTTTTCAATTATTTCAAAAAATAAATTTAAAGAACACTGACTGGGAGAAGAGGAAGAATAAGTTAATATAAGTAAACTTTTAATTTGGGAGGAAAAATTAAATACAATTTGAAAAGAAATAAGCGAAATATGAAACTAGTTACCATGTCGGGACATAAATGCTTATTTCGAGTGCTATATTACAAATACTCGAAAATAGCTGTGTGGCTCAGACATTAAATTTCCACCATTCCTCACATTTAATTCAAATTTTTAAAGTTCTTATTATTATTGCTTTCATTATTAATGAATTATAAAAGTTATTAACATTTTTTTAGTCAAATTGTGAAATGGCTATAGAATAGTAAAAGAACCAGGTTCAGTGCTAAAGTCTATATGGCGGTACGAAATTATATTGAGTTAATAGATGCGAACTACCAAGTTAAATAAAAACGGATATAGGAAGTTATTGGTTGCACGACTGATAAAAATTAAAATTATCTAGGTGAAAATTAGTGTAAATGCTCCATGGACGGCTGTCAAGCCTAAAAAAGAAGAAATGTTACTACGCTGCGACGTGGAGAAGATGGACATACTAGGATGGCATTCCTGGACAGCTTACCAGTAAAACCAAAAGGAAGTTGTACATTGCAAAATAAGGTAAGACCAAGGCCCAACTTGGGCTCTAGCACTTCTTAAGAAGATCCATTTGATCAATGATTATGATAATTTGTTATAGGCAGGACAAAATCTGCAGTATGGTAGTCATTGCTCGTCAAAGAGGAGGGGTTAGATTCAAGTATCAGTATACTTTTTGGTACTGGTGCAATTTTTATGCCCCCTTAAGATACTAAAGACTTAGGGGTTCTAAGTCATGAATTCTATGAAATGAAATGTAGTAGAACAAGCTAAAATAATTAATAATAATAAAAAAAAATATATAAAAAAAAAGTTAAGTTATAATTCTTCAGAAACAAGTTAATTTTAATAAAAATCAGAAATCAAAATGTAATTTAAGGATACTTACAATAACATAACTTACAATACAATAACATACAATAAACAGGGGAATATACTTACAATAAACAGGGGAACTTCACAGAAATAATGAAAAATTGGCTCACCTGAAACAAAGCATTATAAAATCTAAATTAATGTACAAAGTTAAAAATTATATCGGGATTTAATGGATAATAATGGAATATTTAAAAATAAATAGTTGTTCGTGAAGTCTCACGTAAAAAGGGTTTCGTTGGTATCCTAAACATAAAACTGTTGATGCTTTTTGGCAAAAGGCATGGCAAATTAAACAATTAACACGTGATATACATTTTTGTAATCTACTCTTTAATACTTTTAATTAGTTACCCCACACAACATTTCAAAAAAATATTCTTTTTTTGTGGTGGGAATTATCCGCCATATTGTATTCTCAGTTAATCAGTTAAAATTGCCATTCTAATTCTTCCTATGGTCCAGCAGACCGCTTGGCATATTTTTTATACTTCTAGTAACTGCAGAAAATTAAACAATTTTCACGTATTACAGAGGAAGAGGTTCCTGGTTCAATCCTCCAAGGGGTCACAACGTTCTTTATCGGTAATAACGAAAAGGTACATTTTTTTTTTCCTTTTCCGGAAATATTCATCAGTCCACTATAGGGTATAAGCGTAAATTATTTCAAAATTTTAAGAATAGCCGGTATAGGGTAGTTGGTGGGGGGACATTTGTATTTTTGTATTTTTCGATTTATAAATACAACTCGCCGGTCTTGGCTGGCCTGCGGCCAGCCTTGCCCGTCGAGTGGCCAGGCACTTGTATAGTAGTTGGTACTTGTAAGATCTGGTAATGTTTTAGGAGGTGGGTTTATAATACAGTTATAATTATTCGTAGTCTAAAAATGACTAAGTAAACTAACAGTGCAAAGTAAGAAAGCGATTAACAGTGGAGTTATAGAGGGGATTGAGTAATGTGGGATGACAGGAGTGACGGGAGGGGATGGGAAAGTCGGACATAATTTAATATACAAATAACAAAGCAAACAAAAAACCGCAACAACAACACGCAAACAGTTTTTCAATTTTACCCCCCCCCCCCCCCCCCCCAAAAAAAAAAACAACAAAAAAACAACACAAAATTAAACGAACAGAAATTAATCTACTATTCAAGAGCTTTACAACGATATACATCATATTATATTATATACTATTAAATTTTGTCATTTGTACTCCTGTACTCTAAGGGTACCAAAATTATATTTTTAAAAAACAAACAATACAAAAGGGCATTAATTTAACTAATAAATAAATATAAATAAAAAGCCTAATAGCAAATAATTATTTAAACCCTTTCACCTACAACAAAATTATAAATCGGTAAAATTTTGATTTTTTTTCACAAAATGGCGCCGAAAATTAAACACTTTCCCTAAGTGGTATATATATTTGTAATCTAATCTTCGATACCTTTCATTTGATACCCCACACTAAATTTTTAAAAAAAAAAAAAATTCGCATGACGTGAGTTATCCGCCATTTTGGATTTGAACAGCTGATAATTTTGAGTTCGCTATAATTTTCCTGTGTGCCCGTCAAAACGATCTTTAATATTGGAAAGTTTCAGGTTTTTATCTCTTTTTATTCAAAAGTTATTGGAACCGTACAGAGAGACAGACAGACAGACACATGAACGAAACTATAAGGGTTTCTTTTTTTTGGTTTTACCAACGAAACCCTAAAAATGTGCAAGGAGAAATGAAATTATATATATCAACTACATAACTATATACATTCAGGTAAAGTTATTTGGCTTTACAAGAACAGTGTTAACAGAATTATTTCATGGTTGAATTAATGCTAAAAAAGATTAATTTATTATTCAACTTTAACACGGGTAAGACCGAGGGTGTAAGTTGTAGGGCTGTGTGCCATTGTGGGCTGTGTGCCATTGTAGGCTGTGTGCCATTGTGGGCTGTGTGCCATTGTAAGGATGTGTGCCATTGTGGGCTGTGTGCAATTTTAAGGCTGTGTGCCATTGTCGTTCTGGGCTGTGTGCCAAAAAAGTTACATTTCGAGCTGTGTGCCGAAATCTCGGGCTGTGTAATAAGTGGGCTAAGTGCAGAAGAAAATTGAATTACTCTAGTTAGCGGTGAGTACCTAAAAACTTGTCTAGTGGCCTTCCGCCGAGGGAGCCGACCCGTCAGGTCACCAAATTTGGACCCTATAAATTTTAAAAACCATGTATGTAGCATTAAGTAAGCGTGTAGCTCCCAAAGTATTTATTTTTTTATGTGACGGGCTCTGGTAGGGACTTATGTGTTTTTTTTTTGTAAGTCAGAGCTCGCGGGAGCGCGCCAATATTATTTTGTTTACCGAAGTATACGTTAAGTTCATAGAGATGGACGACTTGCTCCTTCTCACCTAAAAACTTTGTGTTGTTTGTCTTAGTAATAGTAACCCTCTTCCTACTCCGGCCTGTGATACGTTCGCCACCAGGCCCGCTACCACTTTCTCCCGGGTGGTCGACGTATTACAACATGATTATACTCATTTCTTAAATCATATGTATCTATTTACACAATTAAATTAATATAATAAAATTAATTAGCTTGACGGGCTATTACGAGCTATTCGATAACTAGATAAATATCACATACAAAATTATAATATCTGTTAATGGTATAGTATATTTATAGAGAAGAGTTGCTCTCGAGCTGTGACAGAGGTCACTTCGGCTCCGTGTTTATGTGCTTATTTCGGACGGTTTTATCTATCGTATGGACGTCATATTTGGCATAGTAGTATAAGTATGTGCTGACATTATATTTGTGAAATTTGAAAGCGCTAGGACAATTATGACCTGAGATATGAGCTAAAAAGTGTCAGTTAGTTATACACGAGGAATCTACAGTTTATTCATAAAGCGTGATACGTGTTGTTATCTTTATCTCGTAAATAACAAGATATTATCGATGATATATATTTAGCTTAGTCTTATTAGTATTTACACTCTTACTATCTGAACAATAACAAAAACAGTGATAAACCTTTCCTTCAATAATTTTTTTTTTTCTTTTTGTTTTGCTTCATCTTCTATTATGAGTTTAAACTGCAGCATATAACATAAATATCTCTAACTCTTTCCATAAATACAACTGCCAGCTTTGGGGGCATACACTGCGAATGAATAAAAAAATCAGTGAATACTTTCTAACCCGCAAAAGGCAAAGATTGGATGATAGTTTAGAAAAAGAAGAAGGGGAAGAAATGGCAAGCTCACAAATGAATCCAGGGAAGACAGGGGAACGGACGGGCGATAGTCACCCTGTCACTGTTGAGCTTCCATATTTAATGGAAATGTTCAGCAAAATGATCGATTCCAAGGAACTAGCCACCAAACAAGATATCAACGAAGTCATAAACAAACAAAATATATTAGAGGAGGAAAACCGGCTACTTAAAACTCAAATCGAAATCTTAAAAGACAAATTTGCACAGCATGAAAAAGAGCTAAATGAGGTAGTTGACAAACAGAAAAATAAAAATTTAATATTTAAAGGTGTTCAACAAGACGCAAATAACTCGGACTATAAAGGTCTAATAAAAACTTTCTGTACGGAGATGCTCGGCACTTCCGGAGACATAAAAATAGATGAAGCGTACCCTATAGGAAGTCGTACGAGCTCTAACAGGCCAATTTTAACTGTTTTCTCAAGTATAGACGACAAGATGTCAGTTCTAAAAAACACAGCCAAATTGAAAGGGACACAGTTCATAATTCAACAGGACTTCTCCAAAGAAACTAGAAGCAAAAGAAGCAAACTACTATCTATTAAAAAGGAAATAAGGCAATTCAATCGGGACATTAAAATATCGGTTATTAGAGATTTCCTGCTAGTAGATGGAATCCGATTCTATTGGTCACACGAGACTGGTCTTGTGTGGAATAATAAGGAGGGCACAGAAAAACTGGCAGCAATATTGAACTGGGACCCCACTCAATTAATACAGGCATTATTGAAGAACGACACAAAAACAAATTTGAACGAAGCAAGAGTGTTTAGCGGAGGAGAGGATATGCAGATAGAATCCGGAACGGCAACTCAACAAATCATCACTAGGGGGCAATCATCTTCTCAGCCACTACCAACTATAACTGATATTTCTTGACACCGAACTCCACACAAAAGAAGATCATCTGTATCACAGATTAATTTACCAAAACTGGGAAAATATACTTAAGTTGCTATTGTTCTAATTATGAAGGCTATAGCCAAAATTAGTATGAAGGTATTTATTAATTTATGTTGTTCACTTTTGTTTTTATTGCATGTTCTAGTTAAAGGTTTATTTATCTATTTTTAATTATTTATTTTATTTAGAGTACACCAATTAGGCGAATTATCTAGTTTATACTTAGTCATAATATGTAGGTATTTATTTATTTATGTTGTTCACTTCTGTTTTTATTGCATGTTCTTATTAAATTGTTATTTAACCCCTGTTATATAACTTAACAGTGTGTTATCTATTTAATTAATATGTTTTTGTTGTGGGTAATACGTATTTATTGTAAATTCATTTTTAAGTTTTTGGTAGTATTCATATTGTTAATAATAATTATAATTAGATTTAAATGATTTATTGTAGTTAAATTATTTTTAGTGGAATGTGAGGCAGATCGGTCATTGATTAGATGCTTGCTAACATAGTTTATTTTGATAGATTGCTTGTATTGGAAACGTGAGACTTGTAGGTTATACCAATGAAGAGTAAATTTTGATTTGAATATAGTTAGTTGTTAATATAGTTCAATTTTTTTTTTTTTTTTTTTTTATTATTTTATTTATTAATTTATTTAATGTATGTATTTATTTATTTATTTAATGTATGTATTTATTTATTTATTTAATGTATGTATTTATTTATTTAATGTATGTATGTATTTATTTATTTATTTAATGTATGTATGTATTTATTTATTTATTTTAATGAAATTTCCTAGTTTATTATCTGTATTATCCTGGTTATTTTAAAATGTTCAGTTGTACTGTTCTATTCAACTATGTTAGTAACGGGAGTTAGTAAGTAACAAGAACTATAAATTTGTTACAGCTTAATCGAGCCTACTCCGTCAGACGGCTGTAATAGCCATGACGTACCATGTATTTCACAAGGGTTTTTATTTTGTTATCAATATTCCAATAAAGCATGTTTATTATTATTATTATTATTATTATTATTATTATTATTATTATTATAGTATATTTATAGGTACAAAGGTAATAATGTGTATTCTAGTAGACCACTATATATTTATGGTTTGAAAATTCAATATAAAATGAATGCAAATTAACTACAATGTTGCCTGGAAATAACATGATAAAATATTGTATTGAAATAAACATTTATTTTTTATATTATCAAATTTAGAAAGAGGGAGTTTTATGAAAGCACTGTAAATTTTATCGGCTAGGTATATTAGATGTAGAATTATCGTGTAAATTCTTGTAGCAACTATAACACTAAAAGCTAAAAAAGGTGATGCAAGTACAAAATGTAATTTGGAGTTGTGACATTTGTAACGGTTATCAATTTGCCCCCGTCCTATGATGTGTCAATGTCAAGCGGATGAAATAATTAACGACCCTTCATCGTATCGAGTGAGGGAGGGAACAACATAAGGGCCAGGGAAACTACACCAAGGACTTTAAAGTTAAAATCCACTTTATCCGAAAATTATTTGTTGAAAATCGCTTAAATCTAACATCGTACACCTGTTGGTCTGTTGGTACAAGTGACTTTAAATTGATATATTTATGGAACTTAAGCAATGTATAATTTGGCATCGGGCCTACTAAGTGTTTGGTTTTTTGGCCTTACAAACTCCCTTTTAAGACTTTGAGAACAGTGAGGGGGGAAAGTAATTAACTCAAAAGTAATTAGAAGTAAGGTCATGTGTTTCGTTTTAGATGTCAATTTTATAAGACAGGCAATTTTCAAAAAGTTCATAACTTTCTATTAATAAGTCATATTTTGTTTTAATTTATTATTTTGCATAGTTGTAAATAATTTACACAATCATCTAAAAAAAGTTATTCAGGCTATAACGAAAGAAAAAAAAAAAGGAAAAAAGTGATGGTGTGGCATAATCTCGCGGTTAAGAATAAGACCATAGAACAGTTTTTTTAAAATCACAATTCCCTAAAGTGCTGTTTATGCTATCACTAGAATTTTCCATGCTAGGAATTAGTAGCTGTATCGTAGTGGTAATATATTGGAGAAAATCTAGGCCACGTCATGACATAAATTACATTATATTTTATTAGTTTTATAACAGAAAATGGCACTGCTGGGCTTGAGAAATAATAATGAAAAAATAACAATAACAAAGATAGACCATAAATCAACGTATTTTATTAATTATTAGTACTCTAAATTATTTGAAACATAAATGGTTAGGTTCAGATGAAATAATTGTAGGTATGTATTCATAAATTAAGCTACATCGTATAAGAAAACTATGTTATAGAAATTATTTGTCACATTGAAAGACTTCATTACAACATGTTGAAAAGAGTTAAACAGTTTCCTTTTTGTCTCAAAAACGGACTGTTAAAGTTTAAATATATATCAAAAAGTATATCTAACTAATGAATTTTACCTCTGCGCGAGTAAATACCTACCGCAGCTAACTAACAATTTGCAGAAAAGCGAGTACTTTTAAGCCCATAACTAAGTAAAGAGTAGGAAAGTGCTTGCATAAGTAAACTGTGTACGAGACAATTACTTATTCTTGGAGCCTAGCAATGTTGACTTTCTTACAGTCAATTCATTAGATCTTCTTTTAACTCAGTAGTCCAATAAATATTATTAAGCTAAGTGTTTCCTTAGAAAATGAGAATCCAAGAAAACACTTTTTGAAATTAAGATTTAAAATATAAATAAAACTAACTTCCTAAGTTCCACTTTCTTTTTTATAAGCCTATTATACAATGCTATAACATTCTTATTCATAAAGCTATAGTGATTTAATGTCAAGTATGATTAGATAGAAAAATAAATTATAATTTAAAAGCTAATGTGAGATGTTGTTTTTTACATTGTTCTTCTAATGTATATATATAAAAGAAAATTGCCCAAAGGAAAAAAAATGGCTGGCACAAGCACATAAGTAACTATTATAATCCAGTTATCCAATTTTAGCTAAGATATTAATAAATAATTTCGAAGAAGAGTGGTTCAATTCATACCACGCGTTGCTTAAATGCATAAGTTTATGGCTTCGATAAGTTGATATTATTCTTTGTTTATTTTGTGGAACTAAGGGACAACTTGATCTTTTATATACTCTGTTAAATTTAAAACACCCTAAAATTAAATTTGCTATAGAATTGGAAAGACTCTAAGCTTAATTTCCTAGATCTAGCTATCACTAGACCTCCTAACAATTCTACCTTTAATATTTATCGCAAAGAAACTTTCACTGACTCTATTATTCATGCTGATAGCTTTCACAAAAAGCATAAACTTTCAACGTTCCACAGCTTAATCCATAGATTAACCACTGTTCCTCTATCATAAGCACATTTCATAACTGAACTTAATACTTAAACTTATTGCTAAGAATAATATGATAATAAGAATAATATAATAATAATTTATTTATTTGCATAAAATATAACAATTTTTTACAAAGGAGTCAAATTGTTCTCAATTGTTATATATATACTGTGTGTCGTCATGGTTTTGAGAAAGTAAAAAATAAAAAGAAATAATACAATTTACTATTTAAGTCGTACACATAAATGAAAATGAAAGAAAAAAAAAATTAAGCAAATAAAAAAATGATAAAATAAGTAAAACTAAAAATTAGATTTCTTTAAATGATTACATATAGTTCTTTCTTTTCTTTAAAAATACGATTAATGACAATTAGTTCTTCTTTTTAAAGCTTGAACCGAAGATAAATATAATTTTTGTACTTTGAAACTGTTGATCTGATATAGTGAGTCTTGTAGATTCTGAGTTACTAGAGAAGGACCGAGGTACTTTGAACGCAGATTAGGCGTTGAGCGAGTTTGAACGCGTATTAGCACAATTTATAACAAAATGCTCTAGATTCTAGATTATCAGAGCCATCATTTCAAAGTGGGCATTTTTCAAAACTATTGAGAGTGTATGTAGTTTTATTAGAGTATAATTGTATTAAATTATAGTTGGGAAGCCGCATCTGGGTAACCACTCTTAATTTATCAATGCTACACCGACTTTGCAAGTACAGCTCTCCCTTTGAACAAAACAACGAGATATTCCTGAAGATAGGTGAATAACTTGAGTTCACAGTTCTCTCTATATCCAGGCTAAATAAATGACCCAGTATAATAGATAATCTATTAAAGAAAAAAGAAAGAAATTAAGAACTTCTGATTCTAATTCTAATTATAAGAAAAGATACAGATTTAGCTTTTAAAAGAAACAGAAATTAAACTGAAGTCTTAAAATATATCAAAACAAGGGTTGCAGGAAAGTAACTATACTTTAAATTAGTTTTCGATCTTTGTTGCTACTATTAAACATCGTGGTTAATTTCGTAATATGAACCATGCCTACATTTCATCTCCTTCTAGACATCAATCATTAAAAGACATTTAGATTTAGTGCAACAAGGTCCAGGTCGTCAGTTAAGCGTTCAAAAGATCTACTACTGTCATTAGGGGCCAAGAAGGTCCCATGATTGAATAAGGAAATAATAGATTAGGTATTAATGTGCCACTACTAAACGAACGTATAATAGAGAAAAATTTAATATTGATAAATAATGCATGTATATGTTTTAAATTTAATTTTGAGAAACTATGAGACTAAATTGTGTCTAAGGAAGATGCGAAACATGGATATAAAGTTATCATTTTAGTCCGAGAGCGAAGTTGATTACATCTTAGTCCCATATAGTAGATGACAGTGTGGTCGGTAGCCTTCCTCTTATTTTCTGTCATTGCTTCTCTTTGAGCTTCGGTTCGGAAGGATTACCGACCGATATCTAAACCCCTCTCTTCCGATCATCTTGACATTTCTTTTTCTCGTATTATCGGGCCGGAATAGTCCCACCCTTGGCCCGACTTCAATTACCCTAATGCAGTGTCATTGTGCTGCGGACCGCATCTCACTTCGATCCCTCGCCGTAGCTCCGAGTAATGCCTCCCATATAACAGGACTCATGTGATACTCTATTGGTCTCGCCCGTAAAACGGCACTACCAGAAATGTTTCCCATCTCAACATTTCCCCGTTTTTTATGCTCTACTTTCTTCTTTACCATTTCCCTGCTATTAAGTTTCTTTTCTTTAGTTTACGGCATGATTGACGACTTTAAAAGGGTTAGGTAGAATTAATGTCAATTCCCTTAATTTTAGCAAGTAATACGAGTTACTCTACGTATATACTCGTTGTTATTCTAACTATATTAGTTAATGAACTAGCTTTCACCAACTATTAGTGGTTAAGTTTCCTATTATCATTTAGGCATAGCAATGAAATGAAATACCTAATTAGTTTTGTTTCCAAACCCTATATTATAATGACTATATTGTATATCATTCATTCCATTATCAAGAATATAATACTCTCCAAATCCTAGATTGGAGTCTATATATATATAAAAAAATAGTACTCAACGAACAAAGTAATATAATAATAAATAATAATGCTAAAAAAATATATAATAAATGAGAAAATAAATGTAGTCAAAACCAATTAGACTGGAAAGTCATTTCCCCACACACATCATCAACCATTGGTGCATTAATTTAATTACCAGCCTCTTGTCTTAATACGACAATTGCACCAGTAAATATTAATCACTACTCTAGTTCTAGGACAAATTAATACAATAATAAACACTCAATTTTAAGAGCATTAGTGTGAGGTTTAAACACCCCAATCAGAAATTAACTCAATCAAAAATTGTGAAGGCTATAAGAGCTCAAAGTCAAATTTTTTTTTTTTAAAAAAAAATCAAATTTAGCTCCATTTAAGGTAGAACCGATGGAAGTACGACAAAATTTCATAGGACCAATGCTGTAGATCTTTTAAAATCAGTTACTGCTGACGCAATATGCTTTTCTAGCATATTTACATATGGTGATTTGGTGAAAGAGAGATCATATCACCTGAGAGGACATGGCCAAAAACAAGTCGCCTCCTATGAGAAACTTTATGGGTTGTGGATCCCCAAAATCTTTATCTGTTAAATTATAGACTTTAAACCGAGCACGTGTAGCTTTGGGTGCAGGTACAGAAGGCAAATGCGAATTTATAGTTTCTACTACAAGAGCTTCTGTGGAAACTTCATAAGAGTTTTGCCAAGATGTTAATTGGCATCGGGTCTTTCCTTTAAAGCCAAGAAAAGGCATTTTACCGATTTCCGATTTCCGAACTCAGAGAAACCTGATCCTAGTTGATCAGCTACTTAGCGAGTCAAAATGGAAAATTGACTCCCAGTATCCATGGCAAGTTTAATTTTATGTTCATTGCCTTCTGTGTCTCTAATCTCTCATGACTGAACCTAAAAGAACTTGAGCTGACTGCTAAGTTGTGGCACTCAATGATTGTGCCGAAGTACTGGACTAGCACAGTGAATGTTGCTTTGAAGGTGATGCAGACTGTTCCTTATGTAACAGGGCCCGGGTGCCGGTTACACCCACAAAAACGGCAACGACCTTGCACTTCACACTTCCAAGTTAGCTGTCATAGGAATAAACAATTCTGAAACCCAGTCTATTTTTGTAGATGACCCAGACGTTCATCAATTGATATATTCTGCAAATTGATATACATTTGAGGGCTAGATGATTTTCAGAACATGATAATCCTACCTAAAGATAATGAAGTTATTCGAATTCTTTGAACACCAGTAATTCCTCTCCTTAGTGTTGGTGGAGTCACGCTAATTAAGTTTTGGAGAGGTTACAAGTGAAACCATATTTCGAGAGGCATATAAAGATGTCTTTTGATGGAGTGGGTTTGAAGAAGACCAATAAGTAGATACTTTAGCTGCGGTTACTGGAGTATTAATGCCAGCAACTAGTTCCTCAGCAGTACATCTAGGGCGAAGATATTTAATTGATTCCTCATAAGTTAGGAATCTTTACGGATCATTTTGTAATTCAAACGCCTCCATCGTAGAATAGTCGAGACAACGTCGAGAAATATAAAATAGAATAATTGAATGGAAATTTAATTTATGGCCTGAGTATGTTTACCGGCGTTAGGTTTTGAAGTGAGTAGAGATGTTATATAGCTGGTTCAGATAAGGATTTGCCAGCAAACGAGGTTTATCAAAGACGTCTGAAAGTGTCTGCCAAGCTGTAGGGAAGTTATCAGCTGTCATAGGAAGCTGTGCTATATGCGCCTTACCTGAATCTTCTAATGAAGAGACTAAGTAATGAAACGTGTCTATAGGCTTGAGCTCAGGGTCGTTTAAAATAAGAGACTCAAACGTGGCCTTGAATCTTTGCCATTGTGTTCTTTGACCATCAAAACTAACTAGAGAGATCGTTGGACGTTTTGTCTTAGAACGATATGGTACTGCAGGTTTAGGATGTCATGGTGAAGTGGGAGGTTTGTTTAACTGATTCGCTTTGAAAGTTATGTCAAAGTAAAGGTTTTTTACTGCTTTACGGATCCTCTTTTCATCCTCTTTGGGCAAATAAATGACCCAAAACTATCTGTTAACTCATCGTAAAGCACGGTAAATCTATCGTAAAACATTAGTGCCGACTGATTCATCGCTATAAATGTATAAATCTTAGACTCATCTTCTGTAAATGTTCGTAGAAAGAAACTAGAAATAAATTACATAATCAGTAACTTAAAACTTTAGAAAACTAAGAAAACATGGTGCTGTTCACCACCCTTGGCTATTTTAAATCTTTCTGTTTTCTCTCCAATTTTGGAAGACATAACTTTTTGTCAGGGTTGCCACAGAAGCTAGTTCTAGATGTAGAGCTTCTTGACTCCCCCAAGATGATGCAGGACACTGGGTAAAAATTAAGTTTAGGAGGGCCTGAACAATATGAAGATAAAAAAGACGTGAACCAAATAAAAAACTCTCCATAAAAATTAGAAATACAATCCTAAGAAGCAGCGAATTCTGAAGAAAGAAGAGATCACTATTTACTATGTATGCAGAGTCAAAGTGAGGTCATTTCAAATTAAAAATGTGTGAGTTTCTGTTGGAATAGGATTGCAAACAAAGGGCATCAAAGAGGAAAAGGGTGCTCGAATGCGCCTTCTCTCGCCCTTTGTTGCTCCCATTTAAAGATATCGATTGAGTGCAACAAAGGAAACAAGGCATGCCATATGCTTGTTTTCTCTCGGGTTGCTTTTCATAGAGAAGCAGAAAAAAAATCTAAGAAAGAAGGCCAGTAGGTTTATGTGTAAGTATAACAAAAATGAAGGAGAACATTTAGGGATACATTTAGGTCATATTAGTGTTATGTTTATATCTGCAAGTTGTATTCCGACTGAAAAAATCCCTTTCATAACATTCTTAAGATAATGCCTTTGGATTAAAGATTTAAGAGATGTTACTTCAATATAACGAATTGCACATTTTCCTTTATTATCTACGTTTAGTACTTATAATTGCATGTTTTACTATAATTGTACAAAAATATCACTCTAAATTTATTCAAGAATTAAAACTAAAATATTAAGATTGTAAACTACATATTCTAGGAGAGAAGGAGATTTGTTGGAATAAAAGTCCGATAGATGTAGTTATTCCAACAAATCTCCTTCTCTCCTATATATACTACAAGCCTACATATTCTAGGTTCAAGAAAACCTTAAAGATAAAAATAATACAAAAAGGTATTAATGAATTCTTCCAAAAATAAAAGTAATAAGTTAACTGAAATTAATATTAATTCAGTGATAATGAGCTTATTTTTATCAGTGATAATTTCTCTGCCTAGAAGAATGGTCTCTCAATCTAATCGTTTTACCTGTAGGTGTAACTTCTACAAATTCCCTCGTCTGCAAGGACTTCATTTGAATATTTTCAACTCTGATTAATAGGTGAGGAGATGTGTTTTCGGTTGGAACCCTATAAGCGGTTGGTTGTAGGGAGTCTAATGGGTTAGAGTAAAATAGTTTATGATAGGATGTTGTGGCAGCCTGTTTCGAGTTAGTAGTCATTGGTCCTAGGTTTTAGCCAGAAAACGGTCAGTCCCTACCTGAATCAGGAATCCTCTTTAGAGATTAATATTTTAATTGATTGGTAACGAAGGGATCCTCTTCCTTCCAATAGCAATTCCCACCAAGATTTCATTCCAGTTTAAGCCAGTCTGAAAACCCCTGCAATTATTAAACGTTTCACATCTACCTCCTTTCGCTTTCTTCCCTTCTTTATAGATCCCATCGCGTATTCCACTGGAAAAGTAATAAAATTATAATTTTAATTGCATCCACAGATAATGGAATAGGCAGCGTTAAAGGAGGCTTTTAGTAATCCTTGGTAATTGACTTTCGAATACTAAGACTGTTTGAAATTCCAATTCTCTAGACGGGATAGAAGTGGTCTTACAGCTCGACATATTTTCTTCCACTATACGAACCTCAGATAGTTTATAAAAGCTTTTCTGACTTAATAAAGTACACAAAGAGTTGACCACAGTAAGTCATCACACCATAAATATATAGATCGTGTTTTCTGAAAAATACGGGAGTTTTTTTTTTTTTAACTTTACTATCAATTTACTAAAATTAGAATAGTGTATTTGATTTTTTCTTCTATTATACAGGGTGTCCCAAAAAGATTTATCCGATTTAAAAAAAAGCATATTTATTGTAAAATTTAAGTAATTATACACATCTAATCGATAGTCAAATTCCCCATAAATCTGTTGTTAAGGCATGGCGACTCTAATCAAGTTGATGGCGTCTGAAATGCTTATTCAGTTCATCAAGATCTGTCGAAAAGGAAATATCATAAACTGTGTATTTTAACTGTTTTCCCACAGATATAAAGTACTGACTGTATGGGCCGGAGAAGGAGCGGCGAAGAGAAAAGTGCCACTAGCGTCACTCGGCTCAGGTGCCAAAAATAACTTGAGAATCCCCTCTTTCAGATGGTTGGTGGTTTATTCACCACACACAACGGGTTCAATGTTTATAACTTACTGGAATATTGGGGCACCCTGTAATTGCAGTTCATCGCTCAACAAAAAGGACAAAGTATTACTTATATCCCAGTAAAACAAAACTTATTGAACCGTGTTATTTGTACTCAAAATATCGTCATACTTTTAGCAGAGTAGGAGGTTAAAGCTAAAAACGTAGAAATTTTGTTCTACCCCCCATTGAATCCAGTTTAAACATAAATATCAGGCATTCAACATCCAAAGGTTTGAGCTGAGATCAAGGTAGTAGTAGTAGTAAGGGGGGGGGGGGTAGTAGGCCAAGCCTGGCAACTAGACCGCATTCCTTTTTGCCAACCCCTGAGCTCACCTATCGAACCACCACAGAATTACCCTCAAATCTCCTTGTTTGGGTCACAAAGGAGAGAATGTCTTGCCACTTTAATGTGACCAGTTCCTCTTCCTTGATTTCCCCTGCTCCTAATAAATGAAAGCGTATTCTGCCATATCCTTCACACTCTCCCACAAAGTGGTAGGCTGTTTCCTCTTCGAGCCCACACAATGGGCATGTGGGGTTGTCTTCCATCTTTAATAGTGCCAGATGCCTTCTTAGCTGGCAGTGCCCTGTTAAGACACCAACCATATTTCTAAGATTGGGTCTACTCAGTCCCATAAGCCATCTGGTTTTCCTCTTGTCAAGGTCAGGCAGGAGCATTTTTGACTGCCTGCAGCCCTCTGTTCCTATCCATGCTAACCTTGCTTCCTCCCAGATCCACGCTTTGATGGCTGACCTCGTTTGTCCTCTAGACCAATCAATGGCGGGTTCCAGTCCACAGAATGGCATGGAGGCTCCTGTCTTGACTACTTCATCTCCCTTCTCGTTCCCAGGAATCCCTGTGTGCCCTGGGACCCAAAACAGTGTAACCTTATTTCCCTTCTGCGAGCAGTTCTAATGCCTCTTGGCACTCCTTAACTAGTGCTGACTCTACACTTGGGTTGCAAAGTGCTTTGAGTGCTGCCTGACTGTCTGAGCATATAGCTACCTTCGTTGATGTTGCCTCCCTCGCCTCAGGTTTCCTGGCCACCTCTAAGATGGCGTAAATTTCTGCTTGAAACACTGTGGTGAATGTACCTAGTGGGAAACTCTCCTGGGTGCCGGACCTTTCTAGACAGTCCCGCCCCTGACATTCCTTTTTCATTCTTAGAGCCATCAGTATATGCCACTAGAGTTTCCTGATCGAATTTAATGTCTCCTAATTCCCATCTGGCTCGTGATGGAATTTCTACCTGGAATTTCCTCTTCAGCACTAGCTTGTGTTCTACTCCTTTCATTCGAACCCCTGTCAGTAGGATCTTGGATTCGGCCATCCTTTGTATACCCAGGTGTCCCACAGTGTATACGCCCCCTTGCCACTGACCATTGTCTCTAAGTCTCACAAAAGATGCAATGGCCTCTCCTTTAATCCATGTTTGGAGTGGGGGGAGTCCTACCAGGACCTCTAGGGCCGCCGTTGGGGCAGTCCTCATCGCACCCGTTATACTCCTACATGCTAACCTTTGAATCTTGCTAAGTCTCTTAGACGAGCTGGCCACTTCAGTTCTGGGCCACCAAATAACGGACCCATACTGGATACTGGGCCTGATAACTGCAGTATATATCCATTTTAGTATTTTGGGGACAGTCCCCATGCCTTCCCCACTGCTCGTCTAAGTTGCCAGAAAGTAATTGTGGCTTTTTCTACTACCTTCTAAATGTGGTTTCCTGGATAATTTAGAGTCAAAAGTTACTCCAAGATATTTCACTTCTTTTGACAATGTAGTTTCTTCTTCAGCATCTTTTTCTGTCTACGCTCCACTTCCCACTCAGTAGAGTCCGACCTGGTGGGGTCTTCCTCCAGACTAAGAGGGTAGTGGAACGCACCTCCATCTCTACGGGTTGAGGGGGTCCTGCTTGTTGTCCTGCTTGGTCCTCCTGTTCCCCTAGAAGTATATCCTCAATCTCGCTCTCCGTAGCCTTATTATGTGGGGTTGGGATCCCCGTTTCCTCCTGCAACACATCAGACACAATACTGGGGTTCTCTTCTGCTTTCTCCATGGTAAATTCGACGAGTGTGTATAATGTGGTTAATGTGTGTTATGATGAGTGGGTATATTATCTAATAGAGCTACTGAGTCTTCCCAGAGGTCCAGTTGATCCCTGAGCTTCCCCGGACGGTAGCCACACAAGAGCCCCCCGAGTACGGCAGCAGGGCCCTACCCAGGCGCCTACCTGGCACTACTGTCGCCTCTAGGATTTTCACCTCCTGATGGGTCAGCCCCCTACACTAGGCTACGTAATAAAACAGCAAGGGTGGGACCCTGACTATGAGGTGGCCGGCGTGTCTAGTTCCGTTTTTAATGCGCAACCACACCAGTCCTCTTCCGCCACAGGACCGTTCCCCTTAGGTCCTCTCAGAACTCTCCTCGATAACATTGACCCGTGTAGAGTTGGTGATTATGCTGGGCGTGGTAATGTGCTAGGTAGTCCGGGAATCGCCACTCTCCCCAGTAGCACGACTGCACTGTCCTAGGACATTGTAATTGTATGAGTGTCAGTGTAATGTTGTGTGTAATTGGATAGGGTGTACTGGTAATGCTAGTATCTGCCTACCTCAGGTACTAGCTTCGTCTAAGTCAATCTTAGTTGTAGACCAAGAAGGTTTACTTAACAGGGGCGCCCGCATAAAGCTTCGTGAAGGCGTTGACAGAGACTTGGGGTGGCTGAAGTGAGAGCCTTCATTTCATACGATCTGGCTTCAGGCTACACTGCCACCCCCATTAACCCCCGAGATCGGGATAAGTAAACGTGGCACCCCTTATATGCCTATGTATCTTTATGTACCTTAAGTAGAAATCTACCCCAAAAAAAATGCATAAATATATTAATTGTTTATTTGTATATTGTACAGTATTACTAGTATCGCAGCTGGCTCTCTCTCTCTCTCTCTCTCTCTCTCTCTCTCTATCTCTCTCTCTCTCTCTCTCTCTCTCTCCCCCTCCCTCTCTCTCTCTCCCTCTCTCCCATCATCCTAATCCTTAAGTGTAATTAAATCCATAGCTTCCATCCATATCCCCCACCGCTCCGTCGCCGTCGGCTGAAATGGTTTTGGCCAAGAGATTTAGGTATTACAATTATATACAATACCTAATTGGAGTACTGCGACTGGGTAGCCTCTCCTCTCACGATACACCACGCTAAGTAATCATTGTAATAGATATGTTACTAAAATAATAATAATATAATGATCAGCTATTTCTCCCTCATTAATTAAATCGATGGATAAAGAAAATGTTTAACTTATGAATACTATTTATGGGTAGCCTCTCCACTGAAATGATGTAGAAAGATTTTACACCATCTTCTGAAAATTAATTGTATAAGTAACCCTGAACTTTCGTACATTGGCACAATGTAAACTTCGTCGAAAAATCTGCTTCATTAAAATAAGGCGTCTCGCTTAAAAATAGCCTAACCCACAAACTTAAAAAACCGGGTTAAATAGATAGTTTAATAGCTTTTTTCCTAAATTTTCAAGGGAACTCTCGTTACATTAATATTTCTTATAAAAACTAAATAAACCATATGTTTCGAATGATCTCAAAACCAACTTCTTACCTTATATTCTTGTTTCGAACATTTTGTAGGTTAGGACATTTTCATCGTCGTCAAATTAAAAATATCACTACACAACTATTGTTTCTAGTTTTAATGCAAAAGGAAAAAAAAAGTTTAAACATTTATTCATTCAGAGTTTGTTGGTGATAAATAATTATATTGATATTAATATTTTCTATAATTTGATGTATTATATAAGTTACTTTTCTTTAAAAGTAATTTAGTTTTGATGATTAATTTAAATGGATGCCCCTTTCTAAGCATTATAACCAAAAATTGAATTATTATTAAAATTATATTTTTCCTTGCACCAAAATAGTTTAAATTTAACAAAATGAAAATTTTATTTAAGTTGAAGTTTAATTTGAATATTATCTAAAATGAATTAAATAATTCAGTCGTTTTCTAGCTATGAAATGTGCTTAATGAAAGGTTTTTAATCTCTAGAGGAATTTATTTCTAGAATATATTTCTATAATTAATTAAACAATTTTTTTCTTTACTATATGTTGACAATAGGGATGTTTAGAAAGATATAACGTGTAAATAAAAATATTATTCGATTTTTATGTAAACAATTCTTATTTTTTTCTTCAATATTTTAATTTTTATTTTATACATTTGAATTTCTGACTGCTTAATAATCCTTGGATCTTTAATATGAGAGAATTTCAGGATGGCAGACATAATTTTAAGAAAATTATGAACTAGTTTAAAATAAATATGCAATATTTATTAATAATTATTTATAATTGTTGATATATGAGTTATTATTGAGCTTCCATCAAAACGTAAGTCCGACCAGGGAACATAAAATTTGGAAAACTGTAGTATACTTTTACCAGCCACCATCCAAAAATACGATTCTTCAACTTGTTATTTTTTTAAAAGCACAGATTTTAACCCCTATAAAGGAATAACCTACCATGCAATATCCCATTCCCACATTTACAAAGCATTAATTTTGAACTCGTATTCATAAAATATTTTTCTACTGTTGACCGATAAAGTGGTTGTTATCGCACTCAAAATAGTACGCAAAACTGCAGATTCCTGCACTTACTACTTTACCAGTACTACTCCAGTGTTCCAACTTACGAACATAAAGAACTTAAATCTAAACAAAGATTAATTAATCCAAATTATAATAATAATAATAACAATGACAACTAATGATTATTTTTTAACTAACTACATGATTTAAACACTATAATATCAAATATAAAAAAGTAAGGATAGACAATTTTTTTTTTTTTTTTTTTTTTCTTTTCATTGAATATCACAACTACATAAATTATCAATGTTATTTGTGATACTGAGACATTGTTATTTGGGCAGTGACATACATGATAAAGGTAATAATCCATTGATTATTCCTTTGGCGTGTATTATTTAATTCAGAATTTGAACAAGCAAAATAATAAAATTACAAGTGAATGACCAAAGATAAGAAGAAATAATTAGTCAAAAGTTATAACAATGACAAGGAAAGATAAGGTGTAAGATGGGTGATGTTTAATTATTAATAAGTAATCTCATATTTAGTAGATCTCTAGGCCACTGTCTCCTCAGGCGGCGAGGTGGGTTATTAGGGATGGATTGAGAAGAAAGGAGTTCTACTAATGGATTGGGGTGATTTAGTAAGGACTCGTGGAATTTCTGGTATCTGGATATAGATAGGTCACGGACAAAAGGGATATTGAGATCATTGTGGAGGGTGAGGTTAGATACATAGAAAGGAGCATCGGTGATTTTACCAAAGATTTTTGATTGGAGAGTTTGTAGTCGACGGGAGTTGGAAGGCTTGGTGCTACCCCAAACCAGTTATAAATGAGAAGTTTATTGCTCAGAGTAATTTTGGATCTACAATCTAGAAGACGAAGCAGCAACTTGTAGCGTCTTAAGATGTCAGTACGTTTAGTCCTAGTGTGATGTTGCCAGGTGAGTCGTCGATCAAGGTGATGGCCAAGGTAACGGACAGTGCTAGATTGAGGAATGAGGACTTGGTTAAGAATGACTGGAGGACAGGTGCTATGTCGAAGAGTAAAAGTGATATGAACACTTTTCTGTTCGTTAATCTGGATCCTTTTTAACCTTTTTTAACCAAGGCTCGATAAGGAGAAGGTGACTTTGAGTGTTATTGGATGCAGTTTGAAGGTGGATAGACAATCTAAAAAAAAAGAATCAAATGTGATGAGTAAGTGTTATGACAAAAAATAATAACAGCGCTTGGTCAGGATAGCTGAATCAGGCAAAAGAAAGCAACACTGGCTATTAACAGAACAGCTAGTTTAGTTGAGATTGAAAAACCTTTTACATGTTGATGAACACTCTATTATTTTATATTTTATTTACAGATTAAAAACTGACTGTAGGAAAAACTTAATGTGCAACTCGAGCTTAAAGTGTCTTTGCTGCACTCGAGAGAAATATTTACGCACGAGCCGCAGGCGAGGACGGAAAGGTTTCTCGAGTGCCACTTTGCGCACTAGTTGCACAAATAACTAATACTTCATCTAAGTTTTCTTCAACATGTAGTGTGACATCGTTATGTCACCTATTGCACAAATATCGTTGTCTTATGATATTAATAAATACTTTTGTTTGTTTCCAGGGCGTACTACTTGTATATTAAAGTTAAGTAGCGGACCCGATGACCAGGTGTATACAGAACAGATGACTTTGATGTATTCCTTATACAGTCAAATAGGTCCTTTATTTCCTCCCTCTTCATTGTTAGTATCCATATTTATCACATGCTTCTGTTGACAGTTTGAATTGGTTAATTATGTACTTAGAACAGGTTGCATCCTTAATTTGCCCAGAGCACGATCACGAGAAAAGAGAGTATCCATTTTTTTCAGATATAAGTTAACATTATCTTTTCTCTAAGCCCACTTTCATTCTAATAAGGCTGCAAGGAAAAACTTTGAACTTTTTCTTTAGTGTCGACACTCTTATATTTAGGTAAATCCTGTCATGGCATTCTATCACGCGACATTTCATCATAGTTATTTAACTTTATTGATAGGAGAACCAAACTGCTCTCCTAATAATTTCAAAGTGCAAATTTATTAGTAAGAAAAGTAGCTATATCCCTACAATGCCTACAATAATCCCTACCATTATTTGGATAATAGTAGTACTTAATAAACAGGTCAAGTGTGTGCTAGTCAGCACACAGCGAGGGTCCGTAGGCCACACTGTATAGTTTAAGTAGTACCCTATTGATGGTGTTTTTTAAAATGCTAAAAAGCTTACTTTGAACTATCCTATGGGTCTGATATTCTCAAAACACATAAACAAACTTCCGATAAAGTATTTTTTGCCACTGAACCGGACTAAACCATATAAATACATCGAAAAGACCATAATTATAAAATAGCGTATTTTGTCAATAAAAAATAAAATAATATTTTTTTCGAAATTTCCAAAAAGTGGTATCTATACTTTTGGTCGAAGAATGTTCAGGGATTTTTTCAGATTTTTTTCACTTCATATAAGCGAGATAGAGGGGGGGGGGGACACATTTCACACCCGCTTCAAACTCGCCTACCACTTACCCTATGAAAGTTATAACCAAATAATTATATATTTTTGTAATCAGCTCGACGTACCCTTTCATATGATACCCCTCACGGTGTCGAAAGAAAATGTAAAATTTTGAACCCTTAAGTTTTTTTACCCTAATTTTTTTGAATTTTTTTTTTAAGTCGCTATATTTTGAAAATATGTGGGTAGATACAAGACACATACATGCCAAATCTGACCCGGGACACGCTGTATATATATATATATATATATATATATATATATATATATATATATATATATATTGTGTATGTGTGTACAAATATTGTTCTGATCAATAGAAAAGAGGCTGAAAAAACTCATAATCATAGGCGTTCTCTCACCAGTTACTCTTACAAATAAATGTCCCCTCTTTTCATTGTATAGATTATCTTTGATGGGGAAGAAAGAGTTTTTTTCTTCCTAAATGTGGCTTGTGATTCTTACTTATAAAAGAAATGCCGGCTCTTTCGCCTCCCTCCCACCCCCTCTCTTTTCCTCGCCAGTTCAAATGCTTTTTGCTGATTGCGGTAGGACATTTGGATGGTTGAGAACTCGCTCTCCTTCCTTTCTGTTGGCTTAGTCGGCGTTAAAAAGAAGGAAGCACTTCAATAAATAATTACAAAACTTTGACTTACATTAAATACACTTTGACAATCCCATATATATACGAATATATATATATATATATATATATATATATATATATATATATATATATATATATATATATATATGTGTGTGTGTGTGTGTGTGGGTGTGTGTGTGTGAGTGTAAGTAATTTTTATACAAAGATTTTTTGAGATGACTTTTATTCAACATAAGCCCTTCTTTGAAGACGGTTTATTCGGACAAAATATTTTATTTTATACAATAATTGTCCTTCCTTTTCTTCACATACGAGTATATCCTAAATTCTGTAGTTAGAACCACCCACTATCCCACTCAATTGAAAATCGCTACCATTCTTATGATTCCAAAACCATCCACACCTGCCCACCTTCCTACTGACCTATCAGCCTCCTCCCAGTAATGGGTAACATCCTTGAAAAACTTCCTGACCATCAATTTGGTTTCCGTTCCCGTCCACCATCCAGCAATGCCATCGCCTAGTCGATGTTACTGCCTCCTCCATCGAACAGAAAAAGTTTTGTTCAGCTGTCTTCCTTGATGAAGCTCAAGCTTTTGATAGGGTGTGGCATGCTGGACTGCTTTGGAAACTCAAGGGCATCCTCCCCTTTACTTGTTATCTCATCCTTAAATCCTTCCTCTGATAGGTTTTTCCGTGTAAGTCTAGGATCCTCCTTTTCATTCATCTGCCCTGTTAGTGCTGGTGTACCTCAGGGCAGTATCCTAGGACCTCTACTTTACTCCCTCTATACCCATGCCATTCCATAGCATCCTTTGTCGGTTCTTGCCCCCTTCGCGGACGACAAGGCTATCCTCTCTGTACACAAGAATTATAAAATAGCATCTGATATTTTACAAAGCCACCTTCTCCTCCTAGATCCTTAACTAAGAAAATGGAGGATAATAGTGAACGAACTGAAATGTGTGCACGACACCATTGCTCTTCACCATAGCACTTGTCCTCCAGTTATCCTTAATCAAGCTCCTATCCCTCAATCCAATTTAGTCCGATACCTTGGCCTTATCCTTGACAGACGTCTTACTTGGCAACACCATACAAAAACAAAACGTACAGACAAGACATGACGATACAAGTAACTGCTTCGTCTTCTGGACCGTAGGTCCGAGCTTTCTCCTAATAACAAGCTTAAAATTTATAATGTAGTCTTAAAACCAAGTTGGACCTACGGCTTGGAAGTGTGGGGCAGCACCAAACCTTCCAACTCCCGTCGTCTCCAAATCGTCCAGTCCAAGATCCTAAGAAAAATCACTGATGCCCCATTCTATGTCTCAAACCTCACTTTCGAAACTGTTAACATCTATTTCGGTAAAGAACGCATTTTTAAAACCTTCTACTTTCTCCCTAGCCGTTATAATCCACTTTAATTCTTGTCGAAGTTCGTCAGTTGAAGTATCCTTTCCACTACATTTTTCATAAATTTTTACCAAAATATCTGCCGGAAATTTTCTTATCAAAAGTGACACAAAATTGTTATGTTTTGTGCCTTCCCCTAACGATTCCAAGAAACGTAAATGTGTCCAAGTGAACGTTATGTGTCAAAACATTGACGTAACTCTCGACTATTTACGCTAGTTTTTATAGATTTTATTTCACGTAAAGCATTATAATGAGAATTGACTATTAATGATTTATCGCCAAAACGTTCAGTTAGCAGACTGACAGCCGTGTCATAACTTTCTTTACTCACGCTAAGCCCATCGGTAATTCGCAAAGCCTCCACTGATAACTGTGATTTTTAAATAATAATTAAATTTATTTACTTTGCCTAAACTACGATTGTGAACGGCACTCTCAAATGCATCCCAAAACCCCGTCCACTCTTAAATATTACCACTAAATCGCGGAAAGATAAGTTTGGGTATTTTATAATGCCAGGACCAGAGGAAGGCCCAGCTAACGATTCATGTGCCTGTACGACACTCGCCACGCTTGCCGAAATTGCACTGGCCATAGTGGTCATGCTGGTTATAGCGTTTTGAATCCTTCCTTTCGTTCCCTTTTGCAGTTCTTGAAGAAATTCTGTTAAAGTTTTAGTTGTAGTTAAGTGTGGTGGAGGTTGGACACTAGATTGAGGCGGGATAAGTTGCTCTACTGCAATGAGTTCCGCAATAAGTTCTTTACATTCTAATATTCGAGTATGATACTCTTCCATGTCCGCGTCAAATTTAGCAGACTCAACAACGTCAGTGGAAGTCAGAATCAGTAGATCATTCCGATTTGATTTATGTTCCTCTGATGTTATATCTTCTTCTGATTCATCATTGGAATTTTTAGTGGATATCTTGGCTCGAGTCTTGGGTTATTTTTCTTTCTTCTTCCCAATCATCATCGGAATCTGTAGTGAATTTCTTAGATCGAGTCTTTGACTTTGTTTTCCCTTCTAATTCATCATATGAATATTTAATGGTTTCTTTGTTCGAGTCTGGGTTTTTTTTTTATTCTTCCCAATCATCATCGGAATCTTTAGTGGATTCCTTGGATCGACTTTTAGGTTTCGTCTGTTCTTCCGATTCATCTTCAGAATCTTTAGTGGATTTCTTAGATTGAGTCTTTGACTTTGTTTTCCCTTCTGATTCATCATCGGAGTCTTTAGTGAATTTCTTAGATCGAGTCTTGAACTTTGTTTCCTCTTCTGATTCATCATCGGAATCTTTGTTGGCCTTTGTAATTTAGTCTTAGATTTTTTCCCTCATGAGATTCTTCATCAGAATCCTTGGCTTTTCTTGACCTGGACTTAGAAGACCTGGAGCTAGAAGCTTCATCAGAATCATCATCAGATTTCTTTGATCTATTTGTATCTCCATTATCTGCCAGTTCTGATTCTTATTATTTTTATCTTCTTCTACTGCTTCTTCCAGAACCTTCTTCCATTCAGGTAAAATGCTTTCCGTATTTCCGCCATAACCTGAATGATATGTTTGAATAAATCAAAGACAGAGGGAATTTTATTTTGAAAAACCTCTAGTTTCCACGTTGATACTATCTGTTGCTCTCTTAGATAGCATTTTATTCTTAATTTCTTCTGCTTATCTTATAACAGTATAACACACATTGATCACTTTAGTTAATAACTCATTTTTTTTTAGATACGGCTAATTTATAAGCTTTCTCATCCATGGAGAGGGCGGGTTTCTTAGCTGATGCCTTACTAGTACTTGATTTCTTAGTAGAAGCGGACTTGTAATCATAATCATTATCATCACTCTCGGACCTGCGTGAAGATCTTGCACAAGATTTTTTTTTTGTGCCCCTGTGTTTTGAGAATGTTGCATTGCTTGTTTCGTTGGTTTGTTTTGTTTTGAAAATGAAATAACAAGATCTATTCAGTCATCAATCTGGGAATCTACTGAAGTGAAGCAAAACTACAACAAGTTGAAAATGCACATTCCACTAAATATCAGACAACTTATTTCTTCTAAATGTAAGGCAAGGGCAAAATGGCAAAGAAGCAGGTACCCAACCGACAAACTAACGTACAACAGACTATCAAGACAGCTTAGGGACGCTCTAAAGACTCTAGAAAATGAACGTTTCACTGCTTATACTAACGAACTGACGGCAAAAGACAAATCACTTTGGACGGCAACTAAAAGGATAACTTCAAATAAGATCATACCATCTTCACTTAAAAAAGAAGATAATTCCTGGGCGAAGACTGATGAAGAAAAAGCTGAATTATTTGCAAGACATTTACAAGACATTTTTCAACCTCATCCTGACATCTTTGACCAAACACATACTGACAAAGTAGACAGTAAACTCCTTTCTCCTCTTTAACTCCCCCTCCCCCCCCCCCCCCCCCTAAAGCATTCACCCCTTCTGACATTGCCTATTCCATAAAACAGCTACCCTCCCGAAAAGCTCCCGGCTACGATCTTATAACTTCATCCATCCTAAAACAGTTACCCAAAAAAGGAATCTTTTTAAGAGATTTCTAGTTAAGGTCTTCAGGGGTATAAATACCAACTACGTTTTTTTTGGCAATATTTCGTCCTTATTTTAGAACATTTTCAAGCATTATAATAATTATTTCCAATTGTGCAAGAATTAAATTTATTTGTAAGGTAGTCAATTAAAAAGTGATACATATTTCCATATCCCACTTCTTAATTCCGTCATTAGGAAATTCCATAAAGTAAATTAAATTAAAATTCATTTCTCTAAAACACATATATATACATGAGTCATGAGCAAAGATTGAACTATGACCAAAAGTTTCGTTCACTTCGATATAGTTGGGCGTCAATTATAGACTTAGCCAATCGACACTCATGAACGGTGGCTTCTAGTTTCATTCGAGGTACCGTAATGATTTTATTATGCGGTCCGGGCACGGACCATCATCATCACCGCTGTCTTCACCTTCCCTTCTTATTCCACTCGTAAGAATCCTACGGTGGCAAACGGTTCTTCGCTTCTGTCTACAAGAATAAACAGGTCAAGTGTGTGCTAGGCAGCACACAGCGAGGGTCCGTAGGCCACACTATATAGTATTTAACTGTGAAGTGTATAAACAGTGTTTTTTTTTAAATGCTAAAAAGCTTACTTTGAACTATCCAATGGGTCTTATATTCTCAAAACACATAAACAAACTTCTGATAAAGTATTTTTTTTTTTTTTTGCCACTGAACCGGACTACAACCATATAAATACATCGAAAAGACCATAGTTATAAAAAAAACGTATTCTGTCAATAAAAAATAAAATAATATTTTTTTCGAAATTTCCAAAAAGTGGTATCTTTACTTTAGGTCGAAGAATGTTCAGGAATTTTTTCAGATTTTTTTCACTTCACATAAGCGAGATAGAGGGGGGTCGCTCATAAGTCGCTATATTTTTAAAATATGTGGGTAGGTACATGCCAAATTTCAAAGTGATCGGACGAAAGGTGTAGCCGTGAGAGCAGGCGACATGACGGACGGACAGACACACGCAGGAAAATATAAGGGTCCTGGTTTTGCCTACGGACCCTAAAAATGGAGGTCTACTCTTTCTGCATGACTTAGCTATTAATCCAGATCTTTAAGCTGTTCAATTTTTCTATCCATTTTAAATATCTTGCTTGTAATTCATGGCTTATTACTTCGTCCCAACCTGTCTGCTTTCACCATATACTTTGGACAAAAGTCTACCCTAGATGGTGATAGGAGTAGCGAACCCGAGAGGGTCATAAATAGACATAGTCGCGCTTAGTAGGTTAGGTACGTCTCTCTTCGCAAGAAATTTAATAATGGCATTAGCTATAATTTTTCCAAAATTTCTATGGGATTGAAAAATAAATTTATTTGTCCCACTAGACCCCTAGAACTCTCTCGACAGGAAGGCTGGTATGAGGATTTATATACTTGGATGTCTTGGAACGAAATTACTCAGGGATTTCTAGTAGCACTTCTTTTGAGTTGGAGATCCAATTACATATTTAAAATCCTCCTGCTTTGTGTATTTCGCCTACTTGTCGAACTCTAGCTATAGCTGCTGTTGCTGAGTCTAACGAATCCAACAGATCATCCTTGTACTCTTTCTCTGAAAAGGTTTTCAGAATGGCAATTTTACGCTGTCAAAATTTAATAAGAAGAGAAGGAAAACAAGTCAGGTCCACTCAGTAACTCATAATTAAAACTTTCTCCATCTACCTTTTACCCGGTTTATTTGGATTCCTCATTCGAAAATGAAATGTTTTCTCGGTCGTATTTTTTGTCGTGTGTTGGTTTTTGTGTGTGTAACTTTCTTGCGTGACCTTTGTCTACAAACTCCTATATCTTTTTTTCGTACTCATTAGCGAACACGGGATCCTTATCTATTTCCCTTTCAATATCTCTTGACCTAAGGTAATTGGCCTTGGGATATTTTTCTATTTTTTCATGGGAGTCGAAATTGCAAATTAGACACTTTGTTTCAGTTGATGACTGGGCTGTTGCCTTGTCCATATAATATCCAAAATTTGATTTGACAGCACCGGACGGTTATTTTTCTGTTCAGGCATACATTTTTTTTAGGAATTATTTTGTTTTGTATTACTCCAGGTTATCGAACAATAGTAGGTTCCTTATTTATTGAAAGAAATCTAATACATGACTTCCTTCTTCTTCCCCGTCAGTTCCTTGTCTGTCAGTGTGGTAACTGGGACCAGGATTAGGATTCGTATCATGCAAGTATTCAAAACCATAACGCAAAGGTGGCTTACCTGTTGTTTCTCTATCAATCCTTCTTACTTCAGGTAATTTTCCTTTGTCAACCATTTAGGTTTCGGCACCACTTTGTTAATCACAAGACTTAATATGAATAGAAAATGAAAGAGTAAAGCAAAAACTTATACATTTTCAAAGTTACAAAAAAATATATGTAACGGAAATCTTAAAGAAAAACAAAAAAATTAATAGACATTCGTGTCAAAGTCATGTCATATTATTAACAGTGACCACTGAAATTATTCAAGGCATACAGAGTTTGTCGAAATAATTTTAATTAAACATTTACATAGTGTGATTTAAAAATTGAATAAAGTTATCAAGATACTTTATAAATATTTTCTAGGAATAAATGTACAAGGCTTTTCGTTGGGAATCACACTGAAGAGTGAAAACACAGCCTATGTTTAATCATTAATAACCGACGACCAACAGGGAAACAAAGACTTTTTATATTATTCTGAATCCCTCTTTTCCTGATATTTTTTTAATAATAACAATCAATTTAATCAATTATTATTTGAATAATAAACAATTTATTAAGAGAGAAACAAGGGGAAAATGCTCTTAAAATCGTTATTTAGCAAGTCGGGATTTTACTAGTGCAGGTGACATCTTTCTGGTACAAAATATGAATATTAAATCACCCACTTTAACAGACGGCAAAGTCGAGTTAAATAAAGTAAGTTAGTGGAGAGAAGAATGGGAGAAAAAGCCTTTGAAATATTCATACTTTAATTTGGAAAGGCCAAGTCTTTGTTATTAGGAAGAGGTCTCGAGAAGGGAATGGGCCGTCGGCCGAGAAGGCGGCTGGTAAAACGAGATAAAGGTTTCTCAATCCCGGCCGCCGCGCCGGTCCCTCCTCTCACCCAAACGGCTCACAATAAAAGTAGCCAGCCACGACAGAGTTACCTCGCCTCGGACTATCCTATCTGCAAGACACTGGTCCCCCTTCCCTCATTCAAAAGTTAACACCTTTTTCCAGATCAGTCTCCCTTCTTCATAATATCGACTATATAATACCAGATTATAAAGTAGGTGCTACATTTAAGACAAGTCTTGTTATCATATAAGAGGTTTAGTTCAATAACCAAACAACGTCTTTACACAAAAAAAAATTGTAATAAACATTTGAACAGTTTCGGCTGTTCTAAAGCAGCCTTCTTCAGATAATCTACAAACAAAGTAAAAGACATAAAATTAAAGTATAATGTAATGTAACATTAGATTTTAAAACAACTACAAAAACAATTACTAAAAAACTATAATTAAATTAAAAATAAGTAAAAGTACCGGTGTGGAAATCCCACACACTTCCATGAAATGTTGTGGTGTCAATACGTGAGCGAAGAGAGAACTCAGTGTAAACTATCGTACAAACAGCAAATATCGATTATAGTTTTGCAACAAAAGTCCAAAATTAAACAAAAATAATAATGATAATAAACACAATTAAATATATAGTTAACATAGAAATAAAATGTTACCTTATAAATGTCGGTAGAATGTAAAAAGATTAGAGAGAAAGGAGGTTTTTTTACATCTAGAGTTCAAGGTAAGTTTATGCGAAAACAAAACAAATTTGTTAATCTTTATCCTTTATAACAATAAACAAGTCAAGTGTGTGCTGGGCAGCACACAGCGAGGGTCCGTAGGCCACACTATATAGTATTTAACTGTGAAGTGCATAAAGAGTGTTTTTTTAAAATGCTAAAAAGCTTACTTTGAACTATTCTAAGGGGCCGGATATTCTCAAAACACACTCTGATAAAGTATTTTTTGCCACTAAACCGGACTACAACCATATAAATACATCGAAAAGACCATAATTATAAAAAATCGTATTTTGTCAATAAAAAATAAAATAATATTTTTTTCGAAATTTCCAAAAAGTGGTATCTTAACTTTTGGTTGAAGAATGTTCAGGAATTTTTTCAGATTTTTTGCACTTCACATAAGCGAGATAGAGGAGGGGGGGGGGACACGTTGCACACCCACTTCAAACTTGCCTACGCTCGCCCTATCAAAGTTATATCCAAAGAATTATTACGTTTTAGGTGTTTTTAAGACCTCCTGAGTGGTTTTCAGCGTGTGTGTATGTGTGTATGTGTGTTATCATCGTAGCGCCCAAAGTATTTAACCTAGAGAGTTGAAACTTGGCAGAAAAATCAGTCCTTACCTGTAGTGGTGCCGCCCGGAGAAAATCAACTTTTTCCGCCATCTTGAATCCACTTTGCGGAGTCAGCAAAAATTTAAAAAAATAGTCCTGATCGAGTTGAAATTTGGCACGAATGTACCTCTCTGTATGGCAAACAAGCCTACAAAATTTCATTTTGATATTGGCCGCCATTTTGAAGTTATCGATTTTTTATTTTTTAAACTTTGACGGTTAATAATACCGAAAGTATAAATAGGTTTTTGACGTATAGCATATCGTTGGAACCGGACAAAATTAAGGAACAAATATAAAAAAAAATCGATGAAATTCCATTAATTAGTTTAAAAGTTATAAGCGAATATAATTATTTATTTGTGCGATAATTTTGATGACGTCAAAGTTAGTTTACATCTGTCAAAATACCGCCAAACTTCAAATAATTAAATAAAATTAGGTAATAATAAGGTTTTTTGAAGAATGATAATAAATCAGTTTGTTCAGAACGGTCACCCATCCAAGTACTTACCACGTCCAATGCTGCTTCCTCCTGCTGTGAAGCAGCAGGAGAGGCCACTTTAGTGGCCTCTGAAGTGAGGAAAAGTTCCGAGGTACCCCTTACCACATTTTTTCATTTTGAATATTCATAAATTAAAGTGTATTTTCTGGCTCAATTTGGATTCTGTTCTTACGAGAACATTCTACGGATTCTCCCATGCACTGAGATTTGCTAATGATCGCCGTATCAGTAAGCAGTTTGTTCATAGTAACTTCAACTTGCTTTATATTGAGTATAATATGTGAATATTAATAACAATTAGTCCTTTAGAGGATCTGAGGGGGTGGATTACCTGGGCCGAGAGATTGGATTTACCTGGCGCACTTCGACCGTACCCTTCAAAAAAGGGGCTGGCGCACTTCCCCCGTGACCCAACCTATCCCGGCGCACTTGGTGTATAGCTATTTCAATATATTAGGTATATTATTATAATACTGCGTACTTAATCCAAGAAAAAATTCTAACTTCATCTATTTAAGGAGACAAACAACTTTTTTAAATATTTTTTTTAGTAAAACGAACACCGACACTGTTATGAAGTGCTAACGATCGCTAAATTTATTAAAGTGGATCCAAACGTTTAAAATAAAGAAAACAACTTTTTTACCGATATCTTCCGTTGTAACGAATAGCGATTTTAATCAAACTTCTTACACATTGTCTAAAGTACAATTGAAACAGGCTTTTAAATTTCAACCGGATACAACCAGAAGCTTTAGAGTAGGGAAGAGATATATTTTATAATATTTTAAATTAATAGGGTAGGTAGAAAACAGTCCTATTTCAATCCAACATCCTTTAACAAACATACTCTTTAACTATAAACTCATCATGATCAACTTTTTTCTTATATTCAATGTATATTTATAGTAAGACGCTTGCATTAATGATACAAGTAATGATTTTCATTTAATTTTTCCTAACTCTGCTAGATACAAACATCACGTTACTTTTAATGTGTGCACTTAGCAGTGTGATTTTATAATTTATATTTAATGAAAAATGCAAGAAACTTTGTTCCTACCGGCGTCCGGTGACACCACACGTATTTTTTTTTTTTTTTTTTATACAAGAATTATTTTTGTTTTGTAGTTACTTTTTCTTTGGTTGATTTTATTGTTCAATTTGCCTTTTCAAATCAGCGTGATGCTATTTTATACCTCAATAGATTTTTTTATTTAATTTATATTTTATTTTTGTGATTTCAATTTTCATGACAATTCGTTTTATACTTGTGTTTATTTTTAATGTTCCTGTATTAGATAGTGTATTTATGTCATGTTTAACTTTTATTTTTTAGTCTTAAGTGTACTGGGTATGTGTTTGTTACCTTTTTAGCAGGTAATAATCCTTCCCGCCTTTTTGTCCTAAATCTCTTTTAGACGAAAGAAGAGCTGTATTGTAGCTTCTTTCTTTTCAAAAATATTCCTCACTTTGTACTTTCGAAGTCTATGCAGTAACCTCTTGGTATTTTGTATTAATTTATTTTTAATTATTTTGTAAAACGCTATGAAACGTATGCGTCGGTCGCTTTCAAAGCTGCCGAGGGGCTAATCCATACATTATCCTCGAGAAGGAGGTGTCCCTCTACAACTTCGCCGAAATTCCATTTTATCCCGAAAATAGGACCTCTTCGAGGGTAGGCTGGAAGATGTCTGAGAGAGAGTCGCCTCTGAAATAGAAATTGAACTGTTCAGAAAATTGAATCGAATCCCTGAAAGGAAGGTTAAGCAGATTTTCGGCCCAGATAGAGACGTGTTAAATGGATCCGGGGAAGCGGGGTCGTGTGGAGACAGCTTTTTATGCGGGTGACGAGGGATGGGGACCCTAGCACGTGCTTAAGTCCGAATTCTTAATCACTCCCTCCTCTTTTCCACTTTACCCTTCCAAAAGATTTTTTAAAAGAAGGAGAGGGGGGAAATATTGAGAGATATCGACCTTGGACGACTTTGAACCGGGCTTTTTTCGAACAACTACAAGCATAAACTTGAGGATGCAAGTAGGCTTTAAGCATTTGTCGTTTTAACTCAGACTCTTGTTCGATTAAAAAAATAAAAATAAAATCTCCCAGTAATTCCTTTCCAATAGAGACGTCTAAAAATCTAATTAATAACATTTTCGCTTCTTCCACTTAATTTAATTTAAAAAAAGTTTGAATTAGGTTGAACCTGAATTCGGGGTATTCATATAAAAAGGTCAGTAATTAATTAATTTGCATTTGAATTAAGTTTTCCCTTAATTAGTATTTAGCATTTAATAAGTATGAGCACCCCAAAATTCGAGAAAATATTTAGGATTTTAAATGAATTTTTAAAGCCGTCTCTACCAGTAGAAATTGTCATCGTACCTCCCCATATCATTTCCAACTCTCCCCTCATCAAAAAAATGTGAACTTACTTAACTTTGGAGGCTTACAAGTCCTCTTGGAGAAAAAAAATGCTCAGAGTAGGGTACCATCTCTAAAGTGTCATCTACACGATAGGATACTTTTTATTCAGTTTTGTCTTAAATATAAGCCAAAAACACGTTTTTGGCACTGAAAGACGCTGGAGAAAACATTAAGTTAGAAATATCACCTGTACAAAAAATTCTTTAGTGAAATTAGGTAGTGTACTTATTTCTAGTGAATATAATAAGGGTTGACGCTTGAAATAAAATGACAAGAATAACGTTAGAATTTAATAACTGACGGCAAGTCCCGTAGCTGGCAACGCCATATTAACAACGACGAAACGCAATAATATTTCAATTTCGAATTTATCCTGAAAGTTACATTACACCCCATAGTTTGATATCTATAAAGCTGACACTTTATCAAAGAAAATCACAATATGTTGCAGTGCAATTTAAGCCAGTGTCATTTGATTAAGTTGATTGAATCGGTGCATACATATATTTTTGATCTTTAAGCTTGGAACGAGGACTTTAGCGTAAATGGAAACAGCATACATTAATTTAAAAGAATCATCGTAGGAGCTTCGGGGAATTAGTCTTTGACTTCACAAATCATCAAATAGCAGATAAAAATGTATAATGTTTTATACATCCATATTTTATTCCACAGTCAATTTTAATGTAATTCTTAGGTGAAACGATATGAATGTTAATAAAATAAAAGGTACCTGCATGTTAATATTGAAGAACACGTAATGAACACTACAGAAATACTAAGTTTTTGAAAATATTTATTATAATTTTGAATCTGTAATTATTACCTAACAAAATAATATATACATATATTGAAATTAAACCAAAATATCAATGCAAGGATCCAATCGCATTTATTATTTTCCTGATAACATAATACAGAGAGCACCATAACATTATTAACATGGGAGAGAAAGATTTAATAAATACTGGGAAATGTATTACTGTAACTTATTGACACAGACGTTTTGGGAATTCTATTATAATAGCTGATTGAAAAATACTCCAGTTAATTAAATTGTTTTATTACCTACACTAAGGCGGAAATTTTTAGAGTAAACTGTAACATGTGATTGACTATATTCAAAGTTTGAATATTTATTTATCTACTCACGGCAGCAAAATTAAGCATTACTTTACTGTACATTACTGTTTCCTTACTTACTTCCTTACTGTACTTTACTGTTTCCAGCCTAAGGAAAGTACTATTTCGCTGATTTATCATTAAAATATTAAAAAAAGGCATAAAAGTAATTGAAACAGTCAGGATTCTGCCTAGGCAGGAAAAGTACAGTGTTAACCAGTCGTGTCGTACCATCTGCTTTTGCTTGTGTTTAGTTTTATTTCAATTTGTGTTATCTTAACTTGAAACGACTTACTACGACTTCGTAACTTTGAAACGACTGATGTAATGATCCCACTCCTCCATAGATAGTCAAAGGGGCAAAATTTAAAATCTTTTAATAATACCTATCCCTCTGGGCAGTGCTAACCCCGATTGCCCATCATTCGACATCAAACCCGACTGACCTTGATCATTCTGCGTATCTGGTTGTCTTCTGTCATCGAAGTCCGGATCTGACCCAGCCGATCTTCTTTGACTCCGTTTACTTTGGTGAAATTCTTTTGACAGTGCCGCTTCGTCTTGTTCACTATCATCTGGAGATTCTTGCCTGATATTCCGTGGTTTTCGCCCTTTTCTCGTCGCCAGAATGAAGTATCCTTTATAATGGTTATAAGAATATTTTATTATCACATCAAATACAAGAATGACACTTGACAAGATGTCACTTTTAAAATACATAAAAATACTACAGCCTCATTTTGCTGCCTCTAGTAAATAATAGTTATTTATGTTACTAGGCAGCAAAATGTAATTTACTGACGAGTGATTAAGTTAGCCTCCGAGCCGCAAACGAGGACAGGCTATAAAAATTTACTGCTGGGCGAAGCCGAGGCAGGTACTTAGTTACATAATTGGCCTAATTTAACTAATTGAGGCAACGAATACAGGGGGCAGAAATGTTTCCTTTACTGCCTTGTTGCATACAATATTTTATCTGAGAAAGTTGTGAAATCAACTTTCTGTCCCGCCAAGTGATGTTGGCACTTTCTCCTGGCCCAACACTGTCAACTTAGATATTTATCCGCTTCTTCTCCTTGGCGGTGTGCCTGCAGTACTACTCAAAGTTAACTGGTTGTATTCCACGCATCCTCTGCAAAGAAAGTAGTAGTTGCAGGGGGTCATTCCTTGAAAGCTTAATTTGTATATTACTTATTTCTATTTTATTTGCTTTTTGATAATGAGAAAGATTTACAGCAATGACCATTGTGGCATCGAAAAGAGCCTTCAACAACACTGTTAAAAGGCTTTCCTCACACCGCCAAGGAGAAGAAGCTGATAAATATCTAAGTTGACAGTGTTGGGCCAGGAGAAAGTGCCAACATCACTTGGCGGGACAGAAAGTTGATTTCACAGACTTGGTGGGGTGTTTTTTTTACCACACAAGTGGTTTTTGGTCAGATTTCATGACTTTTTGTACGGTCCCTAAGGAAGGATTCTCTAAACTACAGTACTACAACTACAAAGTAACAGTTTACTTCTCTAAACTGTTTATTCCCACACATTAGAGTCAAATAAAAGTGAAGTTAAGAGCTGGACAAGGTCTATGGAGATTGGAGAACTACCAGACCTATGACATTGAAAGAACTTAACATTCTTATAGTAGCAGAATATAAAGATTTTTAGCAGCATTTGGCCTCCTAGATACACTAACGTTGCTATCATTTGCGCATGTCCAGCTGGATGCTGACCTTATACAAGTAACGAAGTGACCCCTTAATATTGTCTTAATTATACCTACCTTAATTATAAAGTATATCTGTTAAAAGTAACTAATGGTATAATTACAATAATATATATTATTATTACATATATTTATATATATATATATATATATATATATATATATATATATATATATATATATATATATATATATATATATATATACATATATATATATATATATATATATATACATATATATACATATATATATATATATATATATATATATATATATATATATATATATATATATATATATATATACTAATATAATATATATATGTAATGATATTTATATTTATATTATATTATCTTTTATATGTAATAATATAATATAGGCTCACTACTTCGCATGACGCTTACTTGGTTTCTACCCATTTTAGACTGTTTGCTAGCTTGGTTTCTCGCTCCCCATTCAGCGTAGGAACAGGTTGATAATTTGTAATATATATATATATATATATATATATATATATATATATATATATATATATATATATATATATATATGTTTATATATATATATATATATATATATATATATATATATATATATATATATATATATATATATATATATATATATATATATATATATATATATACTAATATAATATATATATGTAATGTTATTTATATTTTTTATATTTATATTATATTATCTTTTATATGTAATAATATAATATAGGCTCACTACTTCGCATGACGCTTACTTGGTTTCTACCCATTTTAGACTGTTTGCTAGCTTGGTGTCTCGCTCCCCATTCAGCGTAGGAACAGGTAGATAATTTGTAGGGGGGGGGGGATGAGTTGGGGGGGGGGAATTCACTAGGGCTCTGGACGAATCCAAAAAGCCCTCATTCATTAAAATCGGTTCAGTAGTTTAGGCTGTAGGTGCGTCAACGTAAAATGAAGGAAGAATAAGAATAAGAATAAGAAGTCATCAAAACTACCATTTTCAAACCTATTTTTCTCTACTTCTACTTGACCGATTTCGACTTTTTTTTAATCTACAGGACACGGCCTTCAAAGATATTAAAAATTTATTTCGGTAGCTTGTATGTATTCCACGCTGCAGACCCTCAAAACCCCTAGTTTGTCACCTACAGTATATATACACTGGCAGCTTTTGTGAAATTTTGACTTTTTGACTTGGCGGGGCGGAACGCTGCCGTGTTTCTAAATCTACTCTCGCTATTTAGATAAAAAAAAATGGATGATTAGGTAATAGTAGATTACGCGTCTAGTGCGGAAAGTAGCATTTTGCATGCGAGTATGGATTTAGCACCAGAGCCCGAGCGATAGCGAGGGTAGTAAAACTACACGAGCAAAGCAAAATTCAGTTTTCGCACGAGTTGCGTACCGTACTTTATCTACGATTATTGGATTTTAATAATAAATACAGAAAAAACAATTACTTTAATTAAACAAACAGCAAATTAGTTTTGTTGAATCTAAACAAACACGCTAATCGTGCGATAAGGTGAATAATTCTTCTTTATTCCGCACTAGGACGGAAATAAAGAAGAATTATGAAACGCGCATGCGCAATGAATACAACTACTAAAAGAATCACTTTCTACGCATCTAAACAGAGATAAAATGTTTATATTTCGCATCAATCGTAGATAAACATATGAACTAACTCCAAAATTTAAAAATGGTTAAATAAACAATTTTTACAAGTAGTAATATAACATAAGTTTAAAATGAAGTAGTTTTAAAAATAATATCTTTTAAGTGACGGCCCTAGATTTTGATGCTGTATTTTGACCCTGAAGTTTTAGTCAAATGTCTCCAGAGAAGCGACTGCTATGTGAATTTGTCGTCCCGAATGTGGTACTTCAAGGCTTCCAGGGTTGTGGAACAATTGGTAAACAAAAACCGTCCCACAATCCTGGAATCCTTGAATAACAATATTGGTGACAAGATAGACCGCATACCGGTTGAAATGCTGCAGAGTTGATACACATGTCAGAAATCAGTTAAATCAATGCATCGGCGTCGACGGGTCCCACATTTAAAGATATTATTTTTAAAGCTATACTTAATTTAAACTTCCAATGTTATATTACTACTAGAAAAAAAAAAATCATGTTTAATTTTTTTTTTCACTTTAACTTTAAAAAAAAGTCATTATGATTGTATAATAGTAATTATAATGTATATCAGTTTGACATTATTTAAAGTTAGTATTTTATTTTATTTTAATAAATCATATTTCAAGTTTAATTATTAGAACGTTCTAATTTTTTCTTTTAAGCATGCAACGTATGAAATAGTAAGTGATGAAAACATACACTATAGTGTATGCATCACTTACTTTAATACATCATACAATAGAAGAGCGCATTGATTCAAATGAAACATACGGGTTGGATGAATGATTCAAACAGAATAGTACTTCTGAAGAACAGCAATAAGTATAAAGATTTTTTTCTTCATACTTTATTCAGTATGATGCATACATTCCACCCTGTATGCCTTTAATACAGGATAATTTTGTTTTATATTTTAACCCAATATATGATTCAAACTGGGTGATATATTTACAACATCATACTAAACCATTTATATAAAACATAAAAATGTTAATGAAGTTCCAAAATGTGCGTTTTAACCTACGCATCATACCTTATTTTGCACTTTTATAGAAAAGGGCTCCCCACTTTTTTTTAATCTAATATACCTTCTGACAAACGAATACACACTTTTTTATGCAAAAGTGTGATATTCCTTTGTCCCAAAGCATATTGGACTGAATATCCCTTTGTCTTATTAGGTAGTTAGACTAAGGGATATAAACTCTTCTGTATAAAAAACAAAAAGGGGACCCTTTTCTATAAGAGTACCTCTTATTTTAGGGTTCTTGGCACAAAATTTCATTCAGTATAAGTCCATCAAAATCTCAAAATGGGAACAGTGAAAAGTTCATTACAATTAGAAACGTAACAAACAATCCAACAACATTAATTTATGTTGTTGAATTCCTCATACCTTTCGTATGAGGAAATAACTAGAGAGATATCCTTGTTAACTTTATACCACTTAATAGAATACACAATACATAGCACAAATAATAAAATATTTCATAGAACAATCGCAAAGAATTTAATTTTACAAAACTGAGTCGATGAACAAAAAGCTATTTTACAATTCACATACAGGCAACGGATAAAGAACACACCCTATTAAACAATATTTTCATCAGACCATACAGCCTTACGCACCTGGCTTGAGAAAAAGTTAAAAGTGGTGCTTCAATCACCTCCAATGGAAGGAAGGGTGAGATTAGATTAAATAAATGGAAAAATTGATTTAAAGCAAGGTAAACGACGGATACATAAATGAAATTAGACCAAATTCGATTAGGCTTGAAAATTCAATAAAAAGTAAGGATTGGCCAATTCAGGTTCAAATAAATGCGGTTATGGTTATACCAAATAAATTGAATGGGGCTTTAACAAATGTCTACCCTTGTAGATAAATCTTAAGAACCCCCGTTACCTGGAATAACTATATGCAGTTTCATGTTATCAGCCTTAATATATCCAAGGTCGTTTAAGGATTTACATCAAACGGTGATTTCAGCTTCTCAATTTATCTGTTTTGGAATGCGACAAAATAGTTAACTTTGTACGTAATGTGAAGCAGGGGATCCACGTTACTCTTATAGAAAAGGGCCCCCCTTTTTGTTTATTATACAGAAGAGTTTATATCCCTTAGTCTAACTACCTATTAAGACAAAGGGATATTCAGGCCAATATGCTTTAGGACAAAGGAATATCACACTTTTGCATAAAAAAAGTGTTTATTCGGTTGTTAGAAGGTATATTAGATTAAAAAAAAGTGGGGAGCCCTTTTCTATAAAAGTGCCGGGATAAAGAGAGAGGAGTAAAAAGCGCAGTAACTGCAGGGGATATGGTTATTCTCAACTAAAATCATCAAATCATTATTATTATTTTATTAGCGATGTAAAGTAGTTAGGTAGTAAATAAGTTAGTTAAGTAGTTAAGTTAATGTAAGTAGTTAAGTAATGTGTGTGTAGTGTAAGTAGTAGTTGTATGCATGTGTCTTGTAGCTACCCACATATTTTAAAAATATAGCGACTTAAAAAAAAAAATTAACAAAAAAATTAGGGTAAAAAAACCTATGATTACGAGTTTTTTCAGCCTCTTTTCTATTGATCAGAACAATATTTGTACACACATACACAATATATATATATATATATATATATATATATATATATATATATATATATATATATATATATATATATATATATATATATATATATAGGGTGTCCCGGGTCAGATTTGGCATGTATGTGTCTTGTATCTACCCACATAGCGACTTAAGAAAAAAATTAGGGTAAAAAAACTTAAGGGTTAAAAATTTTACATTTTCTTTCGACACCGTGAGGGGTATCATATGAAAGGGTACGTCAAGCTGATTACAAAAATATATAATTCTTTGGTTTTAACTTTGATAGGGCGAGCGTAGGCAAGTTTGAAGTGGGTTTGAAACGTGTCCCCCCCCCTCTATCTCACTTATGTGAAGTGCAAACAATCTGAAAAAATTTATCAACATTCTTAGACCAAAAGTAAAGATATCACTTTTTGGAAATTTCGAAAAAAATATTATTTTATTTTTTATCGACAAAATATTTTTTTTTATAACTATGTTCTTTTCGATGTATTTATATGGTTGTAGTCCGGTTCAGTGGCAAAAAAATACTTTATCAGAAGTTTGTTTATGTGTTTTGAGAATATCAGACCCATAGGATAGTTTAAAGTAAGCTTTTTAGCATTTTAAAAAACACCATCAGTAGGGCACTACTTAAACTATACAGGGTTGCCTACGGACCCTGGCTGTGCGCTGACTAGCACACACTTGACCTGTTTATCATTGAAATTTTGTCACTATCACTAAGTGTTAAAACGTTAAAATATTTCCACAGCCTTAAATTCTTCATCTATATGATAGCTTATATAACAATTTATAGGGGTGATCCCTTAAAATTTTAACTACCGAAAATCAAAAAGTTTCTAAATAAGTGTTTGTAAGGGTCAGGAATTCAATTAAAAAATAAAACTTCTCGCCTCTATTGCCCTCTATAGTATTATATTTCATTAGCATAAGGTTATATTAACCCAACAAATAGCATCATTACAAATGGAGTTATAGCGTAAAGAAAACAAAGAATACAAACAAAATCATACAATAACAATTAAATCATAAAAGAAAATACTACTTAAAGCCTAGGACACTTGGTTCCACCAAGGTAAGTACTAACGATACCTGACTAACCACAAGCATTTGTTTCACCCTAGAACCTGTAATAGCACAGGTTAAAAGTACATAATAAAAATAGAAAACAAAATGTTATAACCTTAACTGATATTACAAATTAAGAACAAAAGAAAATAATCAAATAATCATATGGCCATTAATTAACATTTAAAAGAACAACTCTATTTTTACACTTTACTTTACTTCCCCTTATTTTTTTTACTATTTACAGCTAAAACTACAAAAATTAATTGTAAGAAGTGACTTTTGTCGTACATAAAGTAACTATAATATAACATAATTATAAAATAATAATTATAAAATAATAATTATACATAATATAATAATAATAATAATAATAATAATAATAATAATAATAATAATAATAATAATAATAATTATAATAATATTAATAATAATAATAATAATAATAATAATAATAATATAATATAAGTAATAAAATATTAAAAAATAAAAAAGAGTCACTGATAAGGAGAGGCCATCCACTGGTTGTACTCCCATCACGCACTCCCCACCCCTTAAGGTTAATTTAAGAACATAACAAAAATGAAATAATCATCAGAATCACAATATAACAGAAACTAATCTCTACCTTTACGCTTTACTCTCCTTCCCCTTTAAGGTTCACATTAAGAACAAAACAATAATAAAATAATCAACTGATCATTATAATCAAAATATAAAAGAAAACTAATCTATATCTTTACAATTTACTATCCCCCCATTTAAAGTTTACATTAAGAACATAAAAAAAATAAAAATAAATAATTCAATGGTCATTCATTTATAAAGTACTTCCTGGTTCGCCGGGGCTAAGGTTGGGACTCACCGCTGATGATGACCTCCAACCCCAAGTCCCAGGCCTTACAACTATCCCCCTCCCCCCACCCCCTATGAAAAAGGTGATGCTATATTGGCATCACCTTCTGGCCCTTCATTAGTTAAGGGCAGTGGATATGCCTCTCGAAGAGTCTCTGGTGGAAATCTCCTCTGTGTCGTTTTAGAGTAGGACGGCGGCTTCCTTTCCGGGGTGATGGTCACCAGGTCCTTCTCCTGTCGCTGACCTCTCCTCCGTCTCTGGTAGTAGTAAATGCCAACCAGTCCAGCGGTGACCAAGAGCAAACTGCTGACTGATTCACCGTAAATTCACACTGTTCTCTTCCTTGTGCTTCGGGCTTGGATCTCCTCCACCTTCCCGATGACTTCATCAATGGCCAAACCCCTAGAGTAGGCATCCTTATTGTAGTGGGCTTGGGCGCTAAGCTCGCTCAGGGCTAGAGTGACCCTCTCCAAAGAATGCTGCCGCAGGTCGGCAATGGTTTTACAGACCGGCAAAATTTCTCGTAACATTCCATCGGATTACACCAGTTTGATGAGGGTGCAGTTCGAACTGTGCACTTTTCAACTCACACTGTAAATGACCCTCCAAATCTCCTATCCCATTAATGTCTCTCTCATCTGTAACAAAATTGTCGTGGTCGACGCACCACTAAGTGACGATGGTTCGTTCCACCACGCTATAAAGTCACCATGCCCGCTGGGAATCCAAGATTCACGTTGGCTTGTGTGGAGTGAGCAGTATTTGCCGTGTGGAAGGATATGTTTCCTTGCCCTCGAAGAATAACTAGCTCGTAAAGGATTTTACACTCCGCGGGGTCACCGGGAAATCGACTGTGCACACGTGAATGACGTCCGCATTCACTAGAGCGTAATGTAATTTATCGTCGCTAACTAATAGATACTTAGTGTCACGTTTCACTACAATGGATTGATTAGATTCCGGGTACCGCACCGGTAACTCGCGCACATTAAACACTCGAAATAGTTTAGTTTGAATTCCTCGCAGCGTGGCGACCGCATTAACTTGGGCTAGTTCATAGTACTCATACAGACATGTCCTCTAGGCTGAGCCCCGTAACCAATGCTAGCTCCCTGGAAAGATTTAACGCGACCCTTCTTACAATCTCTAATAGGTCAGACGGTGGAACCAAGAATGTACTTAATCTACCTAACGCAATTAAACCTAATGCTTCCCTAAGATTAGCTAAATCTAAACAGGCCTTCATTAGTCCTATCTCTACTAAGCGGAGGGCGGACGCGGCCTCCCCTTGAAGTGCGACCAGGCGTGTAATGTTGTTTAGTTTAACGAGGGTGTTGTTGTACAACACCTGTACTGAGTTGGCGACACTTTTAATTCGTTAGCTGTTCTCCACTGCGTGACGGTTTATTCGCTTGGTGATGGTTAGTTGTTAGTGTGTAACATGCAGAATGTCATTGCCATGGTTATTGAGGAGTAACATGTGGCGATCCAAACGGTCCAGGTCCCTTGCATAAGGGGTACCAAATAACACCTTCAGGAAATAACCTCCTGCGTCGAATAGGCCCCTGTTATCTCTACCGGTGTTAGACCGGAAGCATTTGTTGAAGGATGTAATATCCACTCGTTATTTCCTTTATTAGCATGTCCAGGTCCAGGCGGCCAACCTCTAACAGGTAACTACTAGGCTCGGCTATCTCATACGTTTTTAAGGGGACCGCCTCCGCGTATCGACTAAAATGATCGATCTTGTCAGGATGTACCGATGACTATGTCCTATTTGTGGTAACGGTCCCACTATTTCCATTGAGATGAGTTCAAATGGTTTCTGGGTCAGGTTTTCCCAGTTTCGCCTTTGGTTGACACGGTGTTTTTCTTAATGCACGCACTTTCTACATCTCCTGACATACTCCCACACTTCATCAATCATTCGGGGCAAGAAGTAATCTCGTTGTATCAGATCAAGTGTTCTTTCCGCGCCGGGGTGTCCTGTGGCCGTCGCATCGTGACAAAAAAAATTAATAATTCAACGGTCATTAATTTATACAGTACTTTCCGGTTACCAGGGGCTAAGGTTGGGACTCACCGCTCATGATGACCAAGAAACACCAGTTCGTATTCCCTTGACACATCGTGACACATATTCACCATCACAGCACGTTACTTGTTCTAGGCTTCAAACTAGATTGACTGCTCCAGCTCTCTCCATTCCCACGGCCGAAGGCCCGAGAGAAAACGCCAACAAAGCAGTCTGCCGAGCCGGACATCTTCCGCTTCTCACTCACACTCATACACTTCGCTTCTCACTCACACTCATTCATTCATAAAGTCACTCCTCCAACCTTAACCCCAAGTCCCAGGCCTTACATGTTTTTATTGAAATTGTTACCAATTTTTTCTGCTAATTCTTTAAAATCAATAACATATTTGAATGGATATTCATTTACTTGATAAAGTAGAATTTGACGTTTTTCATGAGTTGGATATATTGAGCAGGGATGTAAATTGGATCACCTTTGGAGGTTCTCTTTATTTTTCTTTCAATTGTCGAATGGCCGGAGTCTCCTTCATGTATGTATGCCCGGTGATTAAAATTAATGGATAATGCTGTGTACGTTGGTAAACTTTGTTAAGGCATTCAATATGACCACACAGCATAGATAGACACCATAAATCTATTTATTTTTTTTGACCAAAACAGTTGTCAGTGTAAAATAAAGTTGTTTTTAACTCCTTCTAATGCCTAACAGCCTGATAGGATTAAGTGAAAGCACGATACTTATGAAGCGTCTTCCGAAATAGTGACCATGCGCTGTCACACGGTAACTATTGTAACTCGAGAGAAGTCCCGGTTCTACTGAAATGTAGTGCTCTAAAAAAGGGCTCTCCAAAGGTATGAACAAGTAAAAACTGTAATTTTCGAGTTGTTTCATTATTGCTGCCGGAAGACAATGTGTAAATTGTATATACATGCATACTGCTAAAAGTTCTAAGTAATGTTAATCTAAAAAAAAAGTACAAAGGCCCACTAATGTCATTCTGTTTTGGTGTTGTGGCAAGATTAAAAAATGACAAAACGGATTTCCGAACGGACCCAGCTTCTTTGTTGCACCACTTAATTTAATATTTTCGAAACAACTACCCAAAAGAAACGGAGCAAATACTTCCGGATATATATAGGTTCGTTTTTAGAGGAATAAGAAGTCACAAAATTTCATTATACAAAAGGATTATGATGGTAGAAAATGCGCTATTGTTTAGACAAAGAATAGTTGATTGTACAGATGAGGGTCAAGTACCGATGTTTTAAATTGCAACGAACACCATTTTATGTCTTTAAAAAATTGTTAAATGGTTTTCTCACGATAAAAATAGTGTTTTTTTTTTTTTTGTTTTTTTGTTTTTTTTTTTACCGAATACCAATATCTACAACATTACATATATTTCGACCCTATGCGATGAAAGATTAGCCGATAGATTTGAAATTTTAATAGATGATTTGCAAAAAATCAGTAACGGAATACTACTTCTACTTTTTTTCAGCACCAATAGTTGCCTAGAACAGCTTAAAAGCCTCTGTATGACGTCATAGGTATAAATATTTGATCGGCTTTATCTCGCGAAATATTGGAAAGGAAAACAAATTTTATTGTTTCTACTTATAATTGTAAAAATTTAATTTCAGTGTTTTCCCGGTTTCTTTTGATTTCTCCAAATTTTTTGGGCACTTCGATCTTACTCATTTTTTCTTGCAGTAGGAAAGTTTAATGAATACAACATTCTGTGCTTCTGCGGCTTTAAATTTTGAGAAAATAAATGTTTAAGATTTAAGAATGTCTATTGTATAAACAAATATTAAATCCTCTTTCTTTGAAGGGGCATAACATTTTTCTAATGTCCAGTAAAGAAAAACGCTGTGGCATTTTTTTGTAGTCCGATGCATATACTTTACATCCATATGAAATTCAAGTGTGTCACACTTAAGTAAGGGGAATTTCAATTTTTTTTTGTACATAGACTATTAAAGTACCTGGCCTATACCAGTACCACCTCCTATACAAGTACCTGGACTATGCAAGTACCAGCTGCTACACAAGTATCTGGACTGTACAAGTACCTCGACTATACAAGTACCTGGTCTATAATAGTAACTACCAGTACAAATTACAACAAAAACAATAGTATTTTCATAAATATTTCGCTACTACATGGGTAAATAATACAGTGGAATCGATAGTAGGATGGAGTTACACGATGATACCTTGATTAGTTCATTACGACTACCGTTGAATAACTAAAACAGGACGCAGTAAATAATATAGTAATGGTTAAAATTGAGAATATGTCTGTTGTCGAGGACTAAGGCATGGGTTCTAGGGACGCTTGCCAGAGTGCCAATTCAGCTAGGGCCGCACTCTAAGTGAATCCCATTCCCTTCTCAGCAGTCCCAGTTCCTGTTTAATTAACATTCGACATTAAAGATACATCCTGCTCGGTGGGCCGATAACCCGGGCCCAGGGCCCACAGCATCCCGACAAAGCCACATTGCGGTGCTCTACCCTGGATTTGAACGACTCTCTCTCCCACTAGACCCTCCACTGTGTTCCCGGATAAATTGCCCGCTAGAGATCCAAAGCATAGATCAACTCATTAAGCAACTGTATAAAGTACCTGTTTAAAATGCCAATTCCAAATTAAATGGTCACTCGAAGAAAATTCAATTTGATGTACGACATTGAACATAAAAAAGTACTACTATTTGGAATAAATTAGGTTTTTCAAAATAAAATAGTAACTAAAAAATATAGAAAAATACTCTTCCGCCACTACTCGTAAACGTTTCAATGCACATAATCACGTCCAGTGTTTTCCATTTGTTAAGTTACTGCTACCTGTATGTGTTTATTATTTTTGTATATATATACATCATATTATATATATATATATATATATATATATATATATATATATATATATATATATATATATATATATATATATATATATGGGTAATTTTCAAATAAAATGTAGGTACCCTTAGGGAAATCAATTTGGCTACTATATAGAAAATTAAAATAAGCCTTAGACATGATAATATTGATTATTCTCACACACCAGGGACTTAGGATGACATTTTCATTCAAGAACAGTCAGTTTTCAAATTCATTTACATATATATAACCATATATACATAAAAATCACAATTTTGTCGTAATAAGTGTTACTATCATAAAATAGTACATTACGCGTCAAGTGCGGAAAGTAGCATTTTGCATGCGAGTGTGGAGTTTGCACCCGAGCGATAGCGAGGGTGGTAAAACAAGCAAAATGCCGTTTTCGCACGAGTTGCGTACCGTACTTTATCTACGATTGTTAGATTTAAGTAATAAATACAGAAAAAAATAAACTTACTGTATGTGAGTACGTATCTCTCTCTTGATAAAGATGGCATTAATTCATTAGTTGAATTTTTTGCCGAATTAATTATTTCTGGAGGAGTATTATGATTCACTCATTGTTTTTCACTAAAAACTCGATATAAACAGTTACAGAACAGCAAATTAGTTTTGTTAAATGTAGACAAACTCACTAATCGTACGTAAAGCTGAAGAATTCCTCTTCTTTACCGCGCTAGCGTGGTCAGAACTATGAGACGCGCATGCGCAATGAATACAAGTACGTAAATAATCACTTTTTACGCATCTAAACAAAGATATAATGTTTATATTTCGCATCAATCGTAGATAAACTTTTTTTTTAGATTTTGTTTCTCTGTTTTTATGAAAGGTTACTAAATTGTATATATGACGTAAATATTCTCTTTCATCCCACCAGAAATATTTTTTAGACCTAAAATATTTGCAATTTTTAAAAAAAAAGTAATGAGTGGAGTGTGACATTTATTATCTTTTAATGTTTCCTCAAAGCTTCAAAAATGTAAAGGATACGTTTTCAGTGCATTTTATTAAAAGTTTTTATTTTAAAGAAGAAGAAAAAATAATTTTTCTGTATTAAAAAAATAGTTGGACACGGCTTACCCATAAGAATTTGTTTTTATTCAAGTAACACTCATTACATTATGGTAACACTCATTACATATTTATATTGGACCTAGAAAAAATTAAATTTTAAACATAAAACTTTTATTTACAATTTTTTTTACATGAAGAAAATTTATTTTTTAGTTTTAAATTTGTTTTTTTAAGTTTTAAAATATACAGTATTTTAGAACAAACAGTATAGTAACACTCATTACAGATAACAATCATTACATTTTTAACTTTAAAAAATCTTTCCTCAGAAACTATGAATTAAACCATTAAACCAATTTAATGTGTACTGATTATATTAATTAATAACTACTAAATCATATTAATAACATAAATAAATGTTGATTACAACTACAAAAAATGCTAGTAACACTCATTACAATGAATAAAAATACTCACCATACTCATTTAAAAATATTAATTGTAAATAAAATTGTAATTCAAAATACTCATTTAGTGAAATATTAATTGTAGAGAATAATAAAGTGCTATCAATCCAAAAAGTCGTTGATTACTGAGTTAAATGTCTTCTTAACATAAACAAACCCTAATCTCTCCTTCTTTCTGTCATACTCAGCCTCTAATTCTGCTAACTCTTATCAGTAACACACTCATTACTAAACCCTTGGGACATACATATATATAATATATTTATTTCGTTTTGTACTGAAGTTTTTTTTTTCCTATCCCATTTATATAAACTTGGATATTTTATTTGTTAAAAAAAAAAAAATTATAATAAAAAAAATTTATGAAAAAAATGAATAACAATCACATTACATGTTATCAAAACTACTGTGGGACGTAACACTCATTACAATTTTTAATATCAAAATTTTTTGAAGCAAGAAATATTCACCTTATAAGCCATAAAATGACCCTGATTAACACAATAGTAGACAGACATCTGATCAATAAACCTAAAGGTTTTATATTTTTCGTTAATATGGATTTTTTTAGTTACAATAAAATTGTAATATCTTGGGACAGAAAAGGTACATTTTATTTGAAAATTACCCATATATATCACCACCCCAGGGGTAAACTGTGTTAAGTCACAAAAGCAAATTTTTCAGTAGAGACATTTTAATATTTTTTTTTTGTATTAAAATAATTACTAACAGACCAAGGATAATTTCTATCTTAATGATAGTAATTTATTTTATTACTTGAAACACTATCCTTGGTCTGTTTGTATTTTTTTTATTACAAAAAAAATCTTAAAATGTCTCTACTGAAAAATTTGTTTTTTGTGACTTAACACAGTTTACCTCTGGGGTGCTTATATATATATATTTATATATATATATATATATATATATATATATATATATATATATATATATATATATATATATATATATATATATATATATATATATATATACAGTGTGTCTCAAGATTAAGTATCCAAGAGGAAACATGTTCTTATTTTTGGGTTTTCGAAAAAAAGTCATTTTTTATAAAAATTCCTGCTTGTTCTTAAACCACTAAAAATTTTTCTTGATTTTGAGCAAAAGTAAAAATGGATTCTTGATTTTGTGTACAGGGTGTTCTGTTCTTTGAAAACTTTAAAATATGTCCAAGAGTAAACTACCCTTATTTTTGATGGTACCGAAAAATATTATTTAGAAAAGTGGTTCAGAATTTAGAACAACGTATAAATACGCAATTAAATATTAATTTATTTTATTAAAAAAAAAAACAAAAAAAACTTATAAATAAAATAATAAGCTAATGTAATAAATAAATAATAAATAATATCATCACAACAAGTAATTAATAATTCTAATAACATCTATTTAAGTATCACAAAAAAATCAAGAAAGTTGAATATTAAAATTAAAGAAATTATCATACAAATGTATTGTCACCTACTTCTACGCAAATTTAGATTAATTTTATAAATTCTTTTCCATTTGAATTTGATCAAGGGGAATATTGGCAGTGACCAGTTAAATATTTCCTTTGACTCTTCCAAGCTAGCCATCCACTTGTTACTTATCACGCTTGTTTATTATAAAAATGCAAAGACAACTATTTGTTTTAGTTAGCTTATTACTTATTTTTAGAAAACAATCCATCAAACATCTTCCTCCCAAAAAAGCACCCGGATACGACCTAATCACATCCAATATCCTAAAACAACTTCCTAAAAAAGGCATCCTTTATTTAACTTACATATATAATTCAGTCCTTACAACAACCCACTTCCCGACCCTCTGGAAATTCGCAAACATAGTCATGATCCCAAAACCAAATAAACCTCCTCACCTACTCACATCCTATCGCCCTATCAGCCTCCTCTCAGTTATGGGAAAAGTACTTGAAAAACTTCTATTGCGCCGTTTACTCCCTATTATAAATTCCTTGAACCTTATTCCTAACCATCAATTAGGTTTTAGATCCCTTCACTCCACCATCCAACAGTGCCACAGAATTGTAGATGAAATATCCTCCACCCTTGACAAGAAGAAGTACTGTTCGGCTGTCTTCCTGGACGAAGCACAAGCTTTCGATCGGGTTTGGCACGCCGGCTTGCATTGGAAGCTCAAGGGAATCCTTCCCTTCACTTATTATCTCATCCTTAAATCCTTCCTCGAAAACTGCTTTTACCAAGTATCCCTTAACTTATCCACATCCATTATTTTTCCTATTAAAGCAGGTGTACCCCAAGGTAGTATCTTAGGTCATTTTTTGTACTCTCTTTATACCTCTGACATCCCCGAACATCCGTTTACAAACCTAGCTTCCTTTGCTGATGATAAGTGCATCATTTCATCTCACAAAAATTGCCTTACAGCTTCAGAAAATGTTCAGAACCACCTTTCTCTCCTAGAAACCTGGTTGAGAAAATGGAGAATTAAAATAAATGAGAACAAAAGTGTTCATGTTACTTTTTCATTAAATCGTGGTAATTGCGAACCAGTATTTCTCAACCAGGTTTTAATCCCTCATTCCAGCTCAGTCCGCTACCTTGGGTTACACCTTGACGGACGATTAACGTGGTCACATCACACAAAAATAAAAAGGCAAGATACAAACAGACGCTATAACCTTCTTGAACGCTTACTCAACACACACTCCAAAATCACACTACACAACAAATTACTCATTTACAACATAATAAAACCCTCGTGGGCATACGGCATAGAACTCTGGGGCTGCACCAAGCGTTCCAATTCCTACCGCATACAATCCCTTCAGTCTAAGATCCTTAGAAAAATTGCTAACGCTCCCTTTTACGTGACAAACCATAATATACTCCAAACTGATTTCCAAGTTCCTTTTGTTCGCGATTTCGCAGTTTCCCGATACAAAACCTTCCATAGTTCCTTCTCCACTCGTCCTAATCCTTTCCACATCACATCCCGGGCAATCCTCCACGACGCCTTAAGCGGCAGTGGCCAAGAGACTTGTTAATAGTGTAGCAAAATTTGACACATATCTATATTTATATCATTAATTAATTATTATTATCTACTTATCTATGTCATCAGCTTATCTGATTTTACACACCAGTAAGTGCTGTCACTGGACAGAATCTTACATCTCGTTATTTCATGTTACAAATACTCTCCAATCATTAATCAACTGTATTGCTTGTATTGTATATTATAATGTTGGAATAAACGAAATTAAAAAAAAAGAAAAACAAATATTTAATATTTCAGAAAATTAACTAAAATTTAATAATTCATAAAATAAATTAATATTCAATATTAATACGTTGATATTCTGAACCACTTATATAAATAATATTTTTCGATATCATAAAAAATAAGGGTAGTTTACTCTTGGTCATATTTTAAAGTTTTCACAAAACAGAACACCCTGTACACAAAATCAAGAAAATTTTATCATTTTTAGAGGTTTAAGAAGAAGCAGGAGTTTTTATGAAGAATTACTTTTTTTCGAAAACCCAAAAATAATATATCTTGGTATATATTGTATATATATATAATTATTATTATAGAACAGTCAAATTTGATCAGTGATTCAATCGATAAGAAGAAATGGAGGCCTCTTCTATTTTTTTATGTCTCCTTGAAAAGGTTGGACACTTCTAAATATCTTAGAGAATAGTCATGATAATTAAACCTCCCACAAGTTAACAAAACAGAAAACATGTAACATTTTCAATCTGGACACAGCAAAAGCTCTCAGAAAACGGAAAACCCTCGATTTTTTCTTTTTCTTCAGTTTTGCTTTACTTTCTGTCGAAAAATAAATATCCGAGTTCTATCAGTTTCATTCCCCACATAGGAATTAATCAAAAATAACAATCGTTTGAAAATTAAGTATGTGGGCTGTCAGTTACCTTGATAGCCTCAAATCGGCATGACGATAAGAAATCCGAGGACAACAAGTAACCAGTCACCTCAAGTTATTCAATATTCATAGACGCCGTCTATTTTTTTTCCTATGAATCATTGGCATTGCACATTCAAAGAAATAATAAAAGTAGAAATACCAATAAGTAGTCGATACAAAATTAAATTACAGTTTAACAGAACTAAGTTAAATTTTCGTTAAACGGACAGATGAAATAACAAGACTAGATGGACGAGTTGGCCGGCGCTTGGCACAAGACCAGCTAGTGTGTTACTAAAAGTGTAGTATTTTAAATGTCACTGTTGTTAACAGTGTTTTAATATCTTTACTTGTGTATAGTGTTATTATAAATTATTATCATAAAATCTCAATCAATACTATTAACTGCACTTCCATTTCCCAGTCATAAATTTCACCTACCATATACAGTTTAAACATTAAATTATACGTTCATTTCACGTAGTGGTTTAGATCAACACTTTAGTATAGTATATGCGTTCAGTGCCTTGTCAGAAGTTGAGATACGCATTGAATGTAACCAATTTTTATGACCACAGCTGACATTATTATTTATGGATTATTAAACTAAGAGACTAAACATACCGAAACACCTCAATAGTATGTATCATCTCTGTTGGAAAAGGGAAACCGCTGGAGTTTCTGTGAGTAAGTTTCTAAATACGATATTCTGAAAGCAAACTGTACAAAAAACCATTACTTGTAGGGGGCATGTATGAGGCATATTGTGCACGGAGGTGAATTTGGAAGCTCCCGGACCAAAGTAAGAACGTAGCTTAAGGTGATGTGTAATTTACAATGTGAGTAGAATATTTTATTTAGACGAAAGGCAATATAGAAGGGGAGTGGTGAAAGAGTGTGAGTACGCAGTCTTTTCCCCTGCATAAATCATCTGTCTCTTTCCATCGCTTACCCATCTATAAGGGCACACACCCACAACAAACCGACAACCACTTTGCTTCATCATAACTCTACATACATTTTACTTCTTCTTCCGATAATCATTTGACCATGAAATACCAATGGAAAATGAGTATTGGTGACTTGATGATCTATATATGCTTTATAAAAGCGGCAAATGAATAAAACACAGTGTTGAGGTTCTCTAACATTTATTTTCAAGCTCAGACGTTTCATAGCTTAGCTAAAACAGTATCACGTGCTCAACTTAAAGTGTTGCTTTCAAAATATATTCAGTCAAATTATCTAGAATATTTTAAAATTATTAACTACCAATATCACAGGAAATAATAAATAACAAGGGTCGTTTGAGAATAACTGCTGAACAATATTTTTCTCTTTTTTCCGAGAGAACCAGGTTCCAACAAGATTTCACATAATTAGATTTCTAGTCATATACATGAATCTGTAATTGTTATGCAACCTATCAAACCGACTACTAAATAAAAAATGAACTATGACTAGTAAATGAAAAGGTAGCATTGCTAAATCAAACTAAACAAGCCGAGGTAATAAAGTGTATGACAAATGATAATTACTCGTAGTTGGGATACGTCAAAAGGGAACATGGGCTAAACGTGGCAACTGGCAACCGGCAACCCTACACAATTTAGTCAAGTTCGGAAACAAAGTAAGCGCTAGAAGGTGCTTATTCATTTGTTTATTTGATAAATCGGAAAAAAACGCTTAAAGTGAAACTCATCTTGATCGTAATCATCACAGAACTATAAAAGCAAGTCTTTGTCACAAACAATTCGTAGATAAATGATAACAATAAACACTATTAAATTATAAATTAAGTACCCTTTGATATAATAATATGTATAATCTATTATACCTGAGGACCATTTATATTAATAACACCGAAGACATTTTTTCATTAGGAAACAAAAATTGTTAAAATTTTAATATAATGTAAAAAATTACACATTTAAAAATAATTTGTATATAAATGGTGATCCCTCAATAATTACTGTGTTGTAACTTTAAAACACTAAAAATAAATGTAATTTCATCAAGCAGTCTTTTCTTAGCCTGTACACTATTAACGCTAAATTGAAAGTACATACAAAATTTCATAGTTATAGGTGGTCTTCTAAGTGTTATTAAAGTCAGCCAGTCAAGGGTGAGTGAGTCAAAGGTAATATATATATATATATATATATATATATATATATATATATATATATATATATATATATATATATATATATATATATATATATATATATAAATATATATTTATTAGCAATTGCTCTTTACCTATAACACTTAAAAACATTTACATCAATTCAACTAACACAATGGAATATTTTACTTTAGGTTTCACATGCATAGATATTAATTTTGAGTCAAGGCCTTAAAACGTGTAAATCCATGCAAAATGATTGTATATCATAATACTTTCTTTAAGATACTATGCTAATCGGGCCTAGAAGCAAACAAAATTCCACCATTCGTTTTTCAAAGATTTAATAAAATTAAACTCGGAAAATTAAATAATGCAAATATTATAATTATAAGGTAAATATTTTAAATAAATAAATTGTACTTGTGTATGATTTCCTAAAACAAATAAATTCGTAATAAAAATAAACGGAAAAGGAAAATCTAATACCAAAATATTCATTACTTTTAGTATCAAATAGATTGAATTTTATCAATTCGTCCTATTTAATTTAAAACGTCTATACTTCAATATACCAGGTTATTACTTCAAAATTGGGGATTCAATTAAACTTTTTCAAAAATCCTTATACCTTATTGAAATACGAATTATCCGAAGGTTAATCACACTTTTATTCTAATAAAATTGTATTTTATCTAATCAAGACTTTGTAACTTCAATTAATTCTATTTAATAATCCAGTTACTAGCAGTTAATATATTTTTTCCGTGGTAGGCTGTGAAATAGTAACTTTAGAGCCTAAAAAACATAGCTAAAATCCATTTTTTCATTACGTGGACTTAAAAAATCTTTTCATTACTCCTAGCTGTAAAGAAAAAATCTTTTACGTCCTAGGAACTAAAAGATTTTTATTTTCCGGCGGGAAGTTGTCACAACTTCCGTTAGTAGCGCTGCAGTCATTGTAGAAATGCTTAGTACGATTTAATTCCGCTAGATGTCAATGCGTTTTATTTATCTTTTCTTATAGTGTAACCTCTTTTTAAGGTTTCTTTTCTTAAATATTAAGTATGTACTAATATTTGTTATTATTACATTGATTATTTATTAATATTTAATGTTTTTTCATTGTCTGCTACCTCGGAAAAAATAGCACATGCTACGCGATTGTGAAGTGTTTTTGTTGCGAGACAGTAAATGTAATTGCCGCGGTAAAGAAAATACTCACTTCACAGCCTAGTAACATAATATACTATTATTGTTATGTGTTTATTAATAGATTTATGTTTTTATTTTTAAATGATTTAGCAAATGATAGAATATTGTACAGTGTAATTGTTACCATGTCCCACACTAAAACATTTCAAAATGTTAAGGTCATATATAAACTATAACTTCAAAAAATGAAAAATAGTTAGTATTATTATTTTGAATGCAATTATGCTATAAAAGTCAAAATATGACCAAATGATAATCTTAACTGCCGTTTAATGTGCCTGAATTTCCTATTTTTTATCGTTTCTTTGCCTTTGCTTCCTTTCTCTAAGCTAATTAGAAATAACAAAAAGCTTTTAATGTGATTTTATCGTTATTCGCTTGCGTAAATGTAGGCTTCAAATGTAAGATTGGAATTTTAGGACGTGTGTAAATATTCAGGAAGTGGATATTGGATAAATAAGTATGAAAGTAATGGAAACCAATTTAAAAAACAGAATACCCGAAGAAGTATTAAATATATTGCACCAAAAACAGCATATTTTAATTCATCGTCATGTTGGTAATAAACTACGGAAGCGAGACTAGAACATTTTTAGGCACTAAAAATGTTAGTGTTTTATGACGAAATGCCATGCAAAATTAATTACTTTCAACAAGTGTTGTATATTTTTGTAATCTATTCTTCAATACCTTTCATTTGATAAGCCCACTCAAAATGTTAAACAAATATTTTTTACTCGTGACATGAATTATCCATGCAATTTTATATTTGAACAGCTAATAATTTTTAGTTTGCCATATTGTTCCTGAGTGCGCGTCAAAACAATTTTTAATACTGAAAAGTTTCATGTTTGTATCTCTTTTGATTCAAATTTTATTGGAACCGTTCAGACAGACAGACACAGGAACGAAACTATAAGGTTTTATTTTTTTGGTTTTACCAACGAAATCTTAAAAATGAAATAGAGATAGATGGAGGCGCAATGCGGAGTCGTTCTATTTCAAGATCCAGGTTTGAACCCTTGAGGAGCCAGAAGGAAATGGACGTCTATGTATTTCGGGGCGACGAACAATCGAAGCAGAGTTATCGGTCTAGGAAAGGCCTGGGTTGAAGTAGGCACCGCAAAGAACCACGTTTGATAGTGATCTTTGAAGAAAGCCCAGTGCCCTGCCTGGGGGCGAATGGGAATCAAGCCAGATATTAGCAATGTAAATTTACGTAAAATGGAATAAACTACTGCTTCTATCTAATCCAAAAAGACGTGGTCTATGCCTTTTTTCCTTAAATGTAGTTTAATATTGATTTAATGCCTAATATAAGCAAAATGGAGTGCTTAAGGCACAGGCTTGAAATCTCAGATAGCTGAAATATATTTAGCACTACATAACCAAATCAAGTAGATGTGCAAAGATGGTGATTTTTCCACCCAAAAACTATACCCAGATGTTGTTTTTGGACGTAAAAAAAAAGCGTTTCACATGAACGTGCAATTATACTTGATGACCGTACTTTTTAAGCGAGCAAGACAAAGCAAACTTTAAACCAGGGGTTAAGGCTATTTTTCTTTATTCTGGGAAGAGAAGATTTTTTTTTTACTTTTCCTCACTACTAATAGTAGGAAAAGTATTGTTTTCACCAAAAATTTCTTTTTCGAGATTTCAACAGAATTATCCGTTTTAGGTGTTTTTAAGACCTCCTTAGTGGTTTTCAGCATGACGTATGAATGTGTGTGTGTATGTGTATGTGTGTTATCATCGTAGCGCCCAAGGTATTTAACCTAAGAGAGTTGAAACTTGGCAGAAAAATCAGTCCTAACCTGTAGTCGTGCCGTCCGGAAAATCAACTTTTTCCGCCATCTTGAACCCAGTTTGCTGAGTCAGCAAAAATTTAAAAAAATCGTAATAAATCGAAAATGGTCCTGATCAAGTTAAAATTTGTCTCGATTTGTGTGTGTGTCTGTATGACAAACAAGCCCACTAAATTTCATTTTGATTTTAGCCGCCATTTTGAAGTTATAAATTTTTAAACTTTGACGGTTAATAATAATGAAATTACATATAGGTTTTTGACTTATAGCATATCGTTGGAACCGGAAAAAATTAAGGAACAAATATAAAAAACCCGATGAAATTCTATTAGTTAGTTTAAAAGTAATAAGTGAATATAATTTTTTATTAGTGCGATAATTTTGATGACGTCAAAGTTTGTTTACATCTGTCAAAATACCACCAAGCTTCAAATAATTAAATAAAATATAGGTATTAAAAATAAGGTTGTTTTTTTGTAAAAATGATAATAAATCAGTTAGTTAAGAACGGTCACCCATCCAATGCTGCTTCCTCCGGCTACGAAGCAGCAGGAGAGGCCACTTTAGTGGCCTCTGAAGTGAGGAAAGGTTCCGAGGTACCCCGTACCCGATTTTTTTTTTTTTTTAATTTACTTGTTAATGTTGAGAATAATTACCCAAAAAAATTATTATTCATTAAATGTGTTTGTTATGATGGGCTGTCTAAGAAAAAAAAATGATAATAGGAATATAATGTTTTACTGAACTACTGTCATTGTCAAATTTTTAAGTGTTAGGTAGTATTCATACTCCGGAAAGATTAAATTTTACTTTAAATCAAATTTACTTTTATATCTCTATAATTTTAACATAATATATTCATAAGCTGGATTTTTTGCAGAACGACAATAACAGTATTACTTATATACGGGAGACATACAGAGAAAAATAGACCCCAGCACCGGGAGCAGTTGGTAAGAGCGCCTGTAACGGATATATAGGAGGCCCGTGGTTCAATTCCCGGTGCTGGGGTATATTTTTCTCTGTATGTCTCCCGTAGTTAATGATAATTATAATTTGATTTAAAGTAATACTGGTATTGTCGTTCTGCAAAAAATCCAGCTTATGAAGATATGTTAAAATTACAGAGATATAAAGTATCGGAGATAGTAGGATCCTTGTGTAAATCCCATGTTTTATGCTCTAAGTCTTTTGTTCGAAAGGGTAGAGAATAAACAAGTCACTAAAATGGTTATTCAAAATAGATCGTGGGTCGCGGGTGCAAGGATGGGGGTTATAGCAGGATGGCTGGGAGGCATGAGATCCCTTTCACGGTACAATCTGGATGGGCAATACACGCCTTCAATGTCTGAAATAAGCTTCAAAGATCCAACTTGATATTATTGTATTATTAGATTTGGTGGTTTATTTCAACCAACTTGAAAATATTAATTATTTTACTATTAATGTTTGTAATTGTGAAAGATAATTATATGTTCACAGTATTAATTAAGGAAGTTTACATGAAGAATTTTAACTAGTGTTGTTGCAGCAAACTATTCATGAATCCGATAGAACGATTTCAGTTTACGTTAAGTTAACCTACTCTAGGTACCTAAAACAAAAGCTACTGTATTAAACCCCTTTTGCTTTTAATAGTAAAACACAAAGCTTTCTAAACATCAGTGGAGGGTCCTAACGACCCAACTAAAGTTCTCAACATCGATGCCATGCATCAGTTGGTCCAATAAATATATGTATAAAAACACGGGTGAGGGAAAAGAGGAAAAGGTATAAGCGATTCAAGTTAATACCATTGAAAGCAAAAGAAGTTGTCATATGCCACTGATCGTAAACTTACATCATATCCGTTTATTAGGCAGTTCCATGTCAGGGGAGCCACAGACGAAAAAAAATTTCCGAATTGCCTTTAAGAGATGAAGCTTTTTATCGGCACCACATATTGATCTTCGAAAATAATTAAGTCCTTTCCGCCACGTATCCAGGAGCCTATGATAATAAAGTAAATTAAAATGGAGAAGGAGGGTAATAAATCAAAACATTCATCTCTTTTTTTTTGTTTGGTCTTTACTGAGTGTCTTAACAATGAGTGTGTTAGTTACTCAAGCTTTTAAATAACTTTCATTCATCTAATGCCACAACAAATTTAATATTCAGATAAGGCCTGAAGATGCCCAGGTTTGGGCGAATTATAGCTATTTTAAAAAATATTATAATTAAAAAATAATTGTTTTTTAATTATTTATAATCCCTGTCACCGCCATAGCGGTTATTCTGCTTATGTAGATGCTATGCTAGTATCTAGCATAGCATTCAGATTATATGCTAGTATCTAGCATTAGTCAGATTATGTCAGTAATTTAGTTTTCTTGATACATTTTCGTTTAGTGGTGCATAAAGGACAAATTTTCTTAGACGTAGGGAATTATTTTTGTAGACAGAAATAAAATATTCTCTTCAGTCAAGAATTCGTTTTTACTTAGAGCAGTGTTTCCCAAACTTTTAACATCTGTGTACCCTTTCTATAGTTTTCGAAACACTAAGTACCCCTCGTTAAAAAAAATTCCATTTTTTTATTATTATTTTTTTTTTTTCTAATATTGCCAATCGGTATTGTTCTTAAAAAAATGAAATCATATAAATATAAACTACTTTCTTTCTATAAAACGGTTATAATTCGTTCCCACTTATATTGAAACATTTTCAACCCTTTAGGTTTAATCCTTTTTAAAAATGGAAATTAAAAACTTTCTATTTTTCAAATATTTACAAATTATTACTCTTAAAAAGTAATTTTTCCAAAACTAAAACACCTAAAACCAAGGAGTCAGGTCTAATAATGTGAGTCACTTCACTCATTGGAATTTGTCCCACGACTCTATAGTCGTCATGTAACAAATCTAACAAGAAATAGGATGAATAAAAAATACAAAAACAATGCTTCCCTTACCTTCGGTAAGCTCGGAAGCAAAAAATTAGTACATAAACGAAAACAAAAATACAATTTAAGAAATAAATTAACAGGGAACCAAATTATGATGAAATCTGTTGGCTCAACATAAACAATTTTATCCTTCTCAGGATAAAATTGACTACGCAGTCAAAGCCCGGTGCAACGCGTACCCCCACCAAACTCTTCCCGTACCCCCAGGGGTACGCGTACCACACTTTGGGAAACACTGACTTAGAGCATAGTTACTTCGCTACCGCGGCGACAATCCTTAAGGACCAAAAAAAAAAAAAAATATAGTAGTATTTATAATCAAAGGGAAATTGAAGAATACACTAAAGATTCAGTGTTTAATTTCACTTGTAGAAAGTATTGCGAAGCGCTTACGCGTGTCCAAACACACAAGAAAGATTTCAGGTTACATACAATATGTAACCTGCAAATTTTTACCTCATTGTTCTTTGGCACTCCATAGTGTTAAAAACAGGACAGCATTTAAGCCTATGCGCATTCACTTTCTGACCTTACATTGTTACAATTATTAAATAGAAAAGTTATTATTACAATAATATTTATTAAAGCTAGCATCCATATGATTGAAAATGTGCACCGTGAGTCAGTAACACTCATAATTAACAATGATATGAGTAAGGAGGACGAATTTCGCTGATTTACGATATCGGAAATTATTTTTAACAATACAAAATACAACACTAAACTAAATCAACAGGCGATCCAAGCAACTTTATTAAATATTTTAATTAAAGAATTTTGTCATTACTAAACACGATTCATTACTAGCGCCACGTAATGAGCAGTTTGCATTTGTAGATTTAGGTTTATTGGTTATGGAGGATATCTGCCGGTAGTAGAACAATTTAGCCCTCCAGTCAGTGATTGTGTCCCGAAATTTTAGTGGTAATACCAAACATTTTGTTTACAATAATGTGGTGAGACCTACGACAGTGTTCGGGTCTGATTCATGAACATAAGTAGCCAGGTACGAGGTGAGGTTGAGGGAACGCAACATCATCAGGAAAATATAAGGTGGTGTGAGTGAAGAAGGAACCTAGGAAATCCACACCAACCAAGAAATCAGGGACCTATACAACCAACCCGACATAGTTAGCGTTATAAAAGCGTGAAGACTCCCATGGCTAAGTCACGTCGCTAGATGGATGATGAAAGAGTCCTTAAGAGACTTATCGACATCCTGTAGTACAGGATGTCTCCAGTACAGGATGTCTATGTACAGGATGACAGAACATCCTGAAGGAGGTAGAAGTAGAGGATGACCCAGATACCTGAGAAGGATGGGCGTGCGTTTTTGGAGAATGACAGGACAGGCATCGTAATTAGAGACTATACCCCTTCACGAGCTGTAGCTGTATGGATGGTTAAGAAGTTTTATTTACTAAGAAGGTAGAGACAAGTGTTAAGTATTGAAGGTTCAATTTAAACTTCCCGCCGTCTCCCTTTTCCTTTCCCTCAATTTTCCTATACCTGGATCCATTTCCCGCGTTTTCAAGTGTCATCTCCCCTCCCTCGTCCTTCCTCGCCACTGCCTCTTATCTATCTACCTTTTCCTTCTTCCTCTCTCATGTGCGCGTCTGACTGACGTAGTTTTTTTTCTCTTTTCTCAAGTTACCGAAACGCACTCTTCCTCTGCGTAATTATTATTTATCAGTTCTATTCCTCTATCAGAAAAGTGTTTATATGTTAAATATCCGATATCCGCCGTGACGATTTCTTTCGATTCGGATAAAACCGCCGTTAACCGGGCTTCGAGACACCCTCGTTGACGACCACGCCGCCGGCAAAAGCGTCAAAGGTAACTTTCCCCTTCCTCTTCCTCCTCTCCTCTCTCTACCATACAACAAGTTAAAGCCTTACAGATTTTACAAGGGATTCTAATGTTTATTATGGCTGGTATACCAAAATTCTTAATGAGCTCAAGAAAGGATATAACTTCATATTTAAGAAATATGATTTTCATCCCTTGAGCCTTGAGGCCATTTACTAAAGTCAAGGTAAAATGGATAACTCGGATGGAAGGGTCACAACTTATCTTATTTGGGCAGAGGAATCTCGAGTTCTAACACCTTGACCTGATATATCATCAATGCCAAGCAATTTAAATTATCACGTCAAGAGAGCTGTTAAATTACAATTTTCCGGGTGTCCGGGCCGTTACCGAAGACCGATCAGGAGTAAGAGGCGACGGACCGTGACTTAAATGATTCTTACAGGAAAAAGGTCCCCCCTCTCCTCGATCAAGAACACCCTTATCTCCACGGTACGATTCGGCACCTCCATTCCACAATTACCGCCTTTATACAAATAATTGACTCCCCCAAAACTCTTTCCAATAGATTTATCAGAGAGTGAGGGTGACTCTAAGAAAAAGGGAGAGAACCAACGAGGTGAAAATTCCTTTTCGAAAAATATTCGCTAAACAAATATAATAATAAACTGTCCTAATGTATTTATTGTCATTAATTAACAACGTCAGATGCCTATTAATTAAATAAAAAATAAGTTTGAGAAACCGCGTAACTAACATTAAAATACATAACCTTATAAGTAATTTTGTACAAGCATTATTGGTATATACATATATATATATATATATATAATATATATATATATATATATATATATATATATATATATATATATATATGCATATTTATGGCAGGTGTGGATGGTTTTGGAATCATAAGAATGGTAGCGATTTTCCATTGAGTGGGAAAGTGGGTGGTTCTAACTACAGAATTAAGGATAATATACTCGTATGTGAAGAAAAGGAAGGACAATTATTATATAAAATAAATATTTTGTATGAATAAACTGTCTTCAAAGAAGGGATTATGTTGAATAAAAGTCATCTCAATATATATATATATATATATATATATATATATATATATATATATATATATATATATATATATATATATATTCGTATATATGGAATTGTCAAAGTGTATTTAATGTAAGCCAAAGTTTTGTGATTATTTATTGAAGTGCTTCCTTCTTTTTAACGCCGACTAAGCCAACAGAAAGGAAGGAGAGCGAGTTCTCAACCATCCAAATGTCCTACCGCAATCAGCAAAAAGCATTTGAACTGACGAGGAAAAGGCATTTCTTTTATAAGTAAAAATCGCAAGCCACATTTAGGAAGAAAAAAATCTTTCTTCCCCATCAAAGAAAATCTATACAACGAAAAGAGGGGACATTTATTTGTAAGAGTAACTGTTGAGAGAACGCCTATGATGATGTGTTTTTTCAGCCTCTTTCCTATTGATCAGAACAATATTTATTTGTAGACACACATACACAATATATATATATATATATATATATATATATATATATATATATATATATATATATATATACATAAATATATATATATATATATATATATATATATATATATATATATATATTGAGGTTTAACCTCCGAGCAGTAAACATCGGCTCCGTGTTTTTAGTGTGAATTAAGCATATAAGCATTTAAATTTATATCAGTATGTTCACAACAGTTTAGAGTTTAGACTATCAAACAGTGAAGTTTCAAAGAAAAATGACAGTGTTTCGTTAAATTATGAAGGAATGATTTTTTCGCGTTTTAGTTTAGTAAAGTACCTAGACTAGGAAGAGATGAGAGAGATAAGGCCAGAGCAGTAGTTGGGGAACACAGAGAAGGGAGAAGTGCAATTTCCAGGAGAGGAACTGTTTACCAGCACTGCTCGCTATCACTTGGTAATACTACTACTTTTATAGTCTATCTTATCGGTATTATTCAAAATATTTACATCTAGCACTATTTAAATTACCTAGTGAAATAGAATCCTCTTTTCAAAATAGCTATATGTCTAAAGATATAAAAAAAATATTTTTCAGCCTCATCTGGCAGCGTCACGGAAGGCACCCTAAAAAGACAAAGAAGCCCGCCAGAAACAAAATATCCTAAACGCGCTAAGGAAGCTTAAAACAGTAGTAGTAGAGTCGAATCAGAACATCTAGAAATGGATAAATGCGTTCGACCAAATGCTGAAATCTTTTAGCGATATGCTAAACTCAAAAAATTATGTCACCAATGAGGATTTAAGACAGAATGAGCTTTTGTAAAATGAAATAAAGGAACTGCGGGCGAAGGATAAAGAGAAAGACAAAAGATTAGATCTATTGGAAAAAGAAATAAAGAAAAATAATTTAATATGTAAAGGATTTGAAGAAGAAGTAAAGAAAAAAGATATCGAATTAATTACGGAATTCTATACAGACGTAGTGGGAGTCGAACGTGAACAATTTTCTATTACCGACGCACGACGAATTGGAAACCCCAATTCTTCAGGCAGACCTACACTAGCCACATTCACCGATCGCAACCACATATACGATATTTAAAGAAACTGAGAGGTACTCAATTTGTTGTAAACCAGGACTACTGTACATGAACCAGGAACATACGTGGAAAACTAATGTGGATAAGAAGAGAAATCCTGACCCGTGATAAAACAAATGTAGTAAAAATAAGAAACGATAAATTAATACTCGACCAGTACAGATTTTCATGGGACGAGGACGATGGACTTATTTATAATAATAAGAACGGCCTGCAGTTGTTGGATGAACTAGTGAAGTCGGACATAACGGACACCATATCAAAAATACTAGGAAGAGAGGGAGGAAACAGTCAGCCACTAGCAGGAAAAAGTGCCTCACAACAACTTGCACTTCCCACATCAGCAGATTGATATGAAACCGGCCGGCCGGAGAGTAATAAGTAATAAAAAATAGTATTAATATATCCACACAACAGTCAGAAATAAATATTTTGTCTTATAATGTTTGCGGAATGAAAACCAAACTTGGCCCTCCTTTCTTTATGGATTATACAGGTTGTTTCACGATAAATGTTACAAACTTCGGAAGGTGATTCTACACCCCAAAAGCAACAAAAAATTTTCTCTTGACCCCTGTCCGATTCTCAAGTATAAGGGACTTTTTCGGTTTTTCTGATTTTTCTGTAAAACACGAGTTTTTTTTTTATAAAAATGGTCATATCTCCCAAACTGTTGGTCCGAAAGCAAATTTGAAACAACCATTGAAAAGCTCATTAAATTTCCAATAAGAATGCAAACCTTAAAAGTTTCTAAATACATTTCTAATCATTTTTGGTTTGTAACCCTCCTCTAGCTTCCCCGTTCTGCCTCTACCGCACGTTTTTTCGCGTTCTAACTTGAATTTCTCTACCAATTTTTAACGGAATCACGAAATGGAGTATATCGTTGGAAAGCTTATTAAAAGGGGAGGGAAGTTTTGGTGAAATTTGCCATGCTAAGGCTGAATAATTGTTTTTGCTTCAAACACAAATAACATTATTTTCCGAATTTTAGAAACTAATTTTTTTTTTCCAATTTCGATTGTATTGAAATGATTAGAAATGTATTTAGCAACTTTTAAGGTTTGCATTCTTATTGGAAATTTAATGAGCTTTTCAATAGTTGTTTTAAATTTGCTTTAGGACCAATAGTTTGGGAGATATGACCATTTTTATGAAGAAAACTCATGTTTTACAGAAAAATCAGAAAAACCGAAATAAGTCCCTTATACTTGAGAATCGGACAGGGGTCAAGACGAAATTTTTTGTTGCTTTTAGGGAGTAGAATCACCTCCCGAAGTTTGTAACATTTATCGTGAAACACCCTGTATATAGTCCAGTCGGCAGGTATTAAAAAATCGCAGGGAAGTACTTGCGTCCAAGTACTTTTCAGGGTTTTGTAGATGAGTAAGCATACCCGTTATGTAATTATGATTAATTTGTCTTCGATCTCAAGGGTCCCGGGTTCGATCCCCCGGGGGGTCACAATGTTTTTTATCAGTAATAAAGACAAGATGAATTACATTTGTCAGGAAATTGCATCGCCCCACCATAAGGTATTAGCATGAATTATTTCGAAATTTTAGCACCAGCCAATCTATAGTGGTTAGGGGGGGGGGGGATTTTTTTTTTTTTGGTATATTTTGATTTTTTTAACCAATAAGAAATGCAAATATTTAAAAAAGCATATATATATTTGTGTCCTACTCTTAAGCAGCTTTCATTTGATACCCAACTCAAAATTTTCAAAAAATAAAATTTTGGGCGCACTTCACTTTTTCGCACCCAAAATTGGCAATTTTTGAGAATTTAGAATGAACTCCCGGAATTTTCATCGCGCCACAATAAGGTATTAGCATGAATTATTTCGAAATTTTAGCACCAGCCAATCTATAGTGGTTAGGGGGGGGGGGGGGTTTTGGTATATTTTGATTTTTTTTAACCAATAAGAAATGCAAATATTTAAAAAAGCATATATATATTTGTGTCCTACTCTTAAGCAGCTTTCATTTGATACCCCACTCAAAAATTAAAAATTTTGAGTTTATCACATTTTTTCGAATTGCGCATGCGCATATCTAATTTTGAACTTCTGTATATTTTTCCTGTGGTTGGGTCAAAAAGTTGCACCAGTGTTTCAAATTTCAGCACTTTCGCTTAAACGGTTCGGGCCCTATGAACCAAAGAGCGACGGACAGACGGTCACATCACTCTCGGCATAAGGGTTTTGAGAAGTATCTACAAAACCCTAAAAATGAAGGGCTACCTTGCAAAAGGTCAAGGTTACAATTTTTTTTTTGTCATATCATTTGTACCTAGACATTAGTTAAAAACCCAATTTTTCGACCTCCCAGACACTGTGCTAACCCAAGGAGAGGAGGGGGGGGGGGGGGAATACGCAAAATTTTAGTTTTTTCTTTAAAACTCTTTACTTATATGTCCTGGAAAAAAGTGTTTGTATCTTCCTTGTAGTGCATTAATTTTGCAACATTTTGCATATGTAACATTTGTTTTTCTAAACCCTATACATTCCGAAATATAGAGCTTCACAGATTTTCAATAACTGCAAGAACCCTGGTTGCAGAGGTTATTTATTTATTATTTTACCATTTGAGGTCAATCATAGGTGAAGATATAGACCTTCTGGTATTGTTGACAGCACTTACTGATCATGACAACATTTATTTACAGAAGAGTGGGAGAGGTAATACTCCTAGTGTTACGTATTCATCAGGGATATATAAACACGATCCACGAGATATCCTTTTTCTCCATCCTTTAAGTGAGTGTGATACAGCATCCGCCCCATTCGGGCAAGGTAAGAAGAAATGCTATAGTGTTTATCTGAAACATCCTGATTTAACTGAAGTAGTAATACACTTACTCATCATTCAGACATTCAGAAGCTACTGTTTAGGCTCCGCCTATTCTTTGCATGTTTTTTAATTAATACTATTTATTTGTTAACATACCTTGTACATAATTCTTAAACCTAACTTTACACATAATTATATATTATTACAACACAGTTCAACACAACACTTCTCACATAATCTTCAATTCAGGGGAACAATATTTAGCACGACTCTGATGCGCCGTAAATCCATAAACAACAACAAATTGGAAGGTTGCAATAGGTTTACTGGAGGTTCCGCAATCCAGCAGACCTCCTCCCTTGGCCCACCGGGTGCAACTCACACTCCACCACTTCATCTAAACAAAGCTCTTGCTAGCGGCTCCCAATCACGCACTTTCAGCGCTGAGTTGGTTAAGTCGGGCCGGTAGAAACCTACCCAAGGTGGTTACCTTTTAGCGAACATGCCGGCGTAAGTACTATTATTTTAATTTTAAGTTTCTTTTATACTATTTGGCCAACGTTAGTGACCGGAGCCCGATTAACGTACAGCTTAACGTCAGCTTAAGACGCTTATTAATAAACGGGATAGATTCAGCTTAACTGAGTGGTGGTTCTTCGTCTCGTAAGTCGCTGAACTGTGCAGCTGCTAAGCCCCGACTTCGGAACTGTGGAACCCTGACGTCTCTATTCCTCCGGACCAGGCGACAGGCAGTGTCAACGCACATTTAAATTAATATAGTTGTTGGAGACCAACAGTTGTTCTTTATTTTACTTTATTATTTATGTTTTTTATTATTTTGTAAAAAATGGCAATTTTAGCAACAAACGGACATATCACTTCTACATTTTAAACTCATTTCTTCGTTAACGTAAATAACGTAAGATTCGCAGGAAACCACGCTGCAACCTCCTCCTTTTTTCTTCGAACGTGTTCGGAGAAGGCATCACTTTCACTGGAATTCGAACACATATGATCCTACGCAAGATTTTCCTTACGTAATTACGTAGTAGATAAGGAATCCGAATCCTGCGATATACGCATTCGCCCTCCGAAATCTGCAGAAGACGGTTCTCATCGCTTTGTAAAAGCGACCGACACGTGCACGTGTCACCACTCAAGTATTAATGTTTAAATAATTTAACTTCATTGGTTTAGCATCAGGGCCCTCAGCATCACATAATTTTACTTCACATCTTCTCATCTCTTCGAGTCGAACAGTAGAAGACGTGGGACTAGCAGCTTGCAGCCTAGGTCGCAGCGTCAGCGTGGACAAGTCACCACGGCTAAGTCCATTTTATATGTATAACATTTCATGTATTTAATTTAACTTCAGTGTGAATGTGTGTGTGAATGATTGTTTTGGTGTGAAACAATTTTGTGTGTAAATTTAACTTTAACTTAACTGGTGTGAATGCGTGTGTGAAAGAAGCTTCACTTATCTTAAATTCCTTTTTTCCGATCTATTGTCTGTATTCGGTTTCGGAACGAATGCAGACAATATATCTGGTTTAACTTCATTTTTAAATTTCATTTGTAAAACAACTGCTGGTAACTTATACCGCGTGGCGTGTGCCACACGTAAATTTATTTTTGATTGCAATTATATGCTTGTTCGTTACGCTATCAATTCTTGTTCGTAGTATTTTATTTTTCCTTTTTTAAAGGTGGTCCTTGGGTTAATTTTGGTAATTTTGAAAACCAGAATATTTTAGAAAATCATATAAGGTTTGTACCCTATGAGTCTAACATAATGGTCTAGCTTTGGGTCGGATTTCAGCTCTCTCAATTTAATTACCCTTCTTTGCTATTTTTCACATCTGTCAATTTCAATCTAAAATTCAATTTATTTTTTCTCGTTATTTCATTTCCTTTCATTACGAACTTTTGGTAGCATTTTTTCCAGTGAATTTAAGTATCCTATGCTATAGGTCGGTTTTTGAACTTTGTTCCTTGTTAAGGTGACCTGTAGTTGTATCTCATTTATTAGGATTTATTTCACCTAATTTCTCTATAATTCATTTCAATGGAATTATTTTCTTATTAAATTCACCTGGACATTTAATTTACTCGTTATTCTTTCTTTATCTAATTTACTTTTTTTTCGAAATTTCTACCAGCAGTTAAATTGTTTAGAATCAGATTTTGTTTGTAATTTTGCCATTTCATAATTGAACTTTGGTTGGACACGTGCGTTTAATTAATTAACAATTAGTTATTTTTTCATTCTGGTCATTTAGGCACTTGATTAATTTTTACCTTTTTTGTTGGGGACTTTAAGCTTATTCAAGCTACAATTTAAGCTACATTTGATTAATGTTTTTTTTATATATCAAGTGTCTTTTGGTTTTCTGCATACTGATTTTCATCTTTAATCATCTGCCTAGGCTTGAGGTTATTTTTAGGATATCCTCAATTATAAAATATTAATTTATTTTCTGGTTCTCCTGCAAGCATTGACTTGTTCCTTTAGTGCCTCGCACTCTTTGTACATTTACTTGTACGTGTAATAAAATTTAAATTTATTTCTTGGATTTCTGACAAGCTACAACTTGTCCCTTTAGTGTTTCACACTTTTGTACACTTGGTGTACTTATAATTAAATTTAAATTTATTTTTTGGTTTTCTAGGCAAGCTACAACTTGTCCTTACACTTTTTTTGTACACCTGTTTGTACTTTTTTGGTTAAAATTTATTTTGGTTCTCTTACAAGCTTAGACTTGTTTCTTTGGTGCCTCGCACTCTTTGTACAATTGTTTGTACGTTTAATTAAATTTAAATTTATTTTGGTTTTCTAGGCAAGCTAAAACTTGTCCTTAGTGTTTTTACACTTTTCGTACACTTGCTTGTACTTATACTTAAGTTAAAATTTATTTTGGTTCTCTTACAAGCTTAGACTTGTTTCTTTGGTGCCTCGCACTCTTTGTACAATTGTTTGTACGTTTAATTAAATTTAAATTTATTTTTTGGTTTTCTAGGCAAGCTACAACTTGTCCTTAGTGTTTTTACACTTTTCGTACACTTGCTTGTACTTATACTTAAGTTAAAATTTATTTTGGTTCTCTTGCAAGCTTAGACTTGTTTCTAGTGTTACACTCACTGTACAATTATCATTTGTACTTATAATTTAATTAATTATTTTTTGTTTGGGATTTCATTCAAGCTTGACTTGCTTTGGTGTTGGTATACATTAATTTTACAATTACTTGTATTTATTATTTAAATTTTATTGGTTCTCTCACAAGCTTTGACCTGTGTCTTGGGTGTTCACATTAGTGTAGTTACCTTTACTGTATGATTTTAATTTAAATTTATTTTTTGGATTTCTTACAAGCGTCAACTTGTTTCTTTGGTGTTTATTCATCGTATAACCAACTTTACTTTATGATTTAATTTAAATTTATTTTTTGGATTTCTTACAAGCGTCAACTTGTTTCTTTGGTGTTTATTCATCGTATCATCAACTTTACTTTATGATTTAATTTAAAATTATTTTTTTGGATTTATTATAAACATCAACTTGCTTCTTTGGTTTTCATTTATCGTACAATCAACTTGTACTCATTTCTAGTTTAAGCATTAAACTTATTTGATTGTACAAAGATATTTTTTTTTTGTTTCTCAATTTATCATTTAATCTGATTTGGCCATTTATTTGGTCTTGGTGATTCCTGAGTCAACATTTATTTTATTTTCTTTATTTTGAAAATCTTAGTTTATCAATTTTCAACTTTCTTGGTGTCATTCTTCAGTACGTTGAGTGTAGTACTTAGTTTGAACTCTATTTTGGTTTACCCTTTAATATTACTTTATTTAATTTTTTTTTCCTTCCTTATATTTTATATTTTTTGTCTGATCTCTATCACCATGTTAGGTGAATTGGAATTTGACGCTGAGTCGGTTCGTAGGAAGCTGACTCTTTTAATAGAAGATTTAAGAGAGATCAGAGATCAAGGCAAAAAATGTCTTATGGATCCCACACAAGTTTGGCTATTTATTGGTATGATGAGCTCTATCCAGGGCTTATATCAGCAATTTGATACATTGTATCAGGAACTCTGTGACAGTGTTAGTGAGTCTGGCGAGTCCGCGGCGACTGCTGCCGATCATGCGATGAGATCAAACGCCAAACGTTACTTCCATGAAAGTAATGGCTATTTAGCTAATGTAAATGAGTCGAAGGCACGGCCGTCTACATCCTCCGCAGGTAATCTCACTAGTGTCCTTAACAACACAACAGCTCCATACCATAAAACTAAACTTCCTGTTTTAGAGTTGCCCAAGTTTAAAGGTGATAGGAAGCATTGGCCGCGTTTCAAGGACACCTTTACAAGCTTAGTAAAGGATGATCCTCAATTAAGGGACATTGACAAGTTTCACTATTTAATTCGTTCCCTTGAAGCCTCGGCTTTAACAGTGATCGCTCAAATTCCTGTAAATGAAACAAACTTTTCTGTGGCCTGGTCCATGTTGGAGGAAGTTTTCGACAACAAGCGTCTCCTTGCCACAGCTTATCTTGACCAACTGTTGGACATTAAAAAACTGACATCTAAACCTAATGCTGTCGTGCTCACCAAGCTGGTGTCCGACATCTCTGAAAATATTGCTGCTTTTAAATTATTGGACATTCCGGAAAGGTTAGACTTCATGTATTTCTATCTAGCCAGTCGTTGTTTGGATCCCTACACCCGGGAACAATTTGAGTTGCAAAACACAGCAACATTTCCTACTCTTGACCAATTTGTCAAGTATCTTAGGTCCCGTTGTACAGCCGCTGAGTTGGCGAGTGGATTGTCTTCAGTTACTCTTGTAAAGGATGTCAGGGAGGAGAAAGTGTTGCGTAAGCCTTGGCAACCCAGATCTATGTCATCTGGCAAGTCAGCCTTAATGACTAGTTCTGGCAATAGATCTCCAGTTAAGGTAACTTCTCCATCATCACGAGCCTCTTCTAGCCCTTATCGAAGAACGCAGAGTTGTTGTTGCATCTGCAAAGGACCTCATCTCTTGATGAATTGCGTTAAATTCAGTAGTGTCTCTGTGGCAGAACGCCACCGCTTATTACGATCATGGAAAGGTTGTAGGAATTGTCTTCATTTTGGTCATGATACGTCTCAATGTACCTCCAAATACTTTTGTAAGTTTTGTAAACGCAAACATCACTCTTTACTTCACGGCTTTACTACTCCTCAAAATTCTTTAAAGGTTGGATCTTCCAATTCTTCGTCCCCGTCAGACAATGTAACTTCATCACACGAACAAAACGTGTCACCTCCCGACACGCGTAAACCTGCTTCATTGAACACTGTTGGTTCGGGTCAGTTAGAAGTTATGTTGGGAACGGTCGTGTGTAACATATTGGATCCTAAGGGTAAATTACATTCTATCAGACTTGCTGTTGACTCTGGTAGTCACTTTTCTTTTATCACTCGTTCTTTCGCTGACCGTTTAGGTTTGGATATCGATATTTATTCTGCAGGTGTTTGGGGTATTGGAGAAACTCCGCTACCTGGCTTTAAAGGTCGAACTCGTTGTTCACTTTCTCCTAGTCATTCTATTTATCCTCAATTGTCAACCACTGCTTTGGTTGTTGACACTATTACTTCAGCATTACCTGGATTTCATTCTGATGAAGGTTTCTGGCAACCTTATCTTGAGTATGAGTTGGCTGATCCCAAGTTTTGGGAGTCACGACCTATTGACTTCTTAATTGGTTGTGATTTATTTCCTGATATTTTAACAGGTCAATTGATATCGGTGTTGCCTGATATGCCAAAACTTCTTGGTACTATTTTTGGTTTTACTGTTTTGGGGCGTGTCAGAGACATTTCTGAAGTTTTTTCTTATCCTGCTCTTATCGCTAATGCTGAGATATCTTCAGATTCATTAAATGATCAATTATGTCGGTTCTGGGAATTGGAAGAACCCGCAGTTAATAACTCTCTTAATCCTGATGATGAGCGGTGTGAGGATCTTTTCCGTACTACACATTATCGTTTACCCACAGGTCGTTATGTTGTGAGAATGCCATTTAAATGTGAAAATCCTCAGCTTTTCGGTACTCGAAACTTAGCCCTTCGTCGGCTGGAACATCTTGAGTCCAAGTTGCAACGGAAACCTGAACTTCGTTTATCTTATAATGCGTTCATGCGCGAGTACTTAGATCTGGGGCACATGCAACTCGCCAAACAACCAGGCAAGGTGTTTATTCCTCATCATTGTGTGTTTAAGGGAGATAAGGACAATATTAAGATAAGAGTAGTGTTTGACGCAGCTGCTCGAACTTCGAGTGGTTCCTTAAATGATCACTTATTAGTTGGTCCCAAATTGCAAACAAACATGGTTGACATTTCTTTGAATTTTCGTCTTCATAAATATGTTTTTACTACGGACGTTGTAAAGATGTTCCGACAGATTTTAATAGATGTTCAGGATAGGCTTTATTTACATATTCTATGGCGCTTTTCTCCCGAAGAGGCCGTTGAGGAGTATGAGCTGCAAACTGTAACTTATGGAACAGCACCAGCCCCTTACTTAGCTATTCGTGCGTTGAGACAAGTTGCGAAAGATGAAGGTTCTGCCTTTCCTTTAGCTGCTGCTGCCGTGCTTAGCGATATGTATGTTGATGATTTAGTTACAGGTGCAAATTCATTGCCTGAAGCCTTAGAGCTTCAACGTCAAGTCGTTGCTTTACTAGGTAAAGGCGAATTTACTTTAGGAAAGTGGGCGGCCAACCATCCTCAATTATTAGAAGTATGTAACTCACAGGAAACCTCAGGTTTGGAACCTGTTTCATTGAGTGCTAGTGACGACACCTCTATTAAAATTTTAGGTCTTCAGTGGGACCCCACTTTAGATTCATTTTCGTATAAAATAAATTTACCACTGGAAACATGTACTAAACGTGCAGTATTATCGGCTATGACAAAGATATATGATCCTCTTGGTTACATCGGTCCCTCGGTGGTCTTGGCCAAGATTTTAATCCAGGAATCCTGGAAACTTCAATTGACTTGGGATCAAGACTTTCCCCAACACTTAAAGGAACGTTGGTTAGAGTTTGTTAATACTATGCCTTTGTTAGGCAAACTTCGTATTCCCCGTTGGATTGTTCCGAACGTTGGTTCTGTTGAAATTTTAATTTTTGCCGATGCCTCGGAGACTGCTTACTGTGCTGCGGCTTACTTAAGATCCGTATCTGAAAAGTGTGTTCAGGTACATCTTTTGTTTGCTAAAACCAAACTTGCGCCAGTCAAAAGGTTGACTATTCCTCGTCTGGAACTCTGTGCTGCTTTGCTTGCTGGTCGCGTATGGCAGAATCTAAGCAATTTTTGTAACAGACTTCCTTCTAATCCCAAAGTTTTCTTTTTCTCTGACAGTATGATTGTCCTTTCATGGTTGCAAACACCAACTCATCGTTTAAAAACTTTTGTTGCTAATCGTGTGGAAAAAATTAATGAATTAACGTCGGCAGGTGAGTGGCAACATGTGGCTTCTTGTGATAACCCTAGTGATCTAGGTTCCCGAGGCGTCACCCCAGAATTGATGTTAGGTAATACACTCTGGTTTAACGGTCCTGAATGGGCAATCCTTGATCCTTCTGAATGGCCGGTGATAAGTTCACCCTTTAAAGTTGATGTTCCCGAATTAAAGGATGTTCTCTGCTCTACATTAATTACTTCTGTTCCGGAATATTCTTTAGTAAATTGGTTTGATCGTTTTTCTACCTTTAATAGAATCGTCCGTACTTTAGCTTATGTTTTACGTTTTGTAAATAAATGTCGGAAGTTATGTTCGGATTCTGCCGAATTGAGTGAGGAAGAGGTAGTCAGTTCAAAGCGAATAGCCGTAAAGCTAGTTCAGAGACATTTCTATTTTGGTGGCAAAATTCCTTCTTCTGAAACTTCAATGCCTAAGGAGTTGATTAGTTTGAGTCCTTTTCTTGATGAAGCGGGTGTTCTGTCGGTAGGCGGTCGCCTTAAATTTTCTAGCATGTCAAGGGAATCTAAACATCCTTATATTTTACCGGGCAAGGCGCACTTATCTCGTTTAATAGTAGAACACTATCACCGCACCTTATGTCATTGTGGACCTTCACTATTGTTGGCTACTCTTCGAGGAATATTTTGGATTACTGGAGCCAGAAATTTGGTACGGCAAGTCACTCGTCAGTGTGTGAGCTGCCGAAAATTTGACGCATCTTCTATTCAACCGGTTATGGGTGATCTACCTGCTGTTAGGTTCCGCGAAGGGAGGGCATTTGTTCATGTTGGTATTGATTTTGCTGGTCCTTTCTTTGTTAGGGAGTCGTTACGTAGAAAGGCTCATACATATAAGGCATATTTGTGTATTTTTGTGTGTTTAAGTACTAAAGCCCTTCATCTGGAACTTGTATCTGCACTTAGTACAGAAGCCTTTTGCGCTTCATTGGACAGATTCATTGGAAGGCGAGGCTTGCCAGAGCGGATTCTTTCCGATAATGGAACCAACTTTGTCGGCGCAGCTAACGAATTGAAAGAATTATACCATTGGTATTTTTCGCCAGAAAATCAAGATTCCTTAAGGTTGTATGGTGCTCAAAAGGAGTTAAAGTGGAGCTTCACTCCTCCGTACGCCCCGTTTTTCGGCGGAGTTTGGGAGGCCGGTGTCAAGTCTGTCAAGAGATTACTTCGTTCGGTGTATGGCGACAATGCTTTGACTTTTGAGGAGCTGGCGACTTGGCTAATTCGCATCGAAGCCATCCTTAATTCTCGTCCCCTTTGTCCTCTGTCCAATGACATTTCTGATCTTGACTTTTTGTCCCCTGGACACTTTCTTATAGGTTGTCCATTGATTTCCGTACCCGAGAAGTCTCTGTTGAAGGTACCTGAAAATCGTCTCACCAGATGGAAACTGGTATTTCAAAAATCAGAACATTTCTGGCAGCGTTGGAGAACTGAATATCTCACGTCTCTACAAGAGAGGGTAAAATGGCGCAAACCTGCATATAATTACAAACAAGGAGATCTCGTCTTGATCAAGGAGAGCACTGCACCTCGTTTGCGTTGGCCAATTGGCAGAATTTTAGAAGTTTTCCCAGGGCATGATGGTGTTGTAAGGGTTGCGTTAGTTAAATCTTGTAGTTCCACGCTGAAACGTCCAGTCAATAAACTCATTCCTCTTTTTATGCTAGATGAGGATTCTCCTCCGGTTAGAAAATCTGGTTTAGAGCAACTTAAAATTTAATCTTAATCTAATTTTTTTTTTTGAATTCCTAAAGAATTTAAAATTTTCTTTGTAAATTTTGGTAGGCGGTATGTTGGAGACCAACAGTTGTTCTTTATTTTACTTTATTATTTATGTTTTTTATTATTTTGTAAAAAATGGCAATTTTAGCAACAAACGGACATATCACTTCTACATTTTAAACTCATTTCTTCGTTAACGTAAATAACGTAAGATTCGCAGGAAACCACGCTGCAACCTCCTCCTTTTTTCTTCGAACGTGTTCGGAGAAGGCATCACTTTCACTGGAATTCGAACACATATGATCCTACGCAAGATTTTCCTTACGTAATTACGTAGTAGATAAGGAATCCGAATCCTGCGATATACGCATTCGCCCTCCGAAATCTGCAGAAGACGGTTCTCATCGCTTTGTAAAAGCGACCGACACGTGCACGTGTCACCACTCAAGTATTAATGTTTAAATAATTTAACTTCATTGGTTTAGCATCAGGGCCCTCAGCATCACATAATTTTACTTCACATCTTCTCATCTCTTCGAGTCGAACAGTAGAAGACGTGGGACTAGCAGCTTGCAGCCTAGGTCGCAGCGTCAGCGTGGACAAGTCACCACGGCTAAGTCCATTTTATATGTATAACATTTCATGTATTTAATTTAACTTCAGTGTGAATGTGTGTGTGAATGATTGTTTTGGTGTGAAACAATTTTGTGTGTAAATTTAACTTTAACTTAACTGGTGTGAATGCGTGTGTGAAAGAAGCTTCACTTATCTTAAATTCCTTTTTTCCGATCTATTGTCTGTATTCGGTTTCGGAACGAATGCAGACAATATATCTGGTTTAACTTCATTTTTAAATTTCATTTGTAAAACAACTGCTGGTAACTTATACCGCGTGGCGTGTGCCACACGTAAATTTATTTTTGATTGCAATTATATGCTTGTTCGTTACGCTATCAATTCTTGTTCGTAGTATTTTATTTTTCCTTTTTTAAAGGTGGTCCTTGGGTTAATTTTGGTAATTTTGAAAACCAGAATATTTTAGAAAATCATATAAGGTTTGTACCCTATGAGTCTAACAATAGTAGTGGAGTGACCTGGCCCGTCACTCGCTTTTACTTTAAATATTGTTATAGCTTGTTACCATTGTTGTTAGTGATTCGTTTATAGTTCTTGTGTGTTGTTAATTAATTTATCTTATATATAGGTCCCTGTTCCTGACTGGCAGAAGTCCCGTCCTGTATTGTCTTATTAATTGTCCGTGTTCCAGCCAGGCCAGGTAAGTCCCTTTTCCCTACTAACTAACCCCTTCCAACTTGCATACTAACCTAAACCTGCTTGTGTATTGTCTCGTCCTAACGCTTTGTTATTTATTACGCTATTATTTATTAACGCCTTGTAATTACTAATCCTTATTCATTTATTTATATTGTTAAAGATTTATTGTTATGCATACAGATTTTTATTGTTATAATTATTATATTTATATAAATTAATCTTAGTTATTTGCTGTTAACAATTGCCTGCTTGCTTCATTTTCAATTATAATTCTTTTACATAGCATTTTTATTACTCTGTTATTAATTTACTGCACGCCTTATTTTCTCCCGGCTTTAGCTTGCTACAGGGATTCTCTCCTCTGGAGTGTTAGGTTCCCTTCGGTACCCATATACGAGTTCGCCTCCTATGGGCCGAAACAGCTACAGCAAACCAAATTGCAGAAGCAGTTGACAATTTTTTTGTCACATTGTTGGTGGAGATTTAAACACACAGACACTGGAGGATCTCCGTTATCAACGGACAAAATACTTGGCAAAATTAGTGGCAAAACATAAGTTTCACCTAGCCATACTACCACCTACGAGAGACGCAGCCCGAAATCATGCACGTATACCTACCATCAGGTTCAGTTATGGTTGGGAAGATAAAAGAATCCTTTGTATTGAGGCTGGACTTTTAGCTCAAACGGGCTAATCCCGATTAAAACAATACAAAATGCAGCTCCAGATAATTTGCAACAAATAATTTCTTGCAAATGTAAGAAAGGGTGTAACGTGGTATGTAACTGCAAAAAAGCTGTACTGAAATGCTCCGTTATATGCAAGCATTGTTCAGGTCTTAAACAGGACCTAAACGGAATGAAGATATTTCCATAATCAATCAAATTTTTACCCAAGAGGATGAAGGTATCGAACACTTTACTTATGTTGTAGAAAGTCATGAGGTTGATGAGCCATATAAAACAAAAATTCCAAAATTATCATTTCTTTTCTTAAATTTCTGCATTATTTTATGCAATATAATTTTCACATTTCTATTATATAATATTTTCTTTACTTGTCTTAGTCTATTTTTCTCTGTCTTTCTCCCATTGTTAATAATAATTACAATTTGATTTAAATTATAAATTTACTTGTATTATTAAAACGTTAATTGCAAAAATGGGTTTTTTTGGCTTTACTCTAATTTTTTTTTAATTTAATGTTCTCAAAAAAAGATTTTTGTATAACTGTTTTCGGAATCTAGAGGGATAAAAAAAACAAAAACATTTTAACACGCAAATATTAAATGTCCTGCTGTTATCGGGTCTTTTTTTATCCCCCCCGTCAGATTTTGTATTGGTGTTTTTAGGCATGTTATAAATGATAAAGGTTGTGAAGCAACCTTATGTAACCACCCATAACCAGAACTAACGAAATATATGAGAGACTAACTCTTTTGTCGATTATTTATGTTTCGTGGAGGTTATTGTTATTTAATGGGGATTTATTGGTTACTAGTGGTTGATAATGGTTATTATTGGTTGGTAATGGTTATTATTGGTTACTAATGGTTATACTAACCATCATTAACCAAAATTAATCACTTTATCTTAAAAGTAACCACCCCTAACTATTACAAACCTCGGCTTACCCTTGTTTTAGTTAGTTATGTGGAGTAGCGTTTATTGTTGGTAAGTGGCGGTTAGTATTGGTTACTAGTGGTTCGTATTTGTGGTTAGTGGTGGTTATTTGTACTTCCATAGGTAGAATGAACCCAAACATTTTACAAAAAAAAGTTTATTTTTTAAATTTTCAAAAAAACAATTACATCCTTGAAGCTCTATATTTCGGAAAGTATTTAAAAAAACCTATTTATACTTTCAGTATTATTAACCGTCAAAGTTTAAAAATTCAAAAATTTATAACTTCAAAATCAAAATGAAATTTATTGGGCTTGTTTGTCATACAGAGAGGTACATTCGAGCCAAATTTCAACTTGATCAGGACCATTTTCGATTTATTAAGATTTTTTTAAATGTTTGCTGACTCAGCAAACTGGGTTCAAGATGGCGGAAAATGTTGATTTTCCGGACGGCACAACTACAGGTTAGGACTGATTTTTCTGCCAAGTTTCAACTCTCTAGGTTAAATACCTTGGGCGCTACGATGATAACACACATACACATACACACACACATTCATACGTCATGCTGAAAACCACACTGGTCTTAAAAACACCTAAAACGGATAATTCCGTTGAAAACTCGAAACAAATTTTTTTGGTGAAAACAACTACTATTAGTAGTGAGGAAAAGTAAAAAAGTTGTGTGAAGGATGTAAAGGAAAGGCCGTACAAAAATACAGAGAAAAGTAATAACAAACCATGCTTTGATAAAGATTGTGAGAGAGAGAGAGAGAAAAAATAGTTTTTCTTTGTTAAATTTGTTCCGAGAAACAAATGCACCAATCGTTAAAAATACTTATACGAAAGCTAACAATATACATCTTGTTAGCTTTCAAAATTTTATATTCAGTTCAGATATAAAACCAGAAGACTGGAAGAAACCCTTCAAAAATCAGTACAGATCACATATAATAATATAAGAGAAGAATTTATAGCGGATATCGGAAGATTTGACGATATTTTATAGCACCCTTTATTCAAAATGAGCTGAACGATGTGATAGCTGAAACCAAAATAAATATAGCGCCAGCCTCGACAGAGTCCCCAACGAATTTTTTAAAGCCTTGCCAGATTACTTGCTTGCTACACTTTGTAGCTGCTTCAACAGATACAAGAACGGACAAAAACTGCCAAAAAGCTTCACCAGGGCTATTATATTCCCCATATAAAAAAAAGGTTACTTAACTTTATACCTTCCAACTATCGAGGTATTCCCTTTTTAGGGTCCGTAGGCAAAACCAAGGACCCTTATATTTTCCTGCGTGTGTCTGTCCGTCCGTCCTGTCACCTGCTCTCACGGCTACACCTTTCGTCTGATCACTTTGAAATTTGGCATGTATGAGTCTTGTAACCTACCCACATATTATAAAAATATAGCGACTTAAAAAAAAAAAATCAAAAAAATTAGGGTAAAAAAACTTAAGGGTTAACTTTTTTTCTTTTTTTTCGACATCGTGAGGGGTATCATATGAAAGGATATGTCGAGCTGATTACAAAAATATATAATTCTTTGGCCATAACTTTGATAGGCCGAGAGTAGGCAAGTTTGAAGTGGGTGTGAAACGTGTCCCCCCCCCCTCTATCTCCCCTATGTGAAGTGCAAAAAATCTAAAAAAAAAAAAACCTGAACATTCTTGGACAAAAGTAAAGATTACCACTTTTTGGAAATTTCGAAAAAACTATTATTTTATTATTTATTGACAAAATAAGTTTTTTTTTTTTTTATAATTATGGTCTTTTCGATGTATTTATATGGTTGTTGTCCGGTTCAGTTGCAAAAAAAGTACGTGTGGTGTCGCGGGACACCCGGTAGGAACAAAGTTCCTTACATTTTTCATTAAATATAAATTATAAAATCACACTGCTAAGTGCGTAAACATTGCTAACTACTTATACATGAGGGAGTTAGAAAAGAGACGAAATGAAAAGTAACGAACTGTTTGTACCTTGCAAGAGTTAAGCAAAAAATTAAAAGAAAATCATTATTTGTATCATTAAAGCAAGAGTCTTTCTATAAATACAGGGTGCGGCAGAAAGAACTCCCCGATTTGGGAAGCCAAAAAAAGGAAACCAAGTAATATATTCCATTTTTATTGTTATTATCAAAGAGCATATATAATGCGGTTTAATAATACGTAATATTAATGTGCTTTAAACAATTCGTCACTCAAATGGCCGCCTCCATTGTTGATACATTGGTTGAGCCGTTCTCTAAAGTTGTTCATTACTCTGCGAGTCATGTCGGGCGTGATTGCTTCAACTTCTTGAGTTATCATTTCCTTGAGGGCTTTTAAAGTTTGAGGGCGATGTTGGACTTGATACAAGGTATACCAACATCGCCCTCAAGGAAATGATAACTCAAGTTGAAGCAATCACGCCCGACATGACTCGCAGAGTAATGAACCACTTTAGAGAACGGCTCAACCAATGTATCAACAATAGAGGCGGCCATTTGAGTGACGTATTGTTTAAAGCACATTAATATTACGTATTATTAAACCACATTATATATGCTCTTTGATAATAACAATAAAAATGTCATATCTTACTTGGTTTCCTTTTTTTGGCTTCCCAAATCGTTCTTTCTGCCGCACTCTGTATATATTGAATATATACAGAAAAAGTATATATTGTATATATACAGAAAAAAAATTGATCATGATGAGTTTATAGTTAAAGAGTATGTATGTTAAAGGATGTTGGATTGAAGTTTTTTTTTTTTTTTTTTTTTTTTTTAAATTGAAATTACCTTTATTGAATAAAAAAAAAACAAAACATATTAATACATAATAATATTCCATTATATCGAGTTATCTTTTTTGTTGATTTAACAATTTAATACTACATTAGGTTATCTCTCCACTAGAGAACATGGAGTCCTGAGCTGTGGAGAGAGAGTTTACACAGTTTGTTATGTATATTACATTGTACACAATAATTATTTTAAAAGAATTAATTAGTTATTTTACATAATTATATATTTATTTTAGTTTTAATTATATATTTATTTTATTATATATTGTTTTAGTTTTTATAGTTTTTGTTATTTATAGTAATGATGATGAGTTTTTACACTTTTTTTTTTTTTTTTTTTTTTTATCTTAATAGCTAAGTATATTTATAAATCTAGTGTATGTCGGCAACATATTTTCTTATTTTAGTTTTGAATAGTACTAAGGATTTTATGTTTATAAGTTCATCAGGTAGTTGATTGAACAGTATTATTGCGCAATAGGTCCAGTGTCTTTGGGCCAAGACACTAGAGGTTCTGAGAGCTGGTACTATGTAATTTCCTCTGATTTGACCTCTAGTCATAATTGCATGGTCAATTCTTTTATGTTATGTTTCCCTTCCTTAAGGTGGGTTATACATTTATAATTATACATCTGTTTAAGAGTCAGTATCGAGAGCTGCTTAAATAGTGGCTTTGAATGTTCTCTACGTTTTTTATTAAAAAATTATTCTTAAAATTGTTTTTTGCTTTAAAAATATTGTTTCCTTGATAGTGTCACAAGCTGATCCCATATACAATGCCATAATACAAGACTCTCAACTGTGAGATACTTAGATACATTTTTAGTTTCATGAATATAAATGTTAGCGCGCGTAATTTTGTATTCAACTTATTAATATGAGCCTTCCAATTTAAACAGTTATCGATAGTGACTCCCAAATATTTAACTGTGGAGACCCACTCAATGCGTGGGCACTGGCAGTGTGGTAATTGGAAATTTTTTTTATGTACTATTAATTTTGGGATTTGAGGCAATGTACTTCTATGCAACGAGTAAGTCATTGCACATGTTTTTTTTTACACTTATAGTTAATTCATTGAATTCAAACCATTGTATTATTCGTTGTAGGTCATTTTGAATAAGTGTTGCCGTTTGTATATATTGTTCAGACTCACATAGCAAAACTAGATCATCTGCAAATCCTATCAATGAAGAGTTTGTAACTATTTTAAAAATGGAGTTTATATAGATAATGAACAATAAGGGACCAAATAATGAACAAGTAGGACTGTTTTCTACCTACCCGGCCTATTAATTTAAAATATTATATAATATATCTCTTCCCTACTCCAAACTTTAATAAATTTAGCGATCTTTATCACTTCATAACAGTGTCGGTGTTCGTTTTACTAAAAAAAAAAAAATATTTAAAAAAGTTGTTTGTCTCATTAAATAGAAGAAGTTAGAATTTTCTTTTCTTGGATTAAGTACGCAGTATTATAATAATATACCTAATATATTGAAATAAGCGTCAGCACAGATCAATTTTACTTTTAACAAGACCGTGATTATATTTTCTATATTTACAAAACCAAGTGACATTTTGACATATAACAAAAATAAACAAAACAAGTCAAGGAACAGGGTTCCTTAATAACATTTTTTCCCGTCTTTTGGAAACTTAAGTTTACGCGAGCGTTACGCGTGAACGCTTGATTTTGTGACAGTGATTTTGTGACGGTTATTTTGTTACGGTGATTTTGGTCGTTTTTTTCGGATTCACTCCCGGGCTCCAGAACGTAACATAAGGAACTTCGTTCCAAAAATTTAGGTGGCCGTAACTATTGAGACTAAAATGTTTGAAAATTTGAAGTTGGGTATCATTTTAAAGATATTTGGTTCTCAAGCATATATTATTTGTGTTTTCAAATTAGCGGCCATTACCCCTAAAAGAACAGATACTAAAGGATAATATCTGCACACCTTGCTTCCCAAAAGAGCAACGTTTAATACATATTTTTTGAAAAAAAGTTTATAAAAAATAATGTTCTATTTATGAATTTTTATGACCGAAGAAACCCCTTTAGTAACTTTCTGGCAAGTAGGTACTTGACGGGATTTTTATTTCAGACCACTCTACATTCTCACATTATGAAAATTAATATCGGTGTAGTCTAGTCTTTGTCTTAGTATAGAAGCTTTTAGCGATAATTATTAGCCTGACAAAATTTCCTATATTTGTGCTTATGTACGTAATGAGTAATGAGTGATCCGTAAGCCGTGGCGTGTGGTTTTTTTTTTTTGTTGAGATTTGGGAGGCATATAATTACTATCTTTGTTTCTAAACGAAAAATGCATCGAAAAAAAAAATTGTTTAAATATAAATGCTTAGAGCATATGTACAATACTTATAATCAAATTATATATCAGGTTCCCAAAATGGGCATTTTACCCCTTTTTAGAAAAATAATGAAAAAATATAGGGTCAAGGGGAAACCACATCTTTCATAGGGCCTTATTGATCAAAGGGTCAATATGGACCTTTTGAAGGGTGAATTTTTTTTTTTTTTTTTTTTTTTTTAATTAAACTTCGCCTTAAGTACTACAACTTTTACCTGCAAGATTTTTCTGAATCTTTCCTAGTTTAAAGATTATTATCCTCTTGAAAAAGGTCCCACCTTGAATACTATTTTGAAGTATAGTTTAAATTTTAAAATTCAAAGGGGGGGTCCCGGAGCCCCCGCAAGATTAAGCTTGTATGGAAATATCCTATAGGGGGGAAGGGGGGGTTGTTTTTGGGGGGAGTGCGCCATCATACTTGGGGGGGGGGGGGGATGGACACCCCTGATTATGCAAAATAAATATTTTATGTAACTTACATGAGTTATAGTCCCGTCAAATTATGTCGAACTAACCTGTAACAAACAAAGACGACAAAGAAACATTAGTAAGAAGAACATGAAGTGCAAAGTGCATACTAAGCATAACTAGGTAATTTTATTATTACAATCGTGAAATAAGTAAATTAATATACGAGTCCAGTGGAGATACATTGTAGCTAATCCCCCGAGTAAAAAGAACCTAAGTCAATTCACTCTCATTAATTTGCAACATGAGATTAATTTAACTTAGCAGAAAAGGATGTTTTTTATTTGTTTTTTCAAAATATCGATGTAACTCAATGTTTTCCTTCACAATAAAAGGTACCAAATTTGCATTTATAGTAATTGATTCTCCATCAATTTTTTTTTTCTTTTGGGTTTTAGTCCCGATCAACTGGCAGGGTTATTACAGGACAGGAGTTATCCGGCCACTTTTCTCATCTAATCGATGAGATCATTTTTTAACTAAGATTATTTTTCTCCATCAATTGTTTTATCAACCCGGGACGGGTAGCTCTTTTGTTTGCCCTAAGTTTTGGGAACGTTACAATGTGTTAAGGTGCTCACTTCTCCAACTATCCCAAAAGTGCTGTGTTATCTGGCGTACTATTTCCCATTTGGAGAGACGATTAGATGCAATTTCTTCTAATGGTGGTTCTGGAAGAGCCACGATGGGGCCACCTATGATAAAGTGAGCAAGTGTCAGGGTGTTCAACTCATCAGGATCAGTGGAGATTGGGCACACAGGCCTTGAATTAAGCACTGCTTCCGCTCTGGCAAATACAGTGGTGAGACCTTCAAACGTCAAGACACGATCTTAGACAGCTTTAATAGATGTTTTGCAGATACCTGCTTCCCAATTTCCTCCTCAGTGACAGGCGGTTGGAATGTTGAACTTCCAGGTAATCTTCTTCTGGCTCAGCCAGTTGTGGATTTTCTCTCTATGGGGGCGAATGCTGAGCATTCCGTTAACATCAGTAAGATATCTTTTGGCTCCGACGTAATTACTACCACAGTCCGAATGAATGACTGAACTAGACCTCGACGACTAACAAACCATTTCATTGCCTCAATAAAGGCATCAGTGGAAAGGTCCGGCACCACTAACGATCTAGTAGCAACCAGAATAATGTTAATTTACAGTCCTTATGTTTATTTTTCAAGAATCCGTCTGAAGCTAATTACAACAATTGCACTTCTTCCGCATGTGATAATATATGTCATGGATGTTGTACGCCAATTTACAGACCCATTTCTAGTTATGTAAACATGTTCTCAGTTCAAATCCCCTATCCTCAAATAAGTCTCATGGAACAACCTCCGATCATGTCCAACAGCACCTTCTTGTCCTAGAAACCTGCTTTAAGAAATTAAAGTAAACGAAATTAAAAGCTCCCACGTGACCTTCGCTCTAAGGGACGGTATTTGTGAACCAGTTACCCTAAACCAAATCCTTATTCCTCATTCCAATTCCATCCGCTACCTGGGATCGTCGTCTAATAATTACTTCAAGCCACATATTCTTAGATATTTATTGCTTATAACAATTATTATGTATTGTAGTTGCAGTATTCAAACAAAAGTTAAATAACAAAAAAAAACAAAAAAAAAATAAATAAATAAATAAATAGTTCAAATCTATCATTAAGAACAACTTGAAGTTCATCTCTAAGTTCAAATAATCGGTTTAGAATTTTTCCTTAAAATAGCCAAGGAACATCGTTATGAAAAATGAGCTGAGTATGACTACTTCCTCATTTCTTCTCATATTTGCGAAACAAGTCGTGTATTCAAAGAATGCCCTTTAATGTAGTCAATGTTTGGATATGACATTTAGGGCAACATTTTGAATTTTTGCAACAAGTCCTTTATTAATTCCGACCATACCTACTTTTTTCTCTATCTGTGGTTTTTCCAACACATTTATTCCAATCAATTTGATTCTCTTGCATAAATTTAATCATAACATTAAAGATGTATTGCCTGTCGTATGACATATAAAGGCTGGCAAAATAAGAAGTAGTCATGAATTTCTTGGTCTAGTTTGTATATAACAAAGGCCATAAGATTAGCAAAATTCGCTATATATATCTATATGGACTCGCCGACTTGTAGTGCATAATGAGGACTTTGAGCAATATCAAACAATAACATCTGTTTTATATTATTAGACATATCAATGGTTCTTCGATGAAGTGTATTATTTGAAAGGGAACACGGTCAAAAGTTTATTTCTTATCTCCAATTATTACATCTGTCATTATCTTAGCTGCAGGCTTAATTAAAGTTCCGCATCATCTCCGCTGCACTACTGTTAGCAATTAAAAGCAGCAGGCGGTACGAAGCTTCTAGGATTTTTTTATTGTTACCTCCTGTCCTTAAATGTGTTTTCAAAGAATTCAATTAGTATACCTTTGTACTGATAGTGGTTTTTCTCGAAATGCCGCATTAATTTGGACGGTTTCATGCTTTCATTTGTTAGATTTTACAAAAAAAATGACAAGCAAGTGGGAAGGCTCTAGTTCACCCATGAGAATCCTAATTTAAGATATTCTTTGTCTTACTTGCGAGTTTTCCTTGCTTTTTTCTTAAAAGGTTCATTCAGAATTAAAGATTGTTGAACCTCGTTGATTTCATTATTTTCTGTTTGTTAATTGTTACTTAAAATAACAGCTCTCTTTCAGTTTGAAAGTTCCAGATTTCAACCAGCGATCTATAATCCTGAACGTTAGGGAAAAAAATTATACTTATACCCCTTACACACTGGCGCAGGGCCCGACAGTTGGCCGGTGTGTAGCGCTGTCGGGGCCGACGGTTGGCCGGTCGGGTTGGCTGGACCACCCGACAACCGACCCCCCACCACTTTCTTTGAACATCCTTTATATTAACTTCACTTTTGTGCCTGCCTGCTTGTCGTCAAAATCTTTGGAAGGCTAGTTGACCCTTTTCCAGTCATACAATCAAGCTGAAACTTGCCACATAGACTCTCTGTCAATACAAAAACATTTTAACAAATTAATTAATTAAATAAATTTAATTAACAGTAATTAATTTTGAAATTTCATTAATTATCTTTTTTGAAAATGAATAGATTATTTAATTTTTAAAAAAAAATTAATTAAAATAAAATAGAAATGTAATTAATTGATTAATTGGTAGGTATATAAAATCTTTGTAGGGCGTGAGAACCCTCTTCCAGTCTTCCAATCGAGCTGAATCTTGGCATATCGACTCTCTACTAATACAAAAACATTCTAGCAAATGAATTAATTAATTAAATTTTACTAATTAATTATTTAAAATTAAAATGACTTAATACCAATATTTACCCTCACAACCAAAATGTAGAAATACATATTATAAAGGATTTATCATAAAAACTTGGTTTTTATAGGCTTGTATTATTGTCAGTTCGTGTGTAGCGTTGTTGGTGGGTCCGACTGACACATTCACCTCAGCTTTATTTCCATTTAATCAGTTTGATTTGGCTTTTAGAACCACGCACCACGAACATTGCTGCTAAACGAAACTAGTAGTCGAGTCGGCCCGTTTGGTTGGGGTGTGTGTAGGCAAGGCCCTAACATGATCGGTCGGGGCCAACAGTCGTGCCAGCCAGTGTATAGGGGGTTTTAGTATGAATTATCAAAGTATGAATTCAACTGAGCTTACTAAAGCACATACCTTTCCTATTAGAGAAAACACACGTAAACTAAAACTACCCACGCGGCCAGTTTAACAGTGCAATACGTACTGAATTTTTTTGTGTGGTACTGTTGTCTAGAGTCCTAGGGCTAGAGCCCCAGGGCACAGGGCTCATGGAGTTGGGGAATGCACGGAGAATCACAGTGCCTGTCCCAGCGCAGCCAAATCCCAGTACAGCGCAAACCCCCACCAAGCTCTTCCAGTACCCCCATGGGTTCGCGTACCACAATTTGGGAGACACTGATTTAAGTGGTAAAATTTCCACAACTATTTACTTGGAGAGAAGTTCAATATGTTTCAACAATGCCGAGCTATTGATCGAAACTCAGACCTGTTGATTAAATCTTATATTCTTACAAGTTTAAATTTAATTAAGTTAAGGAATATACTGCACGAACAATATAGGTAAGCTTTATTTATTTGCCACAAACCGTAAAATAAAGCTATTATAGAATACTAGCAGTTTATTAAATTTTAAGTTCTGGTCCAACTTTAAACTTGATTATCATTTGATTTACACGTGGTAATCTACGGTAAACTAAATTTGTAACTGGAATTAAGGGGAGGGGGAGGTGACGAGAGTATGTAAATATGTATCAAGGAATAAGAAAGTCAATAATAATAAGTTAGAGTTAGTGGCACAAATTCAGTGACAAGTAAATATCTGTATAATCTGTATATGTAATTCTGTATAAATAACAAAACTTGTTAAAGGGTGTTCATGTTTGAAGTTTTGCCAGATCTAGGGTTTGACTTGACTCATACACTCACAAAGCTAAGAATATGTTTACTCTGAGTCATAACACGGTTTATGGAAGCGGATATTGTGTACGAGCGATGCACAACACAGAATCAGCTCATGTTTACTGTTGAGCTTCGTATGTTTGCATTCCTTATGTAATCATCGCGTTTAGTGTTTAGTTAAGGATCTGTAGTTAATAGTTACCTTGCCGCTACCTTCTTGTGATACCAGTAAACAGAAGAATATTACGATAATGCCACAGCTTTGTGTGGGTGCCTTACATGTCTTATATGTGCGTATACTAACAATGTAATATTGTACTCTTAACCCCGCTTTTATTTACTCGAGTATATATGATACACATTTATTTAAACTAGGCATCGCGAACCATCCTATAGGTATCCTCGACCCATTTCATTACGCTTCTATTAATTTTATTATTTTTTACCCCCTTTCGAATAAAAACAAACATATTATTGTCGCTTTTGAGAATGTGGTATTATATTACTTTAATGTAAAAGAGATGAAATGAATCTATAGATTATATATTTTAAATTGGTAACAAGTTAAATATGGTAACAGAATAATCAATATGGCCTAAGCTTTTTAAAAATAAATTAATAAATTCACAAACATGAAAATAATGTATAATTCTTTAACCCATAAAAAAATATGTTTATTTTCATACATTAAGATATATTTTTTTACATATAGGTATATTTTGATAAGATAATTATAAAATCAAACAAGATTGAACTATTTACAAAAATGTTTGGGAGGGTTTACTCGGTGTAAAACGTCGGTTATGATGATAATACCAGTAACATTTTTGTTTAAAGTTTATAATTTTTTTTGTTTATATCATATACCTAGTTGTTAGTGATTATTATGCTACATTAAGTACAATTCTAGCAGTGATGACTGTGATTTATAACTAAATCTACTTCTTTTTGTTTAATCAATTCTTCCACCCTTCATGTGAATATAATATATATTTATAAATATGTAAAGAATATTATAAGTGATACGATACTTAAATAACAAGAAGAAAAAAAACTTAGACAACAAATTAATCTTTTAATTTACAGTTTTATGATTGAAGTTAGAACTTAGATAGAGTAAAAGTATTGAATTAAAAGACCAGTGGTGAGTAAGACTTGATTGCGGTTTAAAATTTTCATTTATTTCAGTGAAACTTGAATACGAGTACTGAATACATACATATGTAATTCAATAAAGGTCGCAGATGAAAACACTGAGACTTGCTGCCTTTAAAAAACACATACGCTTGTGTGCACTTGTTCCCTGTGTCTTATGTAATATATTCTTTATAATACATGATATAATATACATAATAAAGGACTTCAAGTTATAGCGGATTGAAACTAAATATTTAGATAATTTATATTTAGATATGTGTAATTTTATTGATTTTTGTCAATCAATTGTCAATTAAGTACAGTAGTGAATGACAGTGGCTACAAGGAGAATAGACGTGATGTGGAGCCGTGCACCGATTGTAGCCTCCATGAAGACCCCGTACAGCCCGCGTACATACCTCTATAAATCATGAAATACGGGCGTACTTATACACGAAGAAAACTTTTCAACCTTAATGTATGAGGAAGGTAATATTTGGCTATTATCAAGGAAACCGAGGCAGCTGTTGCTTATAAACACCGACTTAATACAAGTCCCAACTTGGACCTACTTACAATAAATTAGCATTAATTCCACAGCGCTCCGTGCATCTCAAGCTACAGCCCGCAGCTCACCCTTTTATAATTCAATAAACCGCCCTGAAAATTAACTTAAAAACAGTCTAAAGTCGTGAAATAATACTAAAGGGCTTAAGCCCATGTATGTTCTTGCAAATGTTTAACTTTCCTTTAAAAAAAAAATCTCTTTGACTTAAATATGAAAGAATGAAGAAAAAAACAAACTTTTTCACGCTCCCTAAAAATTCGGGTTGGCAGCTATACAAAGTTGGAAAGTGGAGTGAAAAAATCGGGTCGAGTGTATAACACCTGCCTCGACGAGAAATTCAATAAAAGGTGACGAGTTTTATGTTTTATTCACAGTATTGAACAAGAGCCGAGCGAAATTCCTACCAGGGCCTTGCCAGATACGGCAAGGAGCTAAAAACAACAGCCTTCTTAAGCCTCGGCTACTCGATTCGAATCTCAGATAGGATTCTAGGTCTTTTACCGCTTTTAACGTATGCAAAGACTTCATATTTTCCAAGTTTAGACTTCGAAATGGTAACTACTTAATTCACGACATTAAATAGTTAGAAAAAAAGAATGGGCGATGTTGAATCTTAATCTTACAAATGCAGGGGAAAATAAATGATTAAATGAGAAAGTTAGTCTGAGTTATCTCGGACCGATTTTTCAATTGTTTATTCCATCAAATGATTAGAGTGAAACACGTCTTAGACAACGAACTAGATTTGATTTTGTTTAAACCTTGGTTTCGGGCCCCATCATAAGCTTCTCAGGACGCTGCTGATCCCACGATGCGTTGTTAAAAAAGAGAACGAGATTTAATTGCGTTGTTACAAGGGGACAAGATTAATTTGTGTTAAATGATTAAATTACACGAACATCCTTATAATTAAGCAAAGAGCTTCCTTTAATTTATAATAATTGTTAGTTTTATTTTCAATTCCAACATTTTAAGCGATCGAGTCTTAGCATTATCTGTTTCACCTCTTAATGTAATTAATAATATTTAATTATGAGAGTATATTACTGAAGAGAAGTATAATATCCTCATAATAGGTCTATATTTACATCTAATCTTTCACTAAAACCTCTGCTTCCGTTTTGCCCACTTCTATATGTGAGATTATAGTCGTTAGGAAATATGGTATACATTTGCTTTCAAATTAAAAAATATTGAGACAAGCAAACGGAAAATACCAAATTTAAAATATTAGATAATACTTAAAGCCAACTTTATCTGGTTAGGACTTGTCAACGTGTGTTAAGGTTTTTAGAGATTTTATTAAAATAAATTTACTTAAGCACTAGTGAGGTAGTTTTAACTATAGACAATTAGTTGGAGTTTACAGGCATGCGGAGTTAGAGAGTAGCTTGATCTCAAGTAGTTTGGACATAGAACGAGATGGGTCAGTCTCCAGGCTAGGAGATGCTCCTGCTTCGTGACTAACCGACCGATTAACCAACCGCAACAAGTAGTGGCTCCAACACTTTAACCCTCGGTCCACCCAACTCAATTATACTGAAACCTCCCTCCACCGACCATCCTCAAAATGTTTATTACATATTATAAACTAGTTCCCCAACTAAACTTTGTTAGCTGATTGATACGACTATTCGTTAAATCTCTATCGTTAAAATACGTAGCTTCAATATTACGGTAGTAACATGCAGAAGGTAAAAACATATTGCATCCATTTTAGACAAAAAAAAAAAAAAAAAAAAAAAAAAAAGTGGAGGCTTTAGATAAACGTAGCAAGTTTACAAACATTATCGATTATTTTGTAGATATTCTTTTTTTTATTAAGTATAGTACTAAAAAATCATATTATTATGCGAATTTATATTTTAAAAAGTTGGTCCGATAACTTGAGTTTACATTTTTCCGAGAACATAATCACTTGGTCCATTTATTACCTCTTTCGAGTTTTTGTGGTTGAAGCGAGCGCAAGCAAGCTTCTTACATTTAACCAAATATGCATCCTGTCTGTCTGTGTGTAACGTTTACAGACATGTCCGACGATAACTTGAGTAAAACTTTAACGATTTGGTTGAGATTTGGTATTCATGTTCCTTTCACAAATGCTTAGGCTAAGTTCGTTGGACAGCGTGATCCATACAAGAGTTCGTGCGCAACGCTCGCGTAAACGAGAGCTTCAAATGTAAAATTAGAATTTCAGGATACAAAAAAATGCTATCATTACCTATTCGATGAGACCGACATTTTTTTAGTAAAACCAACACGACACCGTTATGAATTAATAATGATCATTAAAACTATTAAAGCGGACCTAAACGTTTATAATAGAGAAAACAACCTTTTTACCGATATCTTACGTTCTAACGTAACGATTTTAATAAAACTTCATATACACCATCTAATGCACAATTAAAACAGGCATGCAAAATTTCAACTTGATACATGCAGAAGTTTTTGTGTAGCGAAGTGATACATTTTATAATTTTTGAAATGAAGATAGCCGGAACATGTAAGTAAAGGAATACGTGGAGTGGAAAGACACACTTCTCCCCCACTACACGGGCTCTCTATTAAATCATTTTCTTTAACTATCAACTCATCATGATTAACTATCTGTCTAATATATATTTACTGCCTAAGGGTACCTACACAGTGAAAATAACATGCGGCCTGCCCTGTTACCAACCAGGCTCCAATGTGTACGGACGTGTAGAAAAAGTGCTAAAGCGCCCGCATTCGAGGCCAATCTACTTCCCATAGAGCTATGTAACAATCGAGGTAGGAATTCTTCAAGCTTCCTGCTATGCTTACTGCACCTAACCAGGTAATCTGCCAGGCTCCACTGTGTTCATGCCCGCAAAGAAGCACGGGTCAATTTTTCCAGCCTGTAAGCGAGTATGCGAGTAAGCAACCAGCTAGTCTCCACTGTGTTTCTACCAAGTAACCAGCTTGGTAACATGCGACCTGCCCTGCTACCAACCAGGCGCCACTGTGTAGGTACCCTTAGGGTACGAACACAGTGGAGCTTGGCAGGTTACCTGGTTGGGTGCAGCAGTAAGCATAGCAGCAAGCTTGAAGAATTTCTACCTCGATTGTTACATAGCTCTATGCGTATATGCGTAGTAGATTGGCCTCGAGCACATGCGCTTTTTAACACTCATTATTTTCTACGGTGATATTATATATATATATATATATATATATATATATATATATATATATATATATATATATATATATATATATATATATATATATAATATATATATATTTGTATAATTATATAAATTATGTATACATATAAATATATATATAAGTATATATATTTATTACAATATAATATATTTTAACAATAAATTTAAAGGCGCTTTCCTTCTAATTACCAATTTAACAAATTTAATTTCGGAGGTATATAGTGAAAAAGATAAATTTAAAATGTATAACAAAATTTAAAAAAGTCAGGGGGAGGGAAATAAAAACCAGAATTATCACAATAAGAAAAAATGAGATAAAGGTGTACGTTACTTTTAACTTTTCCTCAACTATAGTTGGAAAAGTATTCTTTTCACCATGTTTTTTTTTTTTTTTTGAGATTTCAACTGAATTATCCGTTTTGGGTGTTTTTATTTGACACCAAAATTCAAATAATTAAATAAAATAAATAAAAATAATGTATAATTTTTTTTTAAAAAAATCAGTTACTTCAAAACGCTACCCCATCCAAGTGCTGACCACGCTCAATGCTGCTTCCTCCTTCTGCGAAGCAGGAGAGGCAAAATGGTACCTCGGAACTTTTCCCGAATATATATATATATATAAATATATATATATATATATATATATATATATATATATATATATATATATATATATATATGTGTGTGTGTGTTTCCTTGTTTAGATAAGAACTATTATATATCACTGTCTGAATCCATTTAGAAATACCTTCGGCTAAGAGTCAAAGGCAAAGCTTTTAGTGTTTATCTATCTACTAAAACTATTTAAACCTTATTGTATCATGGATTAAAATGAACATCTAAATAAAATATAATATACTTTCAAATCCTTCCCTTTCATGCAACCTTTGCTCCCTCCAAAACCATTTAGTCGCAGCACTACAATCCACTAACATAAAGTCTTCATCATCACTATTTATAGACATTTTAAAGGTATATTAAAATAAATGTTTTATTGCACGGAACAATTTAAATTCTTTCTTTAAGGAAGAGAACAAGGTACTGAGCCTAAACAAGCTGCACTGTGTGTGTGGCCCGCTACATGCTAGGTAACATGCGACCTGCCCTGTTACCAACCAGGCTCCACTGTATTCGTACCCTTACGCTCGCTTCAATGATAGAGCCACTCTATGCCAAGTTATATTTAGTTAACTAGGCATCGCGTGGCTCTATCATTAAAGCGAGCGCAATGCAATAAATATTAGATAGTTGATCATGAGTTGATAGTTAAAGAATATGATAGTAATAGAGACCGTAGTGAGGGAGAAGAGTTTGTCTACAATTCCTTAACTCACCAGTTCATTCCAGGAATTTTTATGAAAATCATTACTTTAAAACATGGGATATCGTTAAAAACGTTGCTTTTATATTTTGGACGTTTAGGTCAGCTTCAATAGTTTTAACGATCTTTATTCATTCATAGCGGTGTCGCTGTGGTTTTAATAAAAAATGTTTGTCTCATCGAATAGGTGATGAAAGAATCTTTTCCTGTCCTGAAATTCAAATTTAAATTTGAAGCTCTCGTTTACGCGAGCGTTGCTGGCGAACTTTTGGACGGATCACGCTGTCCAATTAAATTAGCCTGAGCATTAGTGAAAGGGACACAAATACCAAATTTCCACCAAATCGTTCAACTTTTACTCAAGTTATCGTCGCACATGTAAACGTTACACACAGACAGGCAGACAATATGCATATTTTGTTGAATGTAAGAAGCTCACTTACGCTGGCTTCAATTAAATATTTGATCAACATTTTTTCAAACCAGGCCTCTCACCTTCCTCGATTAAAGCTATTTCCTTTGGAAGTAGATTTTTACTGGGAATACGATTTATATGGTTAGATTAAAATCGTCGAAACCGTTTTCGAGAAATAACAGTTTTTGGGGGGGAAGTGTTTCCAAATTCGATTTCACCTCTGGGTAAGACTTTTCTTAAACTGTAAGCCAAATTTCATTAAAATCGGCCCAGTTGTAAACCTCCACCCGTCTGCACAGCATAGACCAAATACGACGGATGAGCACTGATAGTTTTTAAAAACCACTTTTTTGTGCTCAGAGGACGGATTTCGTGTTATCAAAATACTTTCTCCTTTTATATTTAGATGTATATTCTTCGAATATGAGAAAGTTAAAAAATAAAATTATAAATGACAAAAGCAGGTTAAATTCGTATTAAATTGTCTTATAATTTAATGAATCATTGTCTTATAATTTGATGAAAACCCTCTGAATTTCCTAGACACCAAAGAATCAGCAATGAAAAATGGTTCTTTTTCAATGAAATGGCTTGAGAAAGACAATTAAGATTAACAGATTCTTAAATTTCATACTTTTTCATCCTGCACGTCAAAAAATTACACTCAAAAAATAAACACTCTAAATCAGTAAAAAAAAAAAAAAAAATAAATAAATAATATTAACAATAAATTAAAAGATAAGTTTTACTCTTTAAATATCATCAAAAACTCTGGTACAGACACACAATCCCTAACCAGATCAATAGAAACAAAGATAAAGCCATGAAACATAATAGTACAACGAGACCTACCAAACATGTCAGTATGCATAAAAGGATTGTCTGATAAGATAAACATTTTTGGCACCTAAATCAAATTCCGACATAAACCTCTCAATAAAAAGGGAAATATGTATAATAACTTAAAAGAAAAAAATCCTTTTGAATTTTCCATTGACACTATTTATGAAATACCATGCGGAAAATGTAATAAAACTTACATAGGTGATAGTAATCAATTAATAAAAAAAAACCGATTGATCATAACAAGTAAAAAGTTTATATAATAACAGATTCCAGCTTACTCAAAAATATTACAATGGGATTTACAATGATTATTGGTGCATTTCCCTTTAATGTTAAAAGAGGATTAAAACCCTGCCAGAGAACACTGGTTGAAATAGAATAAAGAAGAGGGATGGTATTGTAGATAGTGAACAATGGTACAAAGTAAATTTAATTGGGAATTGGATTGGACTAGGCGACGGAACCCGATATTTTCTATTTATATTCACAGATAATGACCTCACTCAAAGTGTAAAATTTGAGGTACATTATCTAATCAATAGATAATGTTTCTTTCTATTTGCTATAGTATATTGTTGTTGACACTTATCAAATAAATTAATTATTTTAGGCTTAAAAATAGCCAGCTAGTTGCCCCGAAAAGTTGCCCAATAATAACTGATTTAGTTTTTTCTCAGGGTGGTACTGAAGGATCCACAGCAAGAAGTTGATGTTGATGAAAACCATTTTATCCTATTATTGGCTATCATTTGATAAAATACATACCACATGTACTAAGAAGACCATTATAAACTTAGAATCTGCTACTAATAGTCCTCCAAGAATCCAGATTTGTAGCTTACTTAACTGACATGAATGAAAGTTTTGTTTTTATTATGATCAGTTGCTTAATGGTTATTGAGTTATTGTTTAACAGTCTAATAAAAATTCATCGTTTATGTCTGTTCCATTAAAGTCACAAGTTACTCGTCTGATAAAGTGAAGTCACGAGATAGTTAAATGAAGAGATAGTTATACAGTGAATATATAATAATAAAGAGATCTTGGTATACAGAATGCTGCAAGAGCGATGTTAGCGCCAACTCAATAACTATTCTTCCTCCATGACCTATGTACCTCAATTGCATTCAGCGCCATTTTCATTTTCGCGGAAGTTATGTCTCTTTGTTTGCCGAGTTGTTATAATTTCAAATCATTGTCGTTTATTATTTATTAACGGGTTATCCAGTATTATTTCGCGTACCGGTATCGGTATTACCTGAGCGGAAGAAAAAAAAAAAACAGACAAAAAAAGAAGACGTCGAGGGGCCTTTCTTCTGCACCACGCCGTCAAGCATTTAACCGGTATCCTACCTTTCGTTTACGTATTTTTACATTTATAATATTAGATACTATTTCTTTGACTCATCCGAATTGCGCGCACAAACAATTATCTCGGTTTAATTAAATTCACAAGTTTTTGGACCTGATAATAATAGAGAAGAGACGTTCTTAAAAGGCAGAACCATATATAAACTAGGCATCACGTGGCTCTATCATTGAAGCGAGCGTATAGTAATAAATATGTATTGAATATTGAAAAAATAGATGATTTGATAGATAATGGGTATTACAGTTGTAGTACAGCGGCGAGTAGTAAGGGAACCACCCCGCATTTTTACTATTCCTCTAACCACACATCTCCTTTTCAATTATTATAAAATGTATCTCTTTGCTACAAAAAAAACTACTGCATGTATCAAATTGAAATTTTGCATGCCTGTTTTAATTGTGCATTAGATGGTGTATATGAAGTTTTAATAAAATCGTTACGTTAGAACGTAAGATATCGGTAAAAAGGTTGTTTTCTCTATTATAAGCGTTTAGGCCCGCTTTAATAGTTTTAGCGATCTTTATTAATTCATAGCGGTGTCGCTGTTGGTTTTATTAAAAAATTTTATTTAAAAAAAATGTTCGTCTTATCGAATAGATGATGATAGAATCTTTTCCCGTCCTGAAATTCCAATTTAATTTTTGAACCTCTCGTTTACGCGATCCGTCCTCTTGGACGGATCACGCTGTCCAACGAACTTAGCCTGAGTATTAGTAAGAGGATCATGTATACCAAATTTCAACTAAATCGGTCAACTTTTACTCAAGTTATCGTCACACGCGTAAACGTTACTGGCAGACAGACAGACAAGATGCATAGTTTGTTGAATGTAAGAATTATTAAATTGATATGCATTCACTTTAAGTAGATGAGTAACGTGGCCGGATCCCTGCTGTAATAACTTAATGATGTGTTGATCGGGGCGTAAAGGAAGAAGCAAAAACTATTGATATGCTCACTTTAATATTAGTTCAAAGCCAGTAAATAACTCAGTAGTGGTATGGTATGGTCATCGACACAAAAAACACAGCAAAAGTCACACGTCAAATAAAAGTTTCTAACAGTTTGATGAACTGTTTACCACAGAACTAACACTTTTGACATAAACGGATGAAAGGGAAGTGGACTACCCGTGATAAACCCAAGTTCAGTTGTCATAACAGAATTCAACAAGGTCATTCTAGAGGAATTTTTTTTTAAATGCCTTTATCATTTTAAATAGCGATCGGAAAATATTTTGACACAAAGAGATCAAATAAAATGGTTAAATAAGCTAAATGTAAAAAGCTCAAGAGAACGAGAGAGAGGAGAAAGGGATGAAATGGTCTGTCTCGAATCTAAATTCATTGGAGGAGGTAAATACTTAAAAAGGGAGTTAGGGTCCCGGGTGAATGCATTATTAAACTTTAATCTGTTGACTCAAACTCAGCTATCCCTTAATGAGAAACATTAATGCATTAAACTAAAGAGAAATAATAATGGTTTAAATAATCTGGTCAGATAAAATGGGGCCAGCTCCACAATGTAATTTAATAAGATAGTGATACCAGTCAAAAATAGCAATTTTACTGGTGTACGCAACCAATCACATCTCTGATTGACGCACAATTAAAATAGCTAATCCTCGAATCCTCTTATACCGAGGGTGATGTGTCTGTCTGTTACAAGCACTAAACTAAAAATATAAGTACTATAGAAATAATGTTATCTAGATAATTTAAAAAATAAAAAAACCTATTTTTATCAAATATAATAAAAGAATCTGGCAATGATAACTGCAAAATTTGGAAAATATTAAACGTTATTTTAGGAAAATTAAAAAACAAAAATAGAAATAAAGGAAATTAACCTTGTGGAAACAAAGTATCTAAGATTAATGAAATAGGTAAATCTTCTCATATGTTGGTTAATCTCTAGCCGAGGTTACTGCAGTAAAAAGACATCATATAATGCTACATAGAAACTTCAAATCAATCCATTTTATATATAGTAATATAATTATATGTTGTTCCCTTTCTTATGAATATTTATAAATCCTTTGTGTCCATAGGGGTAAATAAAAAAACTCATTTATAAGTAATTAGGTAATATTTCGTTCCTAAATTTGGAACATCTTCTAACCTGAAAATTTTATTTTTCAACAATTATCTTTTTAATACAATCTTAAATACACAAATAATTATTTCTATAATCAGTGTGGATAGTATTAAATTTTAATTAATCAATAAAAAATAAAAAATGTTAACTATGTTAATGGTGACTTTAATATTCAAATAAAAAATAAAAATTAAAAGTATTTACCTCGTTGTCTAAGTTGTTAAAAATCATTAATAAGTTAAAACGTCAGTTTTTTAAAAACAAACAAACAAAATTAATAGGTGAGCCAGGAGTAGTCGTCTATTTGACTCCTAGTCACTGACTAACTCTTATTATATTTTACTGAGATAAAATTATCTGTGTTTCTGATAACAATAAGGCTTATCTATCACCATCTTTTACTTACATATATACACAATATACAAACAAACAGCATATATAATAATTTACACATAACAATTTTCTGTAGAATAGTTTATCTTTTTAGTAAAATTAATATTATTTCAATTGATTAGGACAATACACCACAGTAACAAAACTTAATTTTGACAATAATTAAAATAAAAAGTTTAACATTTTTTTAAACAATAGGTACTTTAAAATATTTAGATTAAATTTGAAAGTCTATATTTATGTATATACTATAATTAAATTGACTAGTGCTTTACAATTTTTTTAAACAATTAAATAAATTTAAAAAAATTATTACATCTATATAGTTCATTTAAAATATTAATAAATTATTTAGAATTAAATTAATTTTGTAATAATTATAAAAACTTTCCTGTCATTAAATAAATAATTAACTAAATAATTACAATTTCGACTAAGAATTTATATACAAAAATTCAATTTATACTTAATTATATGTTTAAAAATTTTTTATTTTTACTATTTATGTTAAAAATACCCGCGTAAAATTTATTTATGTCTTTTGTGTCTGTTTTATAGTTCATGTTTTGTGGGCAGTTCGTAATATATGCTGCTTCCAACAACTTTCTTTTAAAATTATTTGTTTCTTTGTCTATAATTTTAGCTTGACTAAAATCTATCATATGATTATTTTCAAGGCAGTGAGAGACCATAGCTTTCTTATTATGTTTGTTCTTAACATGTCCCTCACGCTCATGTTGTTTCAGTCGATTTAGGAAAGTTTGTCGTGATTCGCCAATGTACTTTTTATCACATTCTTTGCAAGGAATTATGTATACAAAACCAATTTCTTCTTCCTTTGGCACTTTATCTTTTATTTTGGTAAAAATACTATTTTTTATTTTATTAATTGGCTTCATCCCAAATTTTATATCTTTACAGTCAAATTTGTTAAAGGTATTCGCAACTTTTTCGGTGAGCCCTTTTATGTATGTATTCAAATCAATCTTTCTACCATAACTGACAAAGAAATTTTCAAATACATAAACAACTTAATAATGCTGACAATGAAAAAATAATGCTACCCCGGAAATAGACTTGATATCCTCAAATATAATCAAAGCATGTTATAATAAGCTATTAAAACCTCAAGTTAATATATTCAACAGAGCCTTATATACAGATTACTTCCCAATTTCTTTTAAGGAGGCTATTGTGACTCCATTACACAATAAACGGGGGGAAAAACGGATCCAAACAACTACAGACCAATTTCATTAGTTAATCACATTATCAAAAAATATTTTAAATAATTTCAAGATAAAAAGAACTTTTTATATACTACGTTTTTAAATTTTCTGTTGAATCGTATGTAATGTTGATAATATAATTGTTATTGTTATATAATATAATATAATGTTAGTGAAAAAAGAAATAGTTCCAAATTTATTTACTTCAAATAAATGACAACCATCTAGAGAGCTTTGAATTAATATAATCGATAAATAATATAATCGATATATTTTCTGTTTTGCTGTCATTCAATGTTTATCTCTTATTTATAAAACTCACAAATTTGAAACCCGTCAAAATGAAGATTGCTTAAATATGGGACATGGCAAAACAAATAAAATAACTAGCGGATTTTTTCCGAACTAACTTTCCATACAGCAAAATTTGCTGAAAACCAATTAAATTCTGCTGAAAGATGGCTAAAAGTATTAAAATAATGCATTGTCATCGTGTTCTAAGCTATGCTAAAAGTTTCAAATGTCTAGCTATTCGGGAAGTTAGTTAGAAATCGATTTCCAGATTTGTACCGGACAAACAAACAAACAAGAAAGCAAGCTAATAAAAACGTAGTAAGATGCATCTAACACCGCCTGCAAAATTTTCTGTACAAACACATAACATTTTGGTGGAAAAGCAGTTTGGTTTTAGAGAAAAAAACCAACACATCTCATGTCTCATACTATCTAACTGGACAAATAATTAAAAACCTAGATAACACTTAGAAAGTTATTCCCGTTTTCTTAGACTTAAAAAAGGCATTTGACACTATGTCCCACAATAAACTGTCCACAAAAACAATTAAAAAAATTGGAAATGTACGGGATGAGAGGAATACCTCTAGAATCATTCAGTTACCTCTATTCATCTCTATGACAGATCTCAGAGGGTAATAATAAAGAACACTTAAACCAGCTGAAGTAAAAATAGGCACGGCCCATGGCACTGTCATCTACCCACTGAACTTTATTTGCCATATAAGCGACCGATATTTAATTAAAAACCTTCCGGGGGATAGAGTAGGTTTTGCAGATGATACCAGTTTAATTTTTAACGGGTATAATTGGAAAGAAGCTGAAAAAAAAAAAAAGACTCTGAAACAGGGCTCAAAATGATTTATAAATGGCTCCACACGAACCTACTTTACCTCAACATAAAAAACCAAATTCATAACATTTTCGGCGACAAAATCCGGAAAACTTAGTAATTTAACAAACATTCCAATCCATACAGGTCGTAATTTTTAATTTATTACCTTTCTAACCTGTCATATTCTACAGTATGTTTCTGATTAAAAAGGGATTACACTCCAATTTAACGATATTACTTTATCCGAATTTAATTAGCGAACATTTTACCTACGTACAAAGCCAGTTATTACAAAAAGAATAGAGGGTGTACTAAAATTAAATATACATTATACCATATTGAATGACGGCAATCGTTGAGACTTATACAGCGTTACAATAAAAATGAACAGGCATTATTTTCATAAAACATAATACAAATGCAAGTATTAAGCACAATACATCTCGCTTCGCTTACTTTGATTATTTCAATATAATCACAAGACAATTAAATCGGTATGGTATAATCCGAGTTCAAATAGAAGTTTGCAATTAACAAATTCTGACTAATCGTCACGTAATATTGACTAACAAACATATTAAAGTTGATCGAATCATGTATAGTAAAGAGTTTATGAATTATAGTAACATTTTGAGAGAATTTCACGACACAGTTAATTATTTATTGCTTGTTATCATTGTTTATCAATGTTCATTCAAATTAGTTATGATTCGTAGGTAATAATTAAATAAATTGGCCAAGTATCATAAGTAGGACGTGTTTGCCAACAACCATAATTGGCCCAGCCGTATCAAAATGGAAACTATATTGAATATAGTATATAGCATTTAGTATTATTATATAATATTGTATATAGTATTAGCTACAACTTATGAACTATTTATTATAATGAGCTGTATATGCATATTAATTGTCTAAAAGCAATGAAACTACTACGAAGTTTGTATTCCAATACGTTTTTAAGATAATTCATAATGCATTACATAATGAGGATACATTTGACAAAAAAGAGCTAAGCATTTTTTTCGTTAATATGTTAAAAAATCGGGTACAGGGTACCTCGGAACTTTTCCTCACTTCAGAGGCCACTACAGTGGCCTCTTCCGCAGCAGGAGGAAGCAGCAATGGACGTGGTCAGTACATGGATGGGTGACCGTTCTGAACAAACTGATTTATTATTTCTTCAAAAAACCTTATTTTTAATACCTATATTTTATTTAATTATTTGAAGTTTGGCGGTATTTTGACAGATGTAAACAAACTTTGACGTCATCAAAATTATCACACTAATAAATAATTATATTCGCTTATAACTTTTAAACTAATTAATGGAATTTCATCGGGGTTATTTTATATTTGTTCCTTAATTTTTTCCGGTTCCAACGATATGCTATACGTCAAAAACCTATTTATACTTTCGGTATTATTAACCGTCAAAGTTTAAAAAATCAAAAATTGATAACTTCGAAATGGCGGCCAATATCAAAATGAAATTTGGTGGGCCATCTTGAACCAAGTTTTCTAAGTCAGCAAAAATTTAAAAAATCGTAAAAAAGCGAAATGGGGTCTGATCGAGTTGAAATTTAGCACAAATATACCTACCTCTCTATATGATAAACAAATCCACCAAATTTAATATCGATATCGGGAATAAATATTAAAAAAAAACCGATGAAATTCCTTTAATTAGTTGAAATGTTAAGAACAGCATAATATTAATTAGTTTGCTACTTTAGTTTCTTTACATTTGTCAAAACACCGCCAAAATTCAAATAATTAAATAAATGAAATAAAATAAATAAAAATAATGTATATTTTTTTTAAAAAAATGATAAAAAAAATAGTTAGTTCAAAACGGTCATCCATCCAAGAACTGACCACGCTCAATGCTGCTTCTACATTAGTGGCATTCGAAGTGAGGAAAAGTTCCGAGGTACCCCGTACCCGATTTTTTTTTTTTTTTTTGGCTCATCAATTTTCTTAGGCGATGGGCCCCTAGAAAGTTCTTGCGGGGGGCCCCCAATGTCCTAGCTACGCCACTGCTTAAAAATAATTTAAATAATGTTTAAAAAACTTAACAATGTTACCAGCCTGAAGAAGCCCTGAACAAGGGCGAATATAGCTTAAACCCCAAGTTTTTGAGGGTTTTGAAGTTTTTTTACCCCCATCATTTTTCTGTGTTTAGGTTATTAGACATAACACAACAGCAAATTTTTATGTTGGGTACTTTTGGAAATCAGGTGCGTTTCAGAGAGACAGAAAGTTAAGCGCAGGAATGTATAAGGTCCTCATATTGCCTCGGACCCTAACCAAGTTTATAAATTTAATGAAAAAAAACCTCCGGGAAGTACTTGCATCAAAGTACTTCTTTTTGTTACTGTATAAAAAACTATGTTAGTATATATTATTTTCTTTTAGTCTTATAAGAGTTAAAATAAATTAGTTATTCTCTTCTCCTTTCTTTTTCAAAGCAGCTATATTTCGCCCTTGTTCAGGGCTTCTTCAGGCTGGTAACATTGATAAATTTTTTTGAAACATCTATTTAAATACTTTTTTCCTAAATTTATAAAAATAGGGTTTTATAATTAAAATTAAAATCGCATGAAATACACAAACATTCGTCATAATTTTAAACACATCAAAAAACATACCATCTTTTCCGAATTAATTCATTAAATTAAGTTAAAGTGACAGGGAGTAACCCCCTGTGAGTTTTACAGAGGGCAATAAATTAATTTAATTTTTAACTAAATTTAATTTAAATCCACGAACATAGGCAAAAAAAGTCGTATTTTGTCTTAAGTTATGACGAAGTTTTCTTTATGTGGTTTTATTGTTATAACTATTTTTTTTAAATATAACTTGTCAAAACAGTTTTCCAATCTTACCACCTTAAAATTGAACATAAAAACAATAAGTTTATTCTTTAAGAACTTTTCAATAATAGGTTTTCACGGGAATTTGATGTTTGTATACATTTACCCTAAATATGTACCAAAATAATATTTCAAAAACAAATAATCATTTAAAAACAAACAGGTGTAATAAGTGCATTAAACCAAACAAATACATTTTTACCACTTAAACCTGAGTTTAAAACATGTATTAGGTACTATGTTAATCCAAAGTAGGTACTAAATGCGCTCAAATTATTTTATCATATAAGGCAAATACAATTATTTTTATTCAAATTGGATCAAAAATTGTACTATTGCTAATTTGTAATTAAACCCCATTTTTCCCGTTTTTCCATTTTACTCTCCTCTTAAAAGAAAATATGACAAAAGTGTAATACCAACAATTACTATACTCTTAATAAGCTTTTCAACAATTTGCACCATTATACAATACAACTTTTGTACCTCGTACCTCTGTATATTAAAATTAACATTTCGAAATCTTATGTGGACAAGTGCGGAAAGCCAAGTGTGCAAATTTTCATCAAGATCGGAATAAAACTGTAGATTTTAATAAAATACAAACATACACACAAACCCACAGACAGTCTTCTTTAATATACAGGGTGTATCAATTTCAGATGGCCATAGATAAAGGGGTATATTTACAGGTCATTTGGAGCAAAAAAGGTCATATAAGCTATAGTCCAATTCTCAACAGGTTAGGAGCTATAGGCGAAAATAGACTGTGTTAAAAACAATCGACCTTTGCCTTAAAAAACTCTCTCTTCTTGTCTTCTTCCTTGGAACAATGAATGAACAATCGTTAGAAAGAGCAGGAAATTTCCTATAAAATGATGAATGTTTTAGTTGAGTTGTTGCCTTTTTAGTGTGACCCAGAGCTGTTTGAAAACAAAAAAATAGATTTTTTAAAAAATCTGAAAAACTTTGAGCCCACTTATCGATATGACCCGAATAGGAGAAATGCGTAAAAAGTTAGGAAAAATTGGCGCTTTTAATAAGCTTTAAAACGATACCAAATACTTCAAAATATTCCAACTCTAAGTGGGCGAACAAACCATCGTTGTAGAAAAAAACATGTCGTGCTTGCAGCTGGAGAAGGGCAAAGAAACGTGTATTATCAGCTGTGGCATCTTTGACAAAAAGATGTCGAATGTGCATTGCTCAAGGTGGCGGCCATTTTGAGCAGCTTCTGCCTTGAGATACCATGGTAAGTATATTTTACAATAATGGATCTTCTAGTTAGAGAACTAAAATTTCAATTTAATTAACAGGTCATTTGGAGCAAAAAGTTCATATAAGCTATAGTCCAATTCTCAACAGATTAGGAGCTATAGGCGAAAATAGACTGTGTTAAAAACAATCGACCTTTGCCTTAAAAAACTGAAATATCTCAAAATATATTAATCTTGGAACAATGAATAAGCAATCGTTGGAAAGAGCTGGAAATTTCCTATAAAATGGACAGTTTTTTAAGGCAAAGGTCGATTGTTTTTAACGCAGTCTATTTTCGCCTATAGCTCCTAACCTGTTGAGAATTGGACTATAGCTTATATGAACTATTTTGCTCCAAATGACCTGTAGATATACCCCTTTTTCTATGGCCATCTGAAATTGATACACCCCGTATAACACAAAAGAAAGCAACACAAAATCAGCATAATATAAAACACAAGAATGTAAAAGAAAAAAAAAAAGTAGTTACTCAACCCAAAAAATCAACTGCGGCAGGCATATAAACTGCGAGGGTCAAAGAATATCTCATGGTACATTTTTTTTCCTTCCGGTCTACTAAGATATTTTTACTACTATAAGATGAGTGCAATCAATAAAGTTTCCTATCGAGCCCATTATACTCGTATGCGTAGTCAAAACAAGAAATTATTTACGACAGGTATGAACAAGACAGTCAAAGAATATCTGATGGGACTACTTACAATTTTACTAATATAAGACAAATATGAGGACATATTATATTCGTAGTTACCATCTTAAAATTTAATTCCAAACAAGTATATACAAATTTAAAAAATGATAGCAAACTTTCATAGAGTTTCTTAATTCATTAAGTACACTGGAAAATGTAACTAAATCGATTTATTTATTATTTCATTAACTAATGAGCTATTATTATATTGCCGTCACAAATACATAATCTGTACAAGTTTCAGCTTTCTAGGCTGGAGGGTAGTGGCTCAAATTTAACTTACAACATTTGCAGACAAACAACCAAAAAAAGTCAAGTTTTTTTTTAGAAATAAAAGAGTTTGAAAATTGCCTATCTTTATTGTATAATAAATAATCTATGATATGTTTTTCTTTGATATGCTATAGCTTGATTGCCAATAATCGATGAAAAGGTAAACTGAAAATAAATACAAAATACTTTCCCATGACAAAAAATCAACTGTATTTAATTTGTACTATTAATTACTTAGTAGAGATAAATCAAACGCAACCAAAATCATAGCCAGTGGTAAAATACTCAACCCAAAACAACAACAACCGTGCATTGCTGGCCATATAAACACCTCAAAATGAAGAGTTTTCAAAGTATTAAATCCTTTCTTTTTAGAGGCTACTTTAGGTCTGATATTCTCAAAACACATAAACAAACTTCTGATGAAGTATTATTTTGCCAGTAAACCGGACTATAAACATATAAATACATCGAAAAGAGCATAATTATAAAAAAAAAAAAAAAAAAAAAAAAAAAAAAACACATATTTTGTCAATAAAAAAATATACATTTATTTGGAAATTTCTAAAAAGTTTTATCTTTATTTTTGGTCGAAGAATGTTCAGGAAATTTTTCAAAATTTTTGCACTTTACATAAGCGAGATTGAAGGGGGGACACTTTTCACCCCCACTTCAAACTCGCCTACGCTCGCCCTATCAAAGCTTATAACCAAAAATTATATATATTTGTAATCAGCTCGACGTACCCTTTCATATATAATACCCCACACGGTTTCCAAAAAAAAAAAATTAACCCTTAATTTTTTTTTACCCTAATATTTTTTATTCGCTATATTTTTAAAATGTGTGGGTAGGTACTATACACATATATGCCATATTTCAAAGTGATCGAACGAAAGGTGTAGCCGTGAGAGGAGGCGACAGACGGACAGACACACGCAGGAAAATATAAGGGCCCTTGCTTTTGCCTACGGACCCTAAAAAGATTGCAAGAAGTCATGAAAGAAAGATTAAAAAAAATGGTAAAGCTTCATGGGTTTTAAGGTATCCACAATTATAAATTTATATATCAACCTCAATATATGTGGTTTATATCTATATATTTGTGTTGCAATATTTGCTTGTGTCAGTCTAAGTGTATATGGTTTGTTAATCCTCTGTTTGAATGGAATGTAGGGTAAATAAAACCATCTATTTTTTACTTTTCGCATTGAAGAACAATTTCACCACGCTCCAATATTTTGATATACTCAAAAAGTAGGAGTTAAAAAAATCTGTTGTATTTACAGTTAAACAGAATACTTTTTAATATAAAATATTTAAAATAAACGGTTGTTAAATGAAATTTCTTACCCTTTTTCACCTAAATGAGAATATGTGTGGATTCCAGGAATGGATGTAATGTTTTATTACATCCGAACGTTTTATTTTCAAAAGGCTTTATTATTATTTAATTTCTTATTATAAATAAAAAAAAATAAAAAAATCACCTCGGATACACTTTTTATACAACGACCCTTTTCCACTAGGGTGTGTACGAGTGGAACAATTCAACTTCAGGAAAAAATAAAGAGAGAAACAAAACTAGGGGGGGGGGGGGGGGGGAACCTGAGGCCGGTTGTACTGGAATCCTGTTAACCGGGGAGGACGAATACTTTGGCACCGACAGACCTAGTGGCAGATCGGAACCGGCAGCCGGATACAACGTGCGAATAAAGCTCCAAGTCTCTGCTGGACCGAAAAGTAAAAAAAAAGAAAAAAAACGTTTTAACTGTGTGAAACAAATTACGCCGATGAGTCGAATGAAAACATAAAAAAAAAAAAAAACAGCAAGTGGACTGGAAACAAGGTGAAGTGAAGAAGACCGCACTTGAGCTTGTAAATCCAATCTCACCCCGCTAAACAGAGCTGTCCTATAAAAAAAAAACAATTTATCCTACCTCTATTTCCAAACCAAACTCATCGCATTATTACTTTTTAAGCATGTGTAATGTTCTCTTAATTACAAGCTTTAGCCTCAAGGATATTTAGTATAAAACTTTTAACAAGTCTTTTAGCAAAAAATCTTTTAACTTTACTAATAAGAAGATTTTTTCTGCTCAAAATTAAATAAATACATTTTGTTTTGGGAAATTTGTCTATTCTTTACGTTTATATACGTAGAAAATAGAATATATTAGTTAAAAAAAAAAAAAAAAAAAAAAAAAAAAAAAAAAAAAAACACGCTTTCTTTAATATTATTATTACTTAGGTTGCTTAGGTTTGAGAGAAAATAGCGCTTTGACAAAAAAATCATCAAATAAAACTTTAAAAAAAATAAAATAATAATAATAATATGATACTCCAAATAAATAATATTTATCGCCCTCCACTTGTAAACATTCCTATCCTGAGCGGCCGGTAAAGTTTCATTTTACAGCCCTGGGGCCTGTAAAAATGCATGCTTTATCTTTAAAGGGCCGCTAGTAGTTCGAGAAGCGTCCGCTTCCTGGCCGGGCCGCGGCGTGAAGGAAGCGCTAGTAGTTCTCAGTGTCAGCTGTTCAATCAGTAACAATCAATATTTTTAGGGTTTTGTAGATACTTCTCAAAACCCTTATACCGAGGGTGATGTGTCCGTCCGTCCGTCGCTCTTTGGTTCATAGGGCCCGAACCGTTTAAGCGAAAGTACTGAAATTTGAAACACTGGTGCAACTTTTTGACCCAACCACAGGAAAAATATACAGAAGTTCATAATTAGATTTGCGCATGCGCAATTCGAAAAAATGTGGTAAACTCAAAAATTTATATTTTTTTTAATTTTTGAGTAGGGTATTAAATGAAAGCTGCTGAAGAGTAGGACACAAATATATATATGATTTTTTAAATGTTGCATTCCTTATTGGTTAAATAAATCAAAATATACCCCAAAAAAATCCCCCCCCCCACTATAGATCGGCTGGCGCTAAAATTTTGAAATAATTCATGCTAATATCTTATTGTGGGGAGATGAAAATTCCGGGAGTTCATCCCAAATTTTCAAAAATTGTAAATTTTGGGCCCGAAAAAGTGAAGTGCGCCCAAAATTTTATTTTTTTAAAATTTCGAGTTGGGTATTAAATGAAAGCTGCTGAAGAGTAGGACACAAATATATATATGCTTTTTTAAAATTTGCATTCCTTATAGGGGAAAAAAATAAAAATATACCCCAAAAAAATTTCCCCCCCCCCCCCAACCACTATAGATCGGCTGGTGCTAAAATTTCGAAATAATTCATACTAATACCTTATAGTGAGGCGATGATATTTCCGGGAGTTCATTCCCAGGTTTTAAAAATTACCAATTTTGTGCGCGAAAATTTGGAGTGCGCCCAAAATTTTATTTTTTGAAAATTTTGAGTTGGGTATCAAATGAAAGCTGCTGAAGAGTAGGATACAAATATATATTTGCTTTTTTAAATTTTTAAGTCAAAATATACCCCCAAAAAAATCCCCCCCCCCCCCCCCCCCCCCCCCAATTTTATATATTGGCTGGTCTAAAATTTTGAAATGATTCATGGTTACACCGTATGGTTGGGCGATGAAAATTTCCTAAAAAATGTAATTTATCTTGTCGTTATTACCTATAAAAAATATTGTGACCTCCCGGGGGATCGAACCCGGGACCCTTAGGATCGAAGAAAAAAAAATCATAATTACATAACGGGTATGCTTAATCATCTACAAAACCCTAAAAAGTACTTGGACGCAAGTACTTCCCTGTGATTTTTATAACTGCGGTTTGTTTTGGTACTGATGTAACCTTGATGTAACCTTAATATACATTTATTGTTTCGAAGATTGCGGCAAAATTGTTTACATGTTTAGTAATTAGTTTACATGTGGTGGGCGATAAAATAGTGTACGCACCACGAGCAGTAAGCGACATGACAGGCCTCGGGCGTTAAACGCACTCTTGCTTTCAAACTTGGCCCTCGGCCTGTAATAACGCCCTTACTGCTCTATGCACATAAATAGCTATTATATGCCCTCAAAAGTTTTGCAACTTCTGCTCACTTTGTAGAAAATAAACACTGACAAATTTTATTAATTGGCCACACTAATGAAAAGTAAGTAGAGGCTGTTAACATTAAAAATAATTTGTAACTATTTAACAAGCTTTTTAGACTATCTATTTGGTTTTGAATTAACTTGTAGTTTTATGTAGTGTTCATTAGTCAAAAAGGTCAAAAGAGTACTGCAATTCTTCTGATGGGAAATACTATAATGCGGAGTTAAAGAATGTAGCTATGGTATAGCGTCTTTTAACTAATAAATTAATACATAAATATACTGGAAACCCCAGAGATAAATAATATAGAGATAGTCGTCTCCTCTCTTCAACGAGCTTTGACAAGGTTAGAGTGGGAGAAATTGTGGCGCTCCACCAGCAACAGAAAAAAGAGGAACTAATTCCTGATAAAAGTCCGGGAATATTAAATCAAAAATATTAAGCTATATTATTTCCTCCTTTCTATTAACAATTTAAATATTAATTTAGCATTTTTACCCACTTAAAAGATGTTAAATGTACATAATGCTCATAATATTTCAGTGCCTTGAAGTATTAAGTATCTTAAATAATCTGCCTAGATAATTAAAGGAAAATACAAATTAAGAATTCAGCAAATTGAATTTCTAAAGAATTTTAACTTGTAAAAATTATTATGATTTTCCCTATTGCTGAAAAATTAATCTGGCATCATCTAATAATTATGGTAAGGATTTCAAACATTCCCTCAGTATTAAGAAAAAACCAACTTCTAAAATAAATCTAATTAAAAATATTTGGAAAGGTTGAAAAATAAATATTATAGAATTTGAATAAAAAAAAAACAATTTAATCATATAAATTTGACAATAAGTTTAAATACAATGTTTTAATACACATTTAAGCAGTAAAACTACACTTATCATAAAAAAGAAAAGTAAATTTAAAGAAATTTGGCTGAATTTAATGTTAGTGAATGAAATTTAGTGAATATTATTTGTTATTTTTTTTAACGTGGGGGGGGGGGGTGAGGGACTAACACACCCTAAAAACACTTCCTTCCACTTGCAGGGCAAATCAGGTTCAAGTTCCTTCAGTAGGTTCCTACCACCATCCACATAATAAAAGAATTATATAAATAAACAGGTCAAGAGTGTGCTAGTCAGCACACAGCGAGGGACCGTAGGCAACCCAGTATATTTTAAGTAGTACCCTATTGATGGTGTTTTTTGAAATGCTAAAAAGCTTACTTTGAACTATCCTATGGGTCTGATATTCTCAAAACACAAACAAACTTCTGATAAAGTATTATTTTGCCACTGAACCGGACTACAACCATATAAATACATCGAAAAGACCATAGTTATAAAAAAAAACGTATTTTGTCAATAAAAAATAAAATAATATTTTTTTCGAAATTTCCAAAAAGTGGTATCTTTACTTTTGGTAAAAGAATGTTCAGGAATTTTTTCAGATTTTTTGCACTTCACATAAGCGAGATAGAAGGGGGGGGGGGGGGGTGGGGACACGTTTCACACCTACTTCAAACTTGCCTAAGCTCGCCCTATCAATGTTATAACCAAAGAATTATATATTTTTGTAATCAGCTCGACGTATCCTTTTATATAATACCCCTCACGGTGTCGACAAAAAATTAAAAAAATTTAACCCTTAAGTCTTTTTATCCTAATATTTTTTAAACATATTTTTTTTAAGTCGCTATATTTTTAAAATATGTGGGTAGGTACAAGACACATACATGCCAAATTTCAAAGTGATCGGACGAAAAGCGTAGCCGTGAGAGCAGGCGACCGGACGGACGGACAGACACACAGAGGGAAATATAATAAGGGTCCTTGATTTTGCCTACAGACCCTAAAAATAAAACTTTATGCTCAGACAAAATCCTGGCATGAACGTGGACGTTCTCTCACTCATTAGTCTGTTCTAGTGTTTTATCCACCAATAAATGCAGAGTTTACTCATACTACATCACATATGGATATTACATTTTCACTTCACAACAAATATCAAATAAGATTTGAATGAGACTAGTGGCAATGGAGTATAATATAATTGTTGTTAATCACTCAGTACAAACCTGTTTTGTTTATTATTAGATGTCAGAACCACTGACACATTAAGTCAAGTGTTGAAAATATTAATTTATAAAAATTGTGTTCTGTTGTGTGTTATAAGTATGTATATTAAAATATATTAAATGTGTTATATTGCGTAAATCTGGTCTTGTGACTCATTTAACTACAGGTTATGGTGCCCAGACAGAAGTATGTAAGTATTTATAAAAAACTTAAATACAAATCAATGATATAAAAGAAATTCTTTTTTTTTCATGAAAACAAATATAGCTGTCAAAAGTCAAATTAAAAAAATAAAAAAATAAATAAACAAAAATGTCAAATTCCATAAATTGCAAAATTGAACCTTTGAGAAAAGACAATTACGATACGTGGCAAATTCAAGCACAAGCTATACTAATTAAAAACGGATTATGGGAGTACGCATCTGGTGAAATAGCTAAACCAAGTACAGATGATAAAGAAATCGCTCAATGGAATAAAAATGATTTGCACGCAAGAGCTGATCTAATGTTAATAATATCCCCTTCAGAACTCAAACAAATAAAAAATTGCAAAACATCAAAAGATGTATGGGACACCCTTAAAAATATATTTCAAAGCAAAGGTCCTGCACGAAAAGCGTCTCTTTTAAAGAAACTAATCCTACATAAAATGAAGGAAGGATGCAGTGTGCGTGAACACCTAAATGATTTTATGGATGCTGTTGACAAATTAGAAGAGATGGATATAAAAATAAATTCAGATCTATTAAGCATAATGATGTTGTACAGTTTAAGTCCATCATTTGAAAATTTCAGAGTTGCAATAGAATCCAGAGATAGTCTACCAAAACCTGAGGATCTGAAGATCAAAATATTAGAAGAAGCTGAAGCAAGAAACAAAGATGAATCTGAAAGCAGACCAACCGAAGGAGCATTTATGGGTAAAAACTATAAAAAGCAATATCAAAGACATCCAACCACATCAAGACCAAGTAAACCGTTTAAGGCTAAGTGCCAAATTTGTTCAAAAACAAATCACAATACTGAAAACTGTTGGTTTAACAAAGATCGAAAAAGCGGTAAGAAACAAAATGAGTCAACATTCAACATTTCTGCTGAATGCATGTCTTCAAATGCTAACCAAACTTCAAGAAAAGACTCTTGGTGTTTAGACAGCGGCTGTACATCCCATATGTGTTCAGACAAGACATTATTTAAAGGAAAAATTGAAAATCCTGAACATGGAACTTTGAAGTTAGCTGCTGAAAACCAATCTACCAGCATCATAGGAATAGGGTCTGTAAAATTAGAAACTTGTACAAATAGCACTGTTACACTAACTGATACCTTACTAGTTCCAAGTCTTTCCACAAATCTGATATCGGTAGGGAAAGCAACAGATAATGGTCACACAGTTGTGTTTAAAAAGAATTATGCTCTTATAAAAAATGAAAAGGGAAAAGTAGTAATGAAAGCTAACAGACAAGCTGGATTATATTATATTGAAAATTTAAACAAAAATTATAGAACCAAAAATGATAAAGTTTACAAGACAAATACAAGTAATGAGTCGAGTATTAAAACTTGGCATAAAAAGATTGGACATCTAAATGAAACAGAATTAAAATTAGCTATGAAAAATAAATTGTTAAAAGGTTTAGAATTTAGTTCAAATGAAAAACTAGAAGATTGCGATACTTGCATCAAAGGCAAATTCTCACGTTTACCATTTCGGACTAGAGACGAACCAAAGAAACTAGATAAACTTGAAATTGTACATACAGATATTTGTGGACCTATACGTATACCTTCCCCGGGTGATGCCAAATATTTTATAACTTTTATTGATGAAGCTACCCGATACTGTTATATAAAATTTTTAAAACAAAAAGGTGAAGCATTACAAGCATTTAAAGAATACAGAACAGAAGTTGAAAACTACATTGGAAAAAGGATTAAATTCTTACAGTCAGATAATGGAACAGAGTATGTGAATAAAGATTTTGACCAATATTTAAAAGAAGCAGGAATTCAAAGAAGGTTATCTGTAAGTTATACACCACAACAAAATGGGCTGGCAGAGAGAAAAAATAGAACTCTTGAAGACATGGCAAGATGTTTGTTGATACAAGCTAACGCACCATTATTCCTTTGGGCTGAAGCTATCAATACTGCCAACTATATAAGAAATCGTTGTCCTAGCAGAACAATTAAAAATCAAACACCGTATTACATGTGGACAGGAAAATTACCGTCTGTAAGACATTTTCATGTTTTTGGATCTAAATCTTTTATAATGCAAAAAGGACCAAATCGTGGAAAGTTTGAACCAAAATCTCAAGAAGGCGTATTTGTCGGTTATTCAACCGTATCAAAAGCCTACAGAATTTTCATACCTTCTGAAAACAGAGTCAAAATTACTAGGGATACAAAAATTTTGGAAAAACCATTTTATGAAGAACCTAAAAATCAAAGTAATTATGAATTTACTTTCGACAACAAATCAAATGAAAACTTAACTAAAAATAACATAGAAAATAAAAGGGAAAATAAGAAAGAAAATAACTCAGCAAATAATCAAAAGAAGAAAAATAACAAGAACAAAAATGGAAACAATGATGGTGTCTGTATAAGAATAACCAGGTCGAATACTAAAAAACTACAAAATACTGAACTGGAACCTGATTCAGAACCTGAACCGGATCCAAGACCTACATTAGAGCCAAGACCTGAAAGAGAGAAAAAGCCACCAGCATGGACCAAAGATTATGAAATGAATTTTCTATGTGAAGTAAAAGAAGCTCTAGAAGGACCTGATTCAAGAGAATGGAATGAAGCAATTAAAAGTGAAATCAAATCCCATATAAAGAACCAAACTTGGATAATTTGTCCAAAAGATAACTCAAAAAATTTAGTTGGTTGTAGAATGATACTAAAAAATATGTACAAATCAAACGGAGAACTGGAGAGAAAGAAAGCCCGACTAGTTGCTAGGGGTTACTCGCAGTGTCCAGGAATTGATTTCACAGAAACGTTTGCACCCGTTACTAAACTGAGTTCAGTCAGATTATTACTTGGTGTTGCCGCTGAACTAGGATTAAGTATAGGTCAACTTGACGTTACAACGGCGTTCCTAAACGGAGATTTAGAAGAGACAATACATATGGAAATACCAGAATACTTAGAACAAATGTTATATGAAATTGTCATTGATGAAACGGAAAAAGAGAATTCAGATACACTAGAAGGAGCCATGAAGATGCTGGAACAACTTAGAGACGTTTCAATTAAAAAAGTCTGCAAAATTCAAAAGGCATTATATGGTCTAAAACAAGCAGGCAGACAATGGTTTTTAAAATTAGATGTAAAATTAAAGGAATTAGGATTCAAGCCATCATTAGCTGATCCATGTCTATATACCGCTAAGGAGGGGGGAGACATCGTCCTCGTAGCAGTATATGTTGACGACATTATAGTGGCTTCAAAGAAAAAAGAATATTTAAATAAATTAAAGAAAAAATTGGAAGAAAGTTTTGAAATGAAAGATTTAGGAAAATTGCAATACTGTTTAGGCATAGAATTCAAACAAGAAGATGGAAAAATCTTTGTCTCACAAAAGAAGTATATAGATGAAGTCCTTAAAAAATTTAACATGTCGGATTGCAAATCCGTTAGCACCCCACTGGAAGTTGGTAAAGAGTTAACAAAACCTGAAAATCCATCAAATGAATATCCATATCAAAACCTTATAGGCGCTCTCATGTATATTTCTGTAGCCACCAGGCCAGACATAGCACACGCTGTGAGTTATTTGAGCCAATTTAATAACAGTCATGATAAAGAACACTGGTTAGCCGCTAAGAGGATACTACGCTACCTTCAAGGAACTAAAGAATTTCAACTAGTATACCAAAAAACTGGAAAACCACTAGTAGGTTTTGCTGATGCTGATTGGGGGCAATGCAACGTTAATAGAAAATCTTACTCAGGAGTGTGTTTCAAGTATGCCGGAGCACTCGTCAGCTGGGAGTCTAAAAAACAAAAGGCTGTTGCACTTTCGACTGCAGAGGCGGAATATGCTGCGTTAACTGAAGCAGCGAAAGAAGCAATACACTTAAAACAGCTCATAAATGATATGGGAATACCACACAAAGTAATAGAAATTTTCAATGATAATCAAGCCGCTCAAAGTCTATCCAAGAACCCTATAGTTAGTTCCAAATCTAAGCATATAGCAATAAAAGAACACTTTATCAGAGATGCTATTCAAAGAAGTGAAGTAAAAGTTTCGTATCTCAGAACTGAAGAAATGGATGCAGATATACTAACAAAAGGTCTAAGTGCACCTACACATAATTTGTTGCTGAATAGACTTGGACTTAAAGCACCTGCTGCTGGTACTTCGTGAGGGGGAGTGTTGTTAATCACTCAGTACAAACCTGTTTTGTTTATTATTAGATGTCAGAACCACTGACACATTAAGTCAAGTGTTGAAAATATTAATTTATAAAAATTGTGTTCTGTTGTGTGTTATAAGTATGTATATTAAAATATATTAAATGTGTTATATTGCGTAAATCTGGTCTTGTGACTCATTTAACTACAATAATCTACATATTGTTGTATGCTCTAATGATGCTATTGAAATTAGCAAAAACTTAAATACTGTGTTTTTTATTTGACCGAACCTCATAAACATAACCCTCTCATTATAAAAATTAGAGTAAGAGCTAAATTCAGCACAAATGTAAAGAATATATTATGAGTACAAATAATGTAACTATGTGTATACTATTTATCTCCAGTAAGGAGAAAAAGTTATGATTTTTAATTAGTTTAGAGGGACTAAAGTAAGTCTATACATCCCTGAACTCAACAAGTAGGGAGAAAAAGTAAAAGTAGGGCGAAAAAGTAAAGATTGCAACTTAATACCTTTATAAATAGTAGAAAATGAATGGCTAATGTAATGAAGTTGTTGAAATCAGGTTGGCGACACTTTGTTTATAACCTGCATCTATATAACCTTATATTTGAGTTTAATTCCAATTCTTATTTGATTTTAATATTGAATCTCTTATATCTGCTATTAAAAGTGCTAATAATTTTTGTTATATATAAAAATAATAAATAAAAACGGTGCAATGGACGAAAATGTGTATTTTCTTCCTACTGGAGATAAAATATTGTTTGTACCTCGTGAGTAAAGTGCCATTATTCCCCTCGCGATAATTAGCTAATTAGAGTTATTCCCTTGGCTGCGCCTCGGGAATTAAAGAGTCTAATTCCCTCGGCTTCGCCTCGGGATTTAGGAACCATGGTTCCTTCGGCTTCACCTCAAAAACCAACTTTTTTCGCTCAGGGAATAATGGCTTACTTTACTCCCTAGGTGCACAAATAACTATTGTTTCAAACATTAATCCTAAAAGCAGGCACCTTGGATAAAAATCGCAATTTTGATTCTGACCCCTTTGTCCTAAGGACAGATCCCGCCCGATCAAAGTCCTGCCTTGAACAAAGTTGGAAGCACTGTTTGTAATAAAGTTATGTTTTTTAATTTAAAAAAAAAAAACTCGGCAGTATAACTGAACTTGACATCAGCAACCCAAAACTGGGATAATTATCACAATTAACGTAATCAACCAATTATTGAAACAATACATTTGTATCATTTTTACATTTGAATGATTATATGTTTATGATTTAAACATTTGAGGGATTATATCCCTTTGAAAAACAGTACTTTCTAGCGAAGGCATTAACTTAAGATTTACAACAAAATTATCTAACTAATCTACCTTGTTTTGAGGTCGGCGAAAGCATTTCACCAAAGGTTCTTTACTTAAGCAGCCAATTACATCACAAGAGAAGACATTTTCAAAGAAGAAGAAAACAAAAACTTAATGATAAGTGCACAAGAAGGCACAAGACACAATCCGTCAAGTCGGTAACAAGGAAATAGCGATATCGTTTTCGTTTGCAGTTTGTTTATCTTATTAGTTCCACTTTTTGATGTTGCTGGTGGCGCAGTACCATCGGCCCAAGGATGAAAAACTTGAGCGAATCCCCACCCTAGAAGTTGGACAGGGCTGGGAAACCCCGTCTAACTGGAACCAGTGTAAGCTGGAAACCTGCTATGGAGGAAACTTTTTCTTGGAGTAGAATATTTTGTCGTATAAGTTTAAGTAAAACACCATGTCTTTTTGGAACCTTAGTTCCTTTCTAGTTTAGACAGGTTTTACAGTATATATTTAATACAATTTATAATTACACAAATATTGCTCTATAATATATTTGTTCACTTTTAACATTTATTTAAAAATGTAAAAAAGTCTTACAGGAAACATTAAGTACAAATTTACAACAAAAATAGTATTATTTTCATAAATATTACGTAACTATATGCATAATTAATACAGTGGAATCGATAGCGGGTTGGAGTTACACGACGATACCTTGATTAGTTCATTACGACTACCGTTGAATAACTAAAACAGGACGCAGTAAATAATATTGTAATGGTTAAAATTGAGAATATGTCTGTTGTCGGGGACTGAGGCAAGGGTTCTAGGGACGCTTGCCAGAGTGCCAATTCAGCTAGGGCCGCACTCTAAGTGAATCCCATTCCCTTCTCCCCAGGTCTTGTTCCTGTTTAATTAACATTCGACATTAAAGATACATCCTGCTCGGTGGGCCGATAACCCGAACCCAGGGCCCACAGCATCCCGACAAAGCCGCGTTGTGGTGCTCTACCCTGAATTTCTACAACCCTCTCTCCGCTATACCCCACCCCATCCTCCTGTACTCCCGGATAAATAGCCTGATAGAGATCCCAAGCATAGATCAACTCTTTAAGCAACTGTATAAAGTACCCGTTTAAACTGCCAATTCCGAATTTAATGGTCACTAGAAGAAAAATCAATAAAATGTTCATTTTATGTACGATATTTGACATAAAAAAGTACTACCATATGGAATAAGGTTTTTTAAATATAAAATATTAACTAAAACATGTAAAAAAGTATTATTAAAAAATGTCTGCCACCAGTGGTAAAATTTCACATTTACATAATCTCGTCTAGCAGTTTCCAATTGTTAAGCATCTGCAGGTTTTCGTGGTTAAATTTCACAATTATCCTTGCCCTCGGGAACCTGTACCCGGATCTCCCGCTTTTCACTTTACCTCAATAAATGGATTCTTCCATGTTATGCAACTTATATGTGTATAATATTTTGGTATATATATTTTTTAATAACAAGAAATATATAATTTAAGTACGTTTAAGAAGGTTTAATTTTTACTTAGGCAACGACTACAGCCTAAGACAAAAATAACCAAATGTTCAATCCTGTACTGAATAGATACGTTTATATGGAGATAATATCCTCCACTTGAACCATGATGTAAAGATAAGTTCTTTAACTATAGATTTAATTTGTAACAAAGTCAGATATTCAGCTGCTTTTATTATAGACCAGGAAATTTGATCACCGATTCAATCGATAAGAAGAAAACAAGGCCTCTTCAATTATGTCTCCTTAAAAAGAGTGGGCACCTACATATATCTTAGAGAATAGTGATGATAATTAAACCTCCCGGAATTTAACTTGAACAGAAAACATGTAACATTTTCCATCTGGACACATCAAAACCTCTCGGAAAACGAAAAAGCCGTGGAATTTTCTTTTTCCTCGGTATATTGGATCACGCTCGAGGGAGCATTTATACTGTAGCAAGAGTACCACGAGATCCCGTATTAAAGATGCATACCCGGCCTCGGTGCATTAGAGGTTGACCCGGATGACCGTCCCCGTATAATGAATTCGGATTTAGCCGGCAGTTAACGTGGTGTTAAGGTACAGCATGGACCGATATTCCTCCTGTTCGACTGACCACCATGCGTTTGAATACAAATTACCTTCGACACCCTCGTCGAAATTAATCCCCTTCGTAGTCTAATCCTCCCTTCGGCTCTCCCCGCCGAGATTGCTTTCTGTCGACAAGTAAATATCTGAGTTCTGTCAGCTTCATTCCCATCATAGGAATTAATGAAAAATAACAATCAGTTAAAAATCAAATAAACGATCTGTCGGTTATCTTGATACGACGGTTATCGTGACGATAAAACAGCCGAGGAAATAAGTTGTCAGCTAATTTAGGTTCATTATTCATAGACACCCTCTATTTTCCTCCAATGAAATGGTTGGCATTGTACACTAATCTTTAAAAGAAATAAAAGTAGAAATACTTATAAGAAGTCAATACAAAATTAAATTACAGTTTAACTGAACTAAGTTTAATTTCCGTTAAATGGAGCAGAACATTCTGAGAGGCCTCGTCACATTGATTATTAGTATTATTTGCCTTTTTGCCTTTAAAAATTATAACCTTTAAAATTATACCACACTCAAAAATTACAAATAAAACGTGTGCGCTTCAGCCAGTATTCCAATTTAACATTTACAACTTCTTCTTTAAACGGAAAGGGCGAAAGTGGACCTGGCTTGCTCGGAATGGAATATTTTCATTGTGAAATAGACTATATTATAACACGTTACTTAGACAGAATAAAGGCCATTAAAAAGTTAAATAATTTGAATTCAAATAGAACCACTGTTGCATTGTCGCCAAACTTGACTTAAAGAGTAGAAGACTATTCAACATGGAAAGCTCTCAATAGAAACTACCAGGTCGTCCAGAGTCATTAAATAAAAAAAATACTGTCAAGTACTTGCGAGCAAGCTACTAGAAGGGTTTCTTCGGTCATAAAAATTCATATGTCCTACATTATTTTGTTTATTGCTTCCGAGCTTACCGAAGGTAACGGAAGCATTGTGTTCACTTTTGAGAACGAAAAACTTTAATGCCTCCGATTTTAAAAATTCCAAGACAGAAATCCGTTTCAGACATCAGGGAACATTTTTGGTCTCGTGTCTGTCTGTCTGTCGGTCTGTGTCCGCGAATTATGAAACGTGCGACAATAACTTGAGTAAATGTCGACCAATTTTGATGAAATTTGGTAGACATGTTCATTTTACCAATGCCCAGGACGAGTTTGTTGGACAACGTTATCCGTCTAAGCTTTCACGAGCAACGCTCGCGTAAACGTGACCTTAAAATTTAAAATTGGAATTTTAGGTCGGGAAAAAATCTAACTTCATCTATTCAATAAGACAAACATTTTTTCCAAATACAATTTTATAGTAAAACCAACAGCGACACCGCTATGAAGAGTTAAAGATCGCTAAAAACTATTAATAGTTTTTACGCAATAAACAATATAACAATAAAATACATAATAGGATGCGAGGAAGCTATGTGCCACACTAATTGGCAGACTATTTTTTTATTTTTTTATTTTTAATAAAATTTTTCACTTTGGAGAAGCAAGGTGTGCATATATTATCCTTTAGCATCTTAGGTATGCACTTATTTGGATCGTTTAGGGGTAATGGCCTCCATATTGAAAACGCGATATATTTGTGATCTAAATTTCAATATCTTCAATATGATACCCCTCTTAAAAATTAAAGAAAAATAAAAATTTTGGGTTCCCATGGCTACGCGCACTTGAAAATTTTAAAATTCGACTTTTTTTATATTCATTCCCGGAAATATGATTGGCCCACAGAGATGTATTTTTATTATTTTTATTATTTTTTTTTTTTTTTTTTCATTTTTAAAACTGGTCCTTATAGGGTAGCAGGGAGAGGTAATTTTTAAGGAGGTTTCGTTTTGGAAATTTTTGGGGTAAAATGGCCACTATTTTCGTAACGCGATATATTTTTGTGATCTACTCTTCAATAACTCTAAAAATAGTCCCCACTCAAAAATATAAAAATATAGAAATGTTGAGTTTGTATAAAAAAAAATTGCTCGCTGATTGAAAAAAAAAATCAAGTGATAGAGTTCGCAATATTTTTCCTGTTTTTTGGCGAAAAAGTTTTACTTGCTTACTAAATTACAAATTTATAACTATAATAGATTGAGAGATATGATCCAAGATGCGACGGACGGACGGACGAACTACCAAAACCATAAGGGTTTCTGGGATGACCTCGATACCCTAAAAATGAAAAGTGCAGATTAATATGAGTGGCTCGTATTTATGAAAATCGATTCGACCAGAACTAGGGGTCAATTTTATTTTTAAAATTAAATTTCAAAATTTGTAATATTCGTCGCCTACAAACTTAACAAAGAAAAATCGGTCAGCAAAGTAGAAACTAAGTTATTTAAAGAGACTGTTAGGATAAGTTAGTTGAAAACCGCATTATATGGGTCTTTATGGATGCAGTAAATTCCTTAAAGTAAGCACCCCTTTACTAAGCAAGCTTTTGTACTTTAGTTGTTTCTGTTTCTAATCTTTATTACTTCCTAACTAAGCCGACCTTTGTTATCCAAGACGCCTTAACACTCCTTTGACTACTCAGAGCTTGGCTGTTTTCGTGTTGACGCAACCTCTAAAAACAAGCCTCCTTTCTTGCAAACCTTAGACAAAAGCTAGTCTTATCACATAATGGATTGACATTAAAAATAAGTGATAGAGAATGGACTAAACAAATCTAATTCCAATTCCCCTTATAATTTGTCTCTCTTTTTCACTCAATCAACACACGACTCTCAACTGTTTGCTTCTCCAATATGTATTATTAATTCATCATTTTGAAAAGGAAAAAAATAGCTCTCTAAGTATTTACATTAACAAATAACCGGTTTCTGTTAGTTAATAGCCATCTTCAGAACCTATAAAAAACCATAAAGAACAGAAAATTATCAAGTATAAAAAAAAAAAAAAATAATAATAATAATAATAAACAGGTCAAGTGTGTGCTAGTCAGCACACAGCGAGGGTCCGTAGGCAGCCCTGCTTATAGTTTAAGTAGTATTGGTGGTGTTTTTTAAAATGCTAAAAAGCTTAATTTGAACTATCCTATGGGTCTGATATTCTCAAAGCACATAAGTATTTTTTTGCCACTGAACCGGACTACAACCATATAAATACATCGAAAAGACCATATTTATAAAAAAGTATTTCGTCAATAAAAAATAAAATAATATTTTTTTCGAAATTTCCAAAAAGTTTTATATTTACTTTTGGTCGAAGAATGTTCAGGAATTTTTTCAAATTTTTTGCACTTCACATAAGCGAGATAGAAGGGGGGGGGGGGACACGTTTCACACCCACTTCAAACTTGCCTACACTCGCGCTATCAAAGTTATAACCAAAGAATTATATATTTTTGTAATCAGCTAGACGTACCCTTTCATATGATACCCCTCACGGTGTCGACAAAAAATTAAAAAAATTTAACCCTTAAGTCTTTTTATCCTGATATTTTTGATAATTTTTTTTTAAGTCTCTATATTTTTAAAATATGTGGGTAGGTACAAGACACTTACGTGCCAAATTTCAAAGTGATCGGACGAAAGGTGTAGCCGTGAGAGCAGGCGACCGGACGGACGGACAGACACACGCAGGAAAATATAAGGGTCCTTGGTTTTGCCTACGGACCCTAATAAAAAAGATAAAATTAAATCTATACAATAATTAAATATATAGATTTAACAGTCGAAAAAAAGTAGTAGAAAAATATTATTGTTACCTAAATTAGTAGTTCACTGTAACATGGTTGGTTGGTAAATTATAGTAAAAATACATAAAAAGAGAATGTTTACGCGGAGTTAAAATACATAGTTAAAAGTGTGCAGTTAAATGTTTATATTGGCCGTGTTCAACGTTCAATCGTTATCACCAACCCAAAGTTATACCTGGCCAGTTGAGTCTGGACTACTGCCGTGGCTGGAGGCCAGATCTTTTCACCGCCGCGCCGCCTCCGCTATTCTTACTAGTAACCTAAGGTACCGCCAAGTAATGTTATTTTACATTCTCAGCTACCAAACCATAATTTATCGTAATTACCACCGCCTTACTTACTGTCAAATACAGTCCACAGAAAAATATACTGGTTGAACCAGCTGCTCCCTTGATGAGCTTTTACTTCGCTCTAAATTAAGGGTGAAATTGCCACCATAACTTTTGTTCCTAGAGGGCCGCATTAACTTTTCCTCAAAATGCGTGCGCGTCAAAACGATCATTAATACTTTAAAGTTTTATGTTTTAATCTCTTTTGATTCAAACGATATTGGATCCGTACAGAGTGACAGACAGACAGACACAGGAACGAAACTATAAGGGTTTCTTTTTTTTTGGTTTTACCAACGAAACCCTAAAAATTAACAAAATTGAATGATCAATAAATAAGAACCTATTGTAATTAATTACCAAGCTTAAAAAAAGAAAAGAGAAACTGTTCGGCTGTCTTCCTGGACGAAGCACAAGTTTTTAATAGGGTTTTGCACGCCGGCTTGTTTTGCAAGCTCAAGGGAATGCTTCCCTTTACTCATTATCTTATCCTTAAATCCTTCCTCGAAAATAGCTTCCACCAAGTATCCCTTAACTTATCCACATCCACTGTTTTTCCTATTGAAGCAAGTGTACCCCATGGTAGTATCTTAGGTCCTTTCTTGTACGTTCTTTCATACCTCTGACAATCCCTCAATATCCTTTTACAAACCTAGCTTCCTTTGCTGATGACAAGTGCATCCTTTCAATACACAAGAATCGCCTTACAGCTTCAAAAAACAGCCAGAACCACATTTCTCTCCTAGAAACCTGGTTGAGAAAATGGAGAATTAAAACAAATGAGAACAAAAGTGTTCATAAATCACAGTAATTACGAACCATTATTTCTCAACCAGGTTTTAATACCTCATTCCAGCTCAGTCCGCTACCTTGGGTTACACCTTACCAGACGATTAACATGGTCACATCACACAAAAATAAAAAGGCAAGACTCTAACAAACGCTATAACCCTCTTCAGCGCTTACTCAACACACACTACACAAAGAATTACTCATCTACAACACCATAATAAAATCCTCGTGGGCATATGGCATAGAACTCTGGGGCTGCACCAAGCAATCCAATTCTTACCGCATATCTATGTCCCTTCAGTCCAAGATCCTTAGAAAAATTGCTAACGCTCCCTTTTACGTGACTAACCATATCCTCCATACTGATTTTAAATTTCCTTTTGTTCGCGATTTTGCAGTTTCCCGATGCAAAACCATCCATAGTCAAAACCTTCGCAAAAATTAAGTGACAGACACGGAACCAAAAATGTTCCCTGATGTCTAAAACGTATTTCTGTCTTGGAATTTTTGAAAGAAAAAAAAAATCGTTCTTCAGAACCGTCACACAGCTTCTGTTACCTTCGGTAAGCTCGAATGAAAAAAATCGAATAATATTACTTGGTAATTTCAAAAGCCAAGGAGGCAAATATAAATGACTAGTTAGTCAAAACAATTTAACAAATGGTTTGCTTATTAGACAACGGCAGTTGGACCTCGGAGTAGGAACTTCCGACATCCTATAGTATTCCTACGGTAGCCGACCGTCAGGGAAATAGCGATTTTAATTTTATTTCTGGAAGGAAGTTCCTTATGGCACGTTCTGGAGCCCGGGAGTGAATCCGAAGAAACGACCAAAATCACCGTCATAAAATCACTGTCACAAAATCACCGTCACAAAACCAAGCGTCACGAAATCTACCAATGACGATAACTTGAGTAAAAGATGACCGAGTGAGTTGAAATTTGGTACACCTGTTCATTTTACCAATGCCAAGGATGAGTTGGTTGGACAACGTTTCAACCTGATACAAGCAGAAGATTTTGAGTATTGAAGAGATATATTTTTTTAATATTTTAAATTAGTAGACCTGGTAGGTAGAAAACAGTTCTTTTCCCTCAGGCTATGTACTACAAACATACTCTTCAACTATAAACTCATCATGATTATTCAATACATATTCATTGTAAGACGCTTGCTTCAATGATAAAAATAATGCTTCTTGTTTCTTTTAATTTAGCCTTAACTCCGCTAGATGCAAGCAGTTAGTTACTTTTAATTTTACTACGTTTTTATTAGCTTGCTTTCTTGTTTGTTTGTTTGTCCGGTACAAATCTGGCAATCGATTTCTAACTAACTTCCCGAATAGCTAGACATTTGAAACTTTTAGCATAGCTCAGAACACGATGACAATGCATTATTTTAATACTTTCAACCATCTTTCAGCAGAATTTAATTGGTTTTCAGCAAATTTTGCTGAATGGAAAGTTAGTTCGGAAAGTTATTTTATTTCTTTGGCATATCCCATATTTACAATCTTCATTTGGACTGATTTCAAATTTGTGATTTGTATAAATAAGAGATAAACATTGAATGACAGTAAAACAGTAAATACATCGATTATATTATTTCAAATATATCGATGGCACGGTTTAGATTTGGTATTGGGGAGATCCGTTGTACAAAGATTTGTCCTTTTATAGGTTTAAGATCAGCTCTCTAGATGGTTGTCATTTATGTGAAGTAAATAAATTCGGAACTATTTTTTTTCACTAACATTATATATTATATAACAATAACAATTATATTATCAACATTACATACGATTCAACAGAAAATTTAAAAACGTAGTATATAAAAAGTTCTTTTTATCTTGAAATTTTGTCTCTTAACTCCGCCATGTATAAGTAGTTAGCAACGTATAAGTACTTATCAGTGTGATTTTATAATTTATATTTAATGAAAAATGTAAGGAAGTTGGTTGCTACCGGGTGTCCCTCGACACCACACGTACTTTTTTAATTTAAATAATCTAAAATGTAGTCCATTTAAATATTAAATCATTCAAGCCATTATTCCAGTAAAAATCTAGATTTTTCAGTTATTAATTAAAAATAAATGCGACCTTGCTAGAAACTAAATTGAACTCTAGAAAGTAGGTATTGGTATATTATTAAATTAAACATGTATATTTATGTATGTGTGTGTATGTATGTATATGTATATAAATATATATTTTGTTAATTACAACAAGAACTATGTGTATAGTGTATATGACAAAGCAGTCCAACACCCTTCAAAAAACCAATAAATATATAAACATTTGTATTAGATAGGATATTTTGTAAATTAAATTCAGTATTTCTATGAATGTGAGAAAGATCTCTTTAGTTGCCAGACCAATTTCATTAGAAAACACTAATCTTATAAAAACAATTCAGGATGCATTGCATACATATAAATGCCAATGTCATAATGAAAAAGAGTCTACATTAGTTAGAACTCGAATTCGGGGTGTTATTATGAAAAAAGGGGCAATTGAATATTTTCTCTTAATTTGTATTTAGTCTTTAATATGAGCACCCCAAATTTGAGAAAATATCAGGATTTTTATTTATAGAATGATTTTTTTAAAGCCGTCTGCCAGTTTTATTGTAAGGAAAAATGATTTATTAACGGAATGAACGATGTATAATATAATCGTGATTGTGTTAAAAGAAGGCTTTAGAAACAATACAATTTAGGCATTTTATTTAATTGCTAGGCCTACATGACAATAGGAAACATAGCCACTAATACCAAGCATGAGCCCTGCGCATCGCGTGGGGTGAATGGTAGTTACAATATATTATATTGTGTTGAATAGACTAAACTGAGTTCTCAGAAGACTATTCAACATTGAACAAGCGATGAACGAAGGCACGTTGTGTATATATATATATATATATATATATATATATATATATATATATATATATATATCAAATGAGGATATCCCTACCGTCGATAGGGATATCCTCATTCGGTAACTTACGAACTTTCGGTAACAATTTACAATTTGACTGTTTTTTACAACAATTTACAATTTGTGTGTAAATAATTTAAGATAGAAACATATTTACATTTATTTAAATTTGTTATTTATGTGTAAATACTACATGTTCTCAGCAAAAACAATATATATAAATAATAATATATATAAACAATATATGTATTATACAAAGTCAAATAAAAAATAATAACAATAACGTTTTTCTATGAAACAGAAGCATTTATTAAAAAAATAAAATTTCAAAGAATAAATTTCAGAAATATGATTTCTCTCAGGCAGTATATCCAAGCTATAAGGAGCTTTTTAAATAAACTCGGATTAAATCGGACAATATAAGGTAATTGACTTTTCTGTAGTAAATTTGCAATAGTAATTTTATTATCTTTGGTATTTTCATACTAAAAGTAATCCTTAAAGTCTCCTTAATATACCCAAAGGTTTCTATTTTACAATAACGACATGAGAAGATCACCCAAATTCCAATCTATATTACCACATTTCATGGGAGAAGGGTAGATGATGGGCAAAGCCTAGTTTTATTTGTGTCAAAAGTAAGGGTTTCTTACTTTAGACACAAATTAACACATTATTACTACTATAAATTAAACTAATTGAAGCGAGCGTAGCGAGCTTCCTACATTCAACGAAATATGCTCCGTGTCTGTCTGTCTGTCTGTCTGTCTGTCTGTCTGTCTGTCTGTCTGTCTGTCTGTCAGTAACGTTCACGCGTGTGACGATAACTTGAGTAAAAGTTGACCGATTTAGTTGAAATTTGGTATACATGATCCTCTTACTAATACTCAGGCTAAGTTCGTTGGACAGCGTGATCCGTCCAAGAGTTCGCGCGCAACGCTCGCGTAAACGAGAGGTTCAAAAATTAAATTGGAATTTCAGGACGGGAAAAGATTCTATCATCATCTATTCGATGAGACGAACATTTTTTTCAAATAACATTTTTTAGTAAAACCAACAGCGACACCGCTATGAATTAATAAAGATCGCTAAAACTATTAAAGCGGGCCTAAACGTTTAAAATAGAGAAAACAACCTTTTTACCGATATCATACGTTCTAACGTAACGATTTTAATAAAACTTCATAGACACCATCTGATGCACAATTGAAACAGGCATGCAAAATTTCAATTTGATACATGCAGTAGTTTGTTTGTAGCAAAGAGATACAAATTATAAATATTGAAATAGAGATGTGTGGTTAGTGGAATAGTAAGAATGCGGGGTGGTTCCCTTACTACTAGCCGCTGCACTACTACCAGACCCATTATCTATCAACTCATCATGATTCACAAAAATCTTTTTTTTTCAATATTCAATACATATTTATTACTATACGTTCGCTTCAATGATAGAGCCACGCGATGCCTAGTTAAACTAATTTTAGAAAAATGAAGGAAAAAAGATTTTAAGTCAACGTAATATACTTTGATCTAAACTGAATATTAGCTCAATATAAATTTATTAAATAACGCCTAATCATAAATAAACAAAATAAAACCATCTTACTATTATTTAACAAATGTAAAGTCAGTTAATTGACACGGTGGATTAAGTATATTATCTGGTATAACAAAACACGTACCATGTTAACTTCTACAAAATGTTAATTAAAATTTTTTACTGATTATTATTCAATTGGGTAAGTAATATTGTCAAAATGTTGACTGAGAAAGAAGAATCAAAGAAACCATTTATTCGATGTTAGAATTGTTTACAGACTTCACTTCTTTTTTCTTGTATTACAAAAACATGGAAATCGAATCGGCCATAGCCGTGGATGACCAATGAGCCATTATTTATTGATGGTATATAACCGAGACATAGCAATCTCTATTTTTTGCACATATACTAGTGTATATATATATATATATATATATATATATATATATATATATATATATATATATATATATATATATATATATATATATATTATAAGTTAACTTTTAGAATCGGAAGATTAACTTTTTAAAAAAGGTTTTATTTCAATTTACAAGTTACTTTCTTCCTTTGATTAATTTAAGTCAACAATTGATTTTACAACAAACATATAGTATTACCTGGAATGTAGTTGGAGCCACGAGAACATAGACTGAAGCCACGGCGGCTCTACAACAGTTATATACCCTATTTAATGCTGATGTGTAAAAGGAGGATTCAGTAGGAATCGCTCTTGTAACTTATGAATGTTTGATTAAATATAATTCAAACAATTTAAACTACGGTCATATATATATATACTCGCCGGTCTTGGCTGGCCTGCGGCCAGCCTTTGCCTGGCGAGTGGCCAGGTAGATATATGCCAGGTATTTGTATAGTAGTTGGTACTTGTAAGATCTGGTAATATTGTAGGAAGTTAAGTTATTAGTTAAGTTATAATTCGCAGTCTATAAATGACAAAGTAAACAAACAGAGCTAGTATCTAGGCTGTGGAGAGGATTGAGTAAGGTGGGTTGACAAGAGCGACGGGAGGGCATAGGAAGGTCGAACATCGGACATATTCCCGTCTCTGTCTCTTCTTACGGCGCGGCACTGTTCCAATATATATTTAATAACTTTGGTTCTAACCAACATTTTTCGGAGAAACAAAGCCTTCAACATGCGCCAAATGTTAATCTTATTAAAACATCTAATTATTAAAACATTTAATAAATTTAATTTAAAAAAAAATAAATAAAATAAATCGTAAAAACCGCTATATAAACAGTTTTTTCAATTTTACCCCCCTCAAAACTAAAAATACCACAAAATACAACGTAACGAAAATTAATCCACTATTCAAGAGATTTTCAACGATATATATCATATTATAAAAGATTAACTTTGACATTTGTACCTCTGTACTCTAAGGCCTAAGGTAACAAAATTATATTAAAAAAAAAAAAAACAATACAAAAGGGCATTCATTTTACTAATAAATAAATAAAAATAAAATAACCTAATAACAAAAAATTATTTAAACCCTTTAACCTACAACAAAATTATAAATCGGTACAAAAGTACGTGTACAACATTTTTAAAAAATAAATAAATATAATAGCTTTAATGTGCAAATCAAGGCCTTTCAAATGATATACGACACCATATTAAAAACCAAAAAAGTGGTCATGTGACACGGCACAAAAGAAAAAGTGTACTCTCATGTTCTCAGCAAATAGGATGAACTAATGAAATAAAATATACTCAATTTAAAGAGCATTAGTGTGAGATTCAAGCGCCTCAATCAGAAATAAAATCGGTCAACATTAGAAACTACGGCCATTCAAAGTCAAAAATAGAAAAAAATTAAAACAAAAAAAATCCAAAGTTATCAGCATTTAGGGTACAAATGATAGAGATACGACAAAAAGTCATAAGACCAAAGTTGTAGATCTTTTAAAATCAGTTACCGCTGGTGCTATCTGTTTTCCAATACGACTTACCGTTTAGCCGCAACAAGCCCCAAAACAGCTTAAAAATCAAGTCGGCCATTTTTATTTTTTTAGGGGGGGAAGGAGTGGGAAAAGTAAACTTTTTATAATTATTTTGGTTCACAATATGGACATTGCGCGTCGAATGACGCAAACCTCAAGTCTCTAGCTCTTCTGGAAGTGGGTAAACATTAATGTCAGTGAGTGAGTGAGTTAGCCATGCAGCTTTATAGTATATAGACTCGCCGGCCTTGGCTGGCCTACGGCCAGCCTTTGCCCGTCGAGTGGCCAGGTAGATATATGCCAGGTACTTGTATAGTAGTTGATACTTGTAATATCTGGTAATGTTGTAGGAGGTTGTGGGATATTGTAGCCATCAGGTGGGTTAATTATACTGTTATAATTCGCAATAAATGACAAAATAAACAAACATAAAAGAAAACAAAGAAACAAAGTATGAAAGCTATTGACGTCTAAAGGAGCTGAGCTAGTATCTGTAGAGTTGTTGAGGGGATTGAGTAAGATGGGGTGACAGGAGCGACGGGAGAGGATGGGAAGATCGGGCATATTCCCATCCCTTTCCCTTCTGATAGCACGGCACTGTTCAAGTAAATATTTATTTAATAACTTTGGTACTAACCAACATTTTTCGGAGAAACAAAGGATCTAACATGCGCCAATGTTAGTGCACATATAATTTATTTAATAAACAAATAACGCAGCAACCAAATCGTAAAAACCGCAATATAAAAAGTTTTTTCAATTTTACCCCCCTCAAAACTAAAAATAACACAAAATAGAACATAACACAAATTAATCTGCTATTCAAGAGCTTTTTAACGATATACATCATATTTAAATGTATAACTTTAACATTTGTACCCCTGTACTCTAAGGCAAGGTACCAAAATTATATTTAAAAAAAAAAAAAAAAAACAATACAAAGGGGCATTCATTTTACTAATAAATAAATAAAAATAAAATAACCTAATAACAAAAAATTATTTAAACCCTTTAACCTACAACAAAATTATAAATCTGTACAAAAGTACGTGTACAAAATTTTTAAAAAATAAACAAATAAAATAGCTTTAATGTACAAATCAAGGCCTTTCAAATGATATACGACACAATATTAAAAACCAAAAAAAGTGGTCACGTGACACGGCACACGGGAAAAAGTTTACTCTCAAGTTCTAAGCAAGTAGGATAAAGTAATGAAATAAAATATACTCAATTTAAAGAGCATTAGTGTGAGATTCAAGCGCCTCAATCAGAAATAAAATCGGTCAATAATTATAGAAACTATGACCATTCAAAGACAAAAATGGAAAAAAATAAAAATAAAAAAATACCAAAATTATCACCATTTAGGGTACAACCGATAGAGGTACGACAAAAAGTCATAGGACCAATGTTGTAGATTTTTTAAAATCAGTTACCGCTGGTGCTGTCCGTTTTCCAATACGACTTACCGTTTAGCTGCAATTAGCCCCAAAACAGCTTAAAAATCAAGTCGGCCATTTTTATTTTTTTAGGGGGGAAGGAGTGGGAAAAGTAAACTTTTTATAATTATTTTGGTTCACAATATGGACATTGCGCGTCGAATGGCGCAAACCTCAAGTCTCTAGCCCTTCTGGAAGTGGGTAAACATTAATGTCAGTGAGTGAGTGAGTCAGTCAGTTAGCCATGCGGCTTTATAGTATATAGACTCGCCGGTCTTGGCTGGCCTACGGCCAGCCTTCGCCCGTCGAGTGGCCAGGCACTTGTATAGTAGTTGGTACTTGTAAGATCTGGTAATGTTTTAGGAGGTGGGTTAATAATACAGTTATAATTATTCGCAGTCTAAAAATGACTAAATAAACTAACAGTGCAAAGTTAGAAAGCGATTGAGTGTGGAGTTATACAGGGGATTGAGTAATGTGAGATGACAGGAGTGACGGGATGGGATGGGAAGGTCGGACATAATTTAATAAACAAATAACACAGCAAACAACACGTAAAAACCGCTATATAACAGTTTTTAAAATTTACCCCCCCCCCCCCCCAACAAAAAAACCACAGAATTGAACGAACAGAAATTAATCTACTATTCAAGAGCTTTACAACGATATACATCATATTATATTATAAACGATTAAATTTTGTCATTTGTACTCTTGTACTCTAAGGGTACTAAAATTATATTTTTAAAAAACAAACAATACAAAAGGGCATTAATTTTACTAATAAATAAATAAAAATAAAATAACCTAATAACAAAAAATTATTTAAACCCTTTAACCTACAACAAAATTATAAATCGGTACAAAAGTACGTGTACAAAATTTTTAAAAAATAAACAAATAAAATAGCTTTAATGTACAAATCAAGGCCTTTCAAATGATATACGACACAATATTAAAAACCAAAAAAAGTGGTCACGTGACACGGCACACGGGAAAAAGTTTACTCTCAAGTTCTAAGCAAGTAGGATGAAGTAATGAAATAAAATATACTCAATTTAAAGAGCATTAGTGTGAGATTCAAGCGCCTCAATCAGAAATAAAATCGGTCAATAATTATAGAAACTATGACCATTCAAAGACAAAAATGGAAAAAAATAAAAATAAAAAAATACCAAAATTATCACCATTTAGGGTACAATCGATAGAGGTACGACAAAAAGTCATAGGACCAATGTTGTAGATTTTTTAAAATCAGTTACCGCTGGTGCTGTCCGTTTTCCAATACGACTTACCGTTTAGCTGCAATTAGCCCCAAAACAGCTTAAAAATCAAGTCGGCCATTTTTATTTTTTTAGGGGGGGAAGGAGTGGAAAAAGTAAACTTTTTATAATTATTTTGGTTCACAATATGGACATTGCGCGTCGAATGGCGCAAACCTCAAGTCTCTAGCTCTTCTGGAAGTGGGTAAACATTAATGTCAGTGAGTGAGTGAGTGAGTCAGTTAGCCATGCGGCTTTATAGTATATAGATATATATATATATATATATGACCGTAGTTTAAATTGTTTGAATTATATGTCGCTGCCCGAAGGTTGAGATTTCATATTTCTCTAGTAAGAGTGGATGGCCAAATGGCGAGCTTCTAGCGTAACTTTCTCTTGTCTAGTTCTACTGCCGTAAAAATTTCGGTTCCTAGGTTTGAGAATACATTTCACGCTAAATACTGGGATTATCTAACGTTTCGCGCAAAGGAAAGTTTATATCTGGCTTAGCTTAACTAGTAGAGCATTATACTGGAAATATGAAGGTCCGTGGTTCAAATCCCGGAGCCAGTGCAATTTTTTTTTCTCTGTTTCTGTCTCCCGTAGTTTAAATATATATATATATATATATATATATATATATATATATATATATATATATATATATATATATATATATATATATATATATATATATATATATATATATATATATATATATATATATATATATATATATATATATATATATATATATATATATATATATATATATATATATATATATATATATATATATATATATATATATATATATATATATATATATATATATATATATATATATATATATATATATATATATATATATATATATATATATATATATATATATATATATATATATATATATATATATATATATATATATATATATATATATATATATATATATATATATATATATATATATATATATATATATATATATACATACACATATATATATAGGCGTAAGAAGCAATACGACGACCGCGACGCCGACACTGGAGATGTCAGTCCAGAAAGAGGACATATCATTAAGGTAAACCCTCCACCCCCACTAGACTTTGATAAACCCGAAACTTGGGATGCCTGGGTAGCTAGGTGGGAACGATATAGAAGAATAAGCGGATTACAAAAGAAAGGTGAAGACGAGCAAGTAGATATGCTACTTTATTGTTTAGGAGAGCAGGCGGAGGATATATTTAGAATGTTCGAAATTTCGGAAGATATTGGCAATTTTTACGACATTGTAGTTGATAAATTTCAAAATTATTTTTCTCCACGAATCAATATAATATACGAAAGAGCGAAATTTAATCGGAATCCAGACCGTAGATGAAACTGTCGATGCATTCGTATCCAGACCGTAGATGAAACTGTCGATGCATTCGTAACTGATTTAGATAAAATGTCTAGATATTGTAACTTTAAAAATTTGAGAGATGAACTAATTAGAGATAGAATTGTTGTAGGGGTAAAAGATTCGAAACTAAGTGAGAAACTTCAGTTAGATCCTGAACTGGCTAAAGATAAAGCGATACAGATGGCCAAACTGAGTGAAGTGATTAAAAAGCAGCAAACTGTGGTTCGCCAGGAACACGCGTTAAGAGAGGGGGAGTTAAGAGAGAGGGGGACCACGACGTTTCGGTAGTATCAAACACCTTTGGGCAAGACAAAAGTAAAACAATAAGAAAAAACAAAGTGGACTGCTCAAAATGTGGTTTTGGACACAAGGAAGATATCCGATGCCCAGCAAAAGGGGCCTAGTGCCGCAAATGTAAGGGTATGGATCACTGGGCAAGAAAATGTACTTCCAGATATGTGAAACATCTTGAGAAATGGAAGGAGGAAAGGGGGGACAGTGAGTCTGAAGTAGGAAGCTTTGTTGTGAGTGAAATTAATCAAGGAGATGAAAATAACCTGTGGAAAGTGTGCCTAAAGGTAAAAGGGATTAAAGTAAATTTTAAAATAGATACAGGAGCCGATGTTTCGGTAGTACCAGAACGGCTAGCACAGAGATTGAAAGAGAGTATTCAGCCGACAAATATAAAACTGTTTGGACTAGGAAAAGATGAGATCAAAGTTAAAGGGTTGGTAAAGATAGATTTGCACTGGAAAGGTATTCGATCTGAACAGGAATTGTACGTTGCCGAAGTCAAGGAGCCACTCTTTGGGAGGCCTGCCCTTACAGCTCTAAAACTAGTGAACGTGGTGAATTCGGTTCAAGCTAAGAAAGAAAGCGAACTCGTTAAAGCAGAATTTCCGGAGTTGTTTCGAGGACTAGGAAAGATGAAATGTGAATTTAGAATTGAACTGGATGAAGGAACGACGCCAATTGCAACGGCTACACCCAGGAGAGTGCCGTTTGCGTTAAGTAAAAATAGAACTCGCCGAGATGATTAAAGATGGGGTGATAACACCTATAGAAGAACCTACAGAATGGTGCTCGCCGATCACGATAGTTCCCAAGGCAAACGGAAAGTTGCGCCTCTGTGTGGATTTTACAAAATTAAATCAAGCTGTTTTGAGGCCACATTACATGTTGCCGACTGTGGAGGAGTCGTTCCATAAGATTGGAGAGGCAAAGTATTTTTCAAAATTAGATGCAAGCAGGGGATATTGGCAAGTCCCGATAGAGGAAAAATCAAAAAAATTATCCACTTTCATAACACCGTTCGGGAGGTTTTTTTTTTAACCGGTTACCATTTGGAATTTCCTCTGCGCCTGAATTCTACCAAAGAGTGGTAGCACAGGTTATAGAAAAAGTAGAGGGAGTGTGTAATCACATGGATGATCTATTGGTTTCGGGAAAAACTAGACAGGAACACGATGAAAGATTGAGGAGAGTCCTGATTCGATTACAAGAAGCAGGGGTAACTTTAAATCAAGAAAAATGTGAATTTGGGCTGACGCAGGTTAAATTTTTAGGCCACATTATCAGTGCGGAAGGGATAAGAGCAGATCCAAGCAAAATAATAGCCATTCAAAAATTTAAAGAACCAGAGAATGTCAGTGAAGTGAGACGCTTCTTAGGGATGGTTAACTATCTCCTAAAGTTTCTGCCAAATATGACGGATTTAACTAAACCTCTGAGGGAGTTGATTGTGAAGAAAAATGATTGGTTCTGGGATGCAGCTCAAAAGAATGCGTTCATGGAGATCAAAAAGAAAATGTCCAAAACTCCGGTATTGGCTCATTACAACCCGAATGCGCTAACTCGTCTAAGTGCTGATTGCTCTGGGTATGGATTAGGAGCAATGCTGGAACAAAAAGAGTCGCACTCAGAAAATTGGAGACCGATAGGATATGCCTCACGAACACTTACAGATGCAGAAAGGAAACGGGCCCAGATCGAAAAGGAGGCGTTAGCACTGGCGTGGGCATGTCGACGATTTGACTCATGGATAAAAGGAATACCAATTAAAATTCAAACGGATAATAAACCATTGGTGACTTTGTTGGGACAAAAACATCTAAGTGAGCTTACACCCAGAATACAAAGGTTGAGATTGTTACTAATGGCATATAACTATAAAATTTCGTATATTCAAGGGAAAGAACTTACTGTTGCTGATGCTCTCTCAAGAGCCCCACTTAATGAGTTAGGAGACCTAGATAAGGAATTAGAAGGGGAAGTTCAAACATTCATTCAGTACATCAGAGCTAATTTTCCTATATCGGACCAGAAACTCACAGAGCTGAGGGCTGCTCAGAGTGATTGTGAGATATCTAGATGGTTAAGAGAAGCAATTTAAAAAGGGTGGCCTTCGAAGTCCAGAACTCCTAGGGAAATGCTTCCCTTCTATAAATTTAGAAATGAGATGGCGATGGTAGACAATCTGATCGAAAAGGGAGAAAACGTGTTTGTTCCAAGGTCAGTTAGAGGAAAAATTGTAGAAATCCTACACGAAGGTCATCTAGGGAGTGCCAAGTGTTTGAGGAGGGCAGGAACTACGGTGTGGTGGCCTGACATGAAGAAATATGTTGAAAATTTTTGTTACAACTGTCAGGTGTGTAGAGAGGAAAAAAATAATCCGATAGAACCACTGATTCTGAGTGAGTTACCCGAAGGGCCATGGGAAAAGGTGGGGGCGGACATTTTTACGGTAGAAAGGAAGAACTATTTATGTATACAGGACTACTTTTCCCGGTACCCAGAGTTATTATCACTGGAGAGAATGACTTCTGGGCATATAATAAATAAGGTTAAGGGTGTTTTCGCAAGATTTGGGATACCATTAATATTTCGACGCGACCAGGGAACGGCCTTTGTAAGCGCAAAATTTAGAAAATTTGCGGATGATTACGGGTTTAAAATTACCACTAGCAGCCCAAGGTATCCCAAAAGCAACTGCTTTGCAGACAGTGGAGTAAAAACATTAAAGAATATCCTGAAAAAGAATAAGGAAGACGTGTACCTTGGGCTATTAGCATATCGAAGTTCACCATTGGAAAATGGTTATAGTCCTGCGGAACTTTTGATGGGACGGCGCATTCGAACCAAAGTGCCAAAGCTTCGACAAAGTCTTGTTCCTCGATGGCCAGATTGGAAGAAGGTTGGAGAGAAAGAAAGCAATAATCGGATGCGGACACAAATATATTATAATACGCGGCATGGAGCTAGGCAACTGCAGGAATTGGTTGTGGGAGAGAAGGTATGGGTGAAAGATATGAAGAAGTACGCTACAGTACTGCGTAAAGCCACCCAGCCACGATCCTATTGGGTGAAAACTCAGGACGGAGCCGAGCTGCAGAGGAATCGTCATCATCTGATTTCTTTGAAGCCAATCCCATGAAGAGAAAGGGAGATGTGTAGAATATGACAAGCTGTCAGTTTGTATTTGGTTATTGAGAGAGATAGTTTTATGGTTTTGTGAAAATATATCTTCTTTCTATTAAGTGTACTATGTCGAAAGTTAAACAATATATATATATATATATATATATATATATATATATATATATATATATATATATAATATACACGCACGCACACACATCATTTTTTTTTTTATATATATAACTCAACATATCACAATAGCGTAGCTTAGTGATAACATATAAAATATTGTAACATAAAACTCAATTTATCTCCAGTAGGGAGAAAAAGTCATGATTTTGAATTAGTTTAGAGGGACTAAAACAGGTCTTTTCATCCCTGAACTCAAAAAGTAGGGAGATAAAGTAAAAGTAGGGCGAAAAAGTAAAAGTTGGACGAAAAAGTAAAGTAGGGCAAAAAAGTAAAGATTACAACTTAATTATTTTATAAATAGTAGAAAAGGAATGGAAAATGTAATGAAGTTGTTAAAATCAGGTGGGCGGCACTGCGCTTTTTTGACCATGTTTATGATTCATTCATTGTTTATACCCTGCATCTAAATAACCTTCTATTTGAGTTTAATTCCAATTCTTATTTGATTTTAATATTGAATCTCTTATATCTGCTATTAAAAGTGCTAATAATTATTGTTATTTATTAAAATAATAAATAAAAACTGTGCTATGGACGAAAATGTGTATTTCCTTCCTACTGGAGATAAAATATTTTATGTACCTCGTGAGTAAAGTGCCATTATTCCCCTCGAGATAATTATCTCCCTCGGCTGCGCCTCGGGAATTAAAGAGTCTAATTCCCTTGGCTTCACCTCGGGATTTAGGGACCATGGTTCCTTCGGCTTCGCCTCAAGAACCAACTTTTTCGCTCAGGAATAATGGCTTACTTTACTCCCTAGGTGCATAAATAACTATTATGAACATACTATTATAACATTTAAATGAAAATACTATCCATCTATATTATTAAAAAAGTTTTGTGAACAAACAAATGCGTCAAATTGTGCGATGGTTCAGAAGCGAGTAGAGGGCAGAGCCCCCTAGTTATTACAAATTTTAATTTATTTTGGTATTTTTATTTATTAATTATTATTATTTTTCTCAAGCTATAGTTGGTATTGATTGTGAAGCCAAGACCTCACTGAATACGTGTGACTTCTCCACTCCTCTCTATCTGGGGCTAATCTTCTTCAAACCACACCGCCACAGCATTTCTTCATATCTTAGTCCCATCTAGTCCTTGGTCTTCTTTTCCTTCTCTTGTATTCCCAAGTAGTTCATTCTATTATTTCTATGGACCATGTATCATCTTTGCACATTACTAGGTATCTTGCCCGTTTCCATTTTCTCTCACTCTCTACTTTTCATATTTCCTCAAAACCTATTCCATTCCTTACCCCTTGATTTGTTTTCTTTTGTCGTCTTCCAATTTTCATCATGCTCCTATCCATTTTCTTCACAGGACACATTTGTTGACAGGATATTCGACTTTAATTTGACTATGTCATTGACATTAGTTGTGTTTGTTTAATTTAAAGTTGTGCGATATAGAAGTGGATATTAGGAGAAAGATCTTGGTTTTAATGAAGAAGAAAGAGAGGATACGTAGGCAGAAAGTTATTTTCAACTAAGAGCTACGGGAGCGATAAAATCCTGAAATAAGTTACGTGGAAGTAAAGCTGAGGAAATTGAGATGAATGGGACTAGATTCCCCAAGCAGTCAGTAGAAAAGGACGCCACAGTATGACATAGCAAAGAACCATCGGGACTGTGACATCTACCATAGGAAAGTCCTGGCAGAAGTAAAGTGCATCTAAGTAAATCCCAAGTGGGAGCCCAACGCTCTACCTACAATCCAATACTTATTAAGAAGCACACTTCTTAAAATCAGAGAACCGTCAATAGAAATATTAATCGTGCAAAGAAAGTAAACTAAAATATTTTAATAACTGCATTTGGTATGCTAGCTACCAGCAATTAGGACTGCTCTACCGGCTCTGACCGCAATAACAATACTAACTTGCTGGCTATATAGGCTAAATAAAACACCAGTGTGTTTAGAGCATTGCTTCGTCAAGTTTAAATAATCGTCTTTCCCATGCTAACGATTTTTCGTCTCTTTGCCTACGTAGGAATTGCCTGTAACCGTTTACACAAATACAATGGATCTATATGCTAGTAATACAAGTTAGAGAACGGTTCGAATTATTGAGTTTGGCTATTACCCAATGGAACATGTCGTCAATCAACATATCCGAGGGAAAGGCAATTGTAACAAGCTCTATCTACTCAGCCCCTATCTTGGTAAATATATGCAGTTACTTAGCCAAAAGGGACGGCCTGCCCTGGGGCCGTTGCATAGACTACCTACTAGCGGATTTCTATCCGACAAGGCTATAAGATAGATCCGGAACAGTTTCCTTTTCCCGAGTCCGGTGTTGTTTTTTTTCATCCTACATTATATAAATCCCTGTTGTTTCAACAGGATGAAATTCAAAAGGGCCAAGGAGAAGGGAACTCAAGAACAGATTTAGATTATAAATTGTTGGTGATCTCAATAGTCAGGTTGGAAAGAGAAAGATGAAAAAAACCAAAAACACTTGGTCCGCATGGGTTCGGTAATCGTAACCCAAAAGTCTACCCTTTTGGGTTACGACTTGTGCGCTTCTGCCAGGAATTCCAATTTTAAAATGTATGACTTAAAAGGCGGAAGTGGACCTGGCTTGCTCCTAATGGAATATCTAAAAGTGAAATAGGTTATGTTATAACATGTTAACAATAAAGGACATTAAAGTATTGAATAATTTTGCATTCATTGCCGCCAAACTTGACTTTAAGAGTAGAAGACTATTCACAAGCTGGGTACATCTTCGGTCAAGAGAGAGCTTTGAACCGTGTAAATTAGAAAATGGAGGCAAACGAATACATAATAAATTAAATTATCAAGTTTGCTACGATAAATTAGTAGAACTCCTAATAGAAACTACTAAGTCGTCCAGAGTCAATAAATAAAAAATCCGGTCAAGTACTGGTCAGCAAGCTACTAAAAGGGTTTCTTCGGTCATAAAAATTCATATGTCCTACATTATTTTGTTTATTTATTTATTTGTACTAAAATATGTATAAAAAGTTGTACTTTTAAGAAGCAAGGTGTGCATATATTATTCTTTAGGATCTTAGATATGCACATATTCGGACCTTTTAGGGGTTATGACTGCCATTTTGGAAACGCGATGAATATTTGTGATCTAAATATAAATACCTTCAAAATGATACCCCTGGAAAAAATACCACATAATAAAGCAAATTCTTAAAAGTAAATCAGTAGACAAGGTTTGAAAGAATTTTTTTTTAATATATGCATTTCTTCCGAGTTTAGCTTAGTGACCGGGCGTGGACTTTATTGAATAGCAATATGAAACAACTACAAGTCACAGAGAGATAAAACATAACGTTATTATTCCACCATTTATATGTGATGAGCCATAAACTAATAAAGGCTTTGTTTATTTATTTATTTATCGATTTCAAATACGTTTGAATTCATTTTATCTTAAACAGAAACTCTACGACGTTTGCCTTATACCCAACGGGAGGATTTAATTGGCATTTAAAACATGTACTCAAAATAATAATAGGCAGTAATTCCTTATCGTAAATTGCTCTACAATTCTCCGAACACTTTACAGCAACAGATATACTATTAATATAATTATTATCCCAGCAATTGCTCATGTTATAACCAAATTATATCTATAATTAAGTCCTGATTGACTGACATAGAATCAACGCACAGTAAAATCTGCTTAACCGAGAGACTTGAAATTTTGAGGATATACTCTGTTCATATTATAGGCACCCACTAAGAAAGGATTTTGCGAAATTTTGATACACAGGGGTACGGGGTACAAATTTCAAAGTAATGAATATCTTTCATGATGCATATCGTTGAAAAGCTCTTTAAGAGTACAGTAATTATTGTTGTTATGTACAGTTTTGTCATATTTTCATTTAGGGGGGGGGGGAGGGGGTAAAATGGAATAATATAGCTACATCTTATATAAAAAGAAGAGTGTCTGTATGAGGGTATGTCTTTTATACAAATCTACAGTTTTATCCCAATTTTACGAATATTTACTCATTTTTCCTTCAAAACAAGGTCAAGGTCACTGCCTACATGAGATTACGAAATTAAAACTTTGGTACACAGGGGTACGGGGTACAAATGTCAAAGTAATGAAAACCCTTCATGATGCATACCTACTGTAAAAAAGCTCTTTCAGAGTACAGTAATTGTCGCTACAACAATGAGTTGACCCTTTTAGAGAAATATATTTATTTTATTTACAAATAATAAATAAATGACTATCGCTCGATTCTTCTCAGCTTCTCGAAAGCGCCTGCCGTTTTACTTTTTTTCGGTTGTCATCATAAAATAATTTTGCTGCCGTGGTGCCGGTTTTTTTTTACAAAAAAACATATTAAACAAAAATGAAACTAAATATTATACATCAATACATCTGGCACTCACGGATCCGAACAGTAATTGTTGATATGTACATTTAGGGGGGTAAAATGGAAAAATATATCTATATATAACAAACTAATAAGTATTGTGTCCGTACATTTATCCGATTGGGCTCAAATTTTGTATTTCCGCTAAATGAGTAGTCCTGACAACGAATTGTCTGTGCGTCAATCACGCCCAAACGGCTGAATAGATTTTGGTTGTTCTTAGGTAAAATGTTAATCTCAATTCTGCGGGTAATATAGGCTATAAAACGTTTTGGTAGCTTCATATGGAGTAGAGAACGGGGCTTCTAAATAGATTTCAAAATTCTAATTTCATTTTTTATAAAAAATGTATCTAACCAAAATCGCAGAAGAAACTACTGACAATATTTTATGTTTGTGAAAATTTCTGAAAGAAGAATTGTTAAAGAAATTTGTATTCAATTGCAGACAAAAAATATTTAGATTTATTTTTAGATACAACAATAGCTTACGTTTACAAATTACACATTAAAAACTTTACTAACATAATTGTAATACGTCGCCACACGACATAAAAGTGGTAGCGTGCCTGGTGGCGGCCGTATCACTGTATATATTATAAACTTACAACTAAGTAAGGAAGAGGGTTTCTCACATAAGAAAAAAAGTTGGAGGGTGCAGTAATGCCAACCCTCCTAGAACAAAAATAAGTCTATTAAAAAGGAACAATCGTGAATTCGAGCTCCCTAACATAAGAACTTACAAAATAGGGCCCTATGGGAGCTCGTATTTATAACATAGAAATTTGATTATAAAACTTTACTACATCAGTTTCTATTTAAATATTTTAAGTCCAAAAAAACACTGGACTTGGGACGTGCCTGATCATACCCGGGCGTGCCTGGACGTGCCTGTTCATGCCCGGGCGTGCCTGTACTGGGGTGAGAAGGAATATACCGCTGTTTTTCCCGGAAAGTTATCTTTTAAGCATTTTTCTTCAGCAGTCGGAATCAATTACTAATTTGGGATATTAGCAAATTATCTTATCAAAGGGAAGGGGGTATAGAAATAAGGGGAAGGGATAGAATCTAGATATTCTCGCTTAGTAAAATAATTTAAATGTTTCTTGATAGTAGTTTATAAACCCATCAAATTGAAAATAACACACCCAGTAGCGAAGCACGGGTATGCAGCTAGTCTATATATATATATATATATATATATATATATATATATATATATATATATATATATATATATATATATATATATATATATATATATATATATATATATATATATATATATATATATATATATACTGGGTGCGGCAGGGAAACTTGCTGATTTGAAAAGTCAATAAAAGAAAAAGTACTTTATATATAGATTTAATACTTTTTGTATTGTATAGTATACATTCTGAATTTTTGTTTTAAGTAGTTTTAAAAATGACATCCCGCAAATGGCGGCCCTCATTAGTGGTACACTGATCTACCCTAGATTTGAAGTTCGCTCCACTCTTTCGAGCATATCGACGGGAATGTTGGTGATGGCTTGGCGGATGTTGTCCTTAAGGTGTTGCAGGGTCCGGGGTTTGTTGTTATAAACGATGGATTTGAGATATCCCCATACAAAAAAATCTCAGGGTGCCAAATCGGGGGGCGCGCTCCCCCACGGCCACGGTAAGTCACCCCTCAAGGAGATAAGGCGCTCGTGAAAGTGTTCCCTCAAAAGCTCCATCGAAGTTCTCGCTGTGTGCGCCGTGGCTCCGTGCTGCTGGAACCATACGTCCCCAAGTTCCATTTCTTCAAGTTGTGGAAGAAAGAAATGTCTCAATCATTTCTCTGTAGTGAACTGCATTCACAGTAACAGTGAGTTCATCTTTCTCGAACAAATGAGGCCCAATTATTGCAACTCTCGACAATGCACCCCACACTGTAACACGTTCACAATGATTTTTTTATGTTCACAATTCATTTTGGGGATATCTCAAATCCATCGTTTATAACGACAAACCCCGGGCCCTGCAACACCTGAAGGACAACATCCGCCAAGCCATCACTAACATTCCCGTCGATATGCTCGAAAGAGTGGAGCGAAACTTCAAATCTAAGGTAGATCAGTGTATCACTAATTAGGGCCGTCATTTGCGCGATGTCAAGTTGACATTAACATTAAAATTACTTGTTAATTGTAAAAACAAACTATTAATACATAAATAAATATTATCCCAACACGCCATGTCCTGCATCGTTTCGTCGTCGCGTCCGACTCATCAGGGGCCCGACGATGCCCACCCTACTCTGGACCTATACCAGATCAAGATCCTATGGGTCACGCTTGCGTGGCACATCCCTTGGTGTCTCTCACTAATTGTGTATATATATATATATATATATATATATATATATATATATATATATATATATATATATATATATATATATATATATAATATAGACCTTTTTTCTCTACGAGGAAATATTTTTTTTTATTTACATATAATGAAGTAAAGGGAACGGATTTAAATAAATTGTGACTATTAATAGACGCACAGGTGAATTGCAGAGAAGGATAATAACTAAGAAAAATAAATAAAGTGTTGTTTTAGGACGAATTGTTCTAAAACAACGAAGGCCTGAAGATGCCGCAAAGGATGTGAAATATAGCCCAAAAAAAACTCGGATTGATTTGAAGTTATAAATACCCTACAAACCTGATAAGTAAAATAATTTAAATGTTTCTTGATAGTAGTTTATAAACCCATCAAATTGAAAATAACACACCCAGTAGCGAAGCACGGGTATGCAGCTAGTCTATATATATATATATATATATATATATATATATATATATATATATATATACACATATATATTTATATATAAAGCAGGCTTGACCCCACACACAGCGCGTAGCTCATGCTGCTAGGAATCAGTGGCAAGGTTTCCTGTTATCATGTTGGTTAAGCAATAAAATGAAACGCCTTAATTGTATCGTTTCAAAGCCTTCATAGAAAAGAACCAGGACTATATATTATTATTATTATACATCATTCATTCCATTATTAACAATAAAATACTTTGTGAATCGTAGTTAAGAGGCTATTTATAACATACAAAAATCCTTAATTTCATTATTAGGCACGAAAATAATCAATTTAAAAACAACAACAAATATTTTTAATCTAAACCTCAAGAGTTTCCAAACAAGATTTAAAAATATCGTACTCAGGGCGTCTCGGAACTTTTTCTTACGAAATAATACCAAAACGGTAGCAAATATTTAGTTGAACTGTAGGGAAATTATTTATTGGTGCGAATTTAACCTCAATCGGCAAAATAGTTTCGAAATTATTTAGCGTTAAATATTTTTAAAATGGCGGCAGATCAAAACGGAATTCAGTGGAAATTATTTGTCTTACAAAGAGGTTACATTGGTGCAAAAGTTCAGGGCTATCAGAAAAGGTTTCAATTTATTATGATGTATTGAAATTTTTGCTGCTTCAAATTCGCTAAGACAGCAAAAAGAAATTTGCTCTGGTGATTTATCCAAATGAGCACTTCATTGAATTTTGTATTTTGACTAAGATTTCTCGTTACGTGCTCAAATCCAATCATTTTATTGCCAAAGTAGCTATAGTTGTTTGACACTTTCGGCATTTCAATAAAATGTAAGACAAATTCAACATTCCGTCAAATGTTTTAACAATTAAGCATAAACATTAACATTTGAAAAACATCATTATTAGCATAGTTTTAATAAATTTTCTTTGATCGTATAAGCTTAATCCGACTACTGTAATAACTTCCAGTCTTTTTTGTTAATTCATTTTACATTTTTTTCTTTAAAACGAGTAATGTTTACGGGAAAACAGTCTAATTGGATTTTCTTATCCAGTCTGGATCCGACCCAGGGGCATCACATGTAAAAGTTACAGTAGACTTTTTTCACGACGGCATTCGCTCGACGAGAAGAGGGTGGAGCAAAAAGTGTAAAGGAGTTATTTACCACTGTCAGGCTCAGAAGACCCTTGCATCTTTTTTGGAGGGGAAGTGAGCTGGCCGGGGCTCGTCCGCTATCTGGTGCCTCCCTTGGCTAACTGTTCCACACTAAATTATAGAAGTGTCTACTGAAGAACAACACATCCATATTTTTATACCCGGAGAAGAAAATGGTATACACATTTTATAAATACAGTAAAAAAAAAAAAAAAACCTTTAGAAAGTCCAGTCATTAATTAACAGAGAAAAGAGGGTTTCACACCTTTTCATGCATACAAGCCTTCAGCCTCTTCTACCGGCCGTCAAATTTCTACAGAAAACTTGCACTTTCCTGGCTCATGTACTAGCCATGCTTTGCTGTGAGCACGTAATGTAACTAACACAACTAACCTAGTTATGTGGGCTTTAAGGTATCCTGCAAACTAACTACTTACTAACATGTTTCAAACCACTAAACTAGAAAATCTACATACTAATTAACCTCCCTTGTCTATTTACATTAAGGGCACCTCTAATTTATTGAAAGTCAACCCTCTCATTTACATGTACTTCGACACGTTACAAATGTCTCGATGCATTACCAAAACGTATCGTATAATTTTATAGGGAAATGTTTATTTATTAATATTTCCTTATAATATTTCGTTTCAGCTACGTTATCACTGCTAAAAAACGCAGGCGTGACCCATAGGAACTGTTCCAACATCAGACATTGCGTCATTAAGATGTTGGCTCGGCATTACGCCATGTCCTGCATCGTTTCGTCGCGTCCGACTCATCAGGGGCCCGACGATGCCCACCCCACTCTGGACGTATACTAGATCAAGAAGATCAGATATAGGATATCTTAGGTAAAATGTTAATCTCAATTCTGTGGGTAATATAGGCTATAAAACGTTTTGGTAGCTTCATATGGAGTAGAGAACGGGGCTTCTAAATAGATTTCAAAATTCTAATTTCATTTTTTATAAAAAATGTATCTAACCAAAATCGCAGAAGAAACTACTGACAATATTTTATGTTTGTGAAAATTTCTGAAAGAAGAATTGTTAAAGAAATTTGTATTCAATTGCAGACAAAAAATATTTAGATTTATTTTTAGATACAACAATAGCTTACGTTTACAAATTACACATTAAAAACTTTACTAACATAATTGTAATACGTCGCCACACGACATAAAAGTGGTAGCGTGCCTGGTGGCGGCCGTATCACTGTATATATTATAAACTTACAACTAAGTAAGGAAGAGGGTTTCTCACATAAGAAAAAAAGTTGGAGGGTGCAGTAATGCCAACCCTCCTAGAACAAAAATAAGTCTATTAAAAAGGAACAATCGTGAATTCGAGCTCCCTAACATAAGAACTTACAAAATAGGGCCCTATGGGAGCTCGTATTTATAACATAGAAATTTGATTATAAAACTTTACTACATCAGTTTCTATTTAAATATTTTAAGTCCAAAAAAACACTGGACTTGGGACGTGCCTGATCATACCCGGGCGTGCCTGGACGTGCCTGTTCATGCCCGGGCGTGCCTGTACTGGGGTGAGAAGGAATATACCGCTGTTTTTCCCGGAAAGTTATCTTTTAAGCATTTTTCTTCAGCAGTCGGAATCAATTACTAATTTGGGATATTAGCAAATTATCTTATCAAAGGGAAGGGGGTATAGAAATAAGGGGAAGGGATAGAATCTAGATATTCTCGCTTAGTAAAATAATTTAAATGTTTCTTGATAGTAGTTTATAAACCCATCAAATTGAAAATAACACACCCAGTAGCGAAGCACGGGTATGCAGCTAGTCTATATATATATATATATATATATATATATATATATATATATATATATATATATATATATATATATATATATATATATATATATATATATATATATATACTGGGTGCGGCAGGGAAACTTGCTGATTTGAAAAGTCAATAAAAGAAAAAGTACTTTATATATAGATTTAATACTTTTTGTATTGTATAGTATACATTCTGAATTTTTGTTTTAAGTAGTTTTAAAAATGACATCCCGCAAATGGCGGCCCTCATTAGTGGTACACTGATCTACCCTAGATTTGAAGTTCGCTCCACTCTTTCGAGCATATCGACGGGAATGTTGGTGATGGCTTGGCGGATGTTGTCCTTAAGGTGTTGCAGGGTCCGGGGTTTGTTGTTATAAACGATGGATTTGAGATATCCCCATACAAAAAAATCTCAGGGTGCCAAATCGGGGGGCGCGCTCCCCCACGGCCACGGTAAGTCACCCCTCAAGGAGATAAGGCGCTCGTGAAAGTGTTCCCTCAAAAGCTCCATCGAAGTTCTCGCTGTGTGCGCCGTGGCTCCGTGCTGCTGGAACCATACGTCCCCAAGTTCCATTTCTTCAAGTTGTGGAAGAAAGAAATGTCTCAATCATTTCTCTGTAGTGAACTGCATTCACAGTAACAGTGAGTTCATCTTTCTCGAACAAATGAGGCCCAATTATTGCAACTCTCGACAATGCACCCCACACTGTAACACGTTCACAATGATTTTTTTATGTTCACAATTCATTTTGGGGATATCTCAAATCCATCGTTTATAACGACAAACCCCGGGCCCTGCAACACCTGAAGGACAACATCCGCCAAGCCATCACTAACATTCCCGTCGATATGCTCGAAAGAGTGGAGCGAAACTTCAAATCTAAGGTAGATCAGTGTATCACTAATTAGGGCCGTCATTTGCGCGATGTCAAGTTGACATTAACATTAAAATTACTTGTTAATTGTAAAAACAAACTATTAATACATAAATAAATATTATCCCAACACGCCATGTCCTGCATCGTTTCGTCGTCGCGTCCGACTCATCAGGGGCCCGACGATGCCCACCCTACTCTGGACCTATACCAGATCAAGATCCTATGGGTCACGCTTGCGTGGCACATCCCTTGGTGTCTCTCACTAATTGTGTATATATATATATATATATATATATATATATATATATATATATATATATATATATATATATATATATATATATATATATAATATAGACCTTTTTTCTCTACGAGGAAATATTTTTTTTTATTTACATATAATGAAGTAAAGGGAACGGATTTAAATAAATTGTGACTATTAATAGACGCACAGGTGAATTGCAGAGAAGGATAATAACTAAGAAAAATAAATAAAGTGTTGTTTTAGGACGAATTGTTCTAAAACAACGAAGGCCTGAAGATGCCGCAAAGGATGTGAAATATAGCCCAAAAAAAACTCGGATTGATTTGAAGTTATAAATACCCTACAAACCTGATAAGTAAAATAATTTAAATGTTTCTTGATAGTAGTTTATAAACCCATCAAATTGAAAATAACACACCCAGTAGCGAAGCACGGGTATGCAGCTAGTCTATATATATATATATATATATATATATATATATATATATATATATATATATACACATATATATTTATATATAAAGCAGGCTTGACCCCACACACAGCGCGTAGCTCATGCTGCTAGGAATCAGTGGCAAGGTTTCCTGTTATCATGTTGGTTAAGCAATAAAATGAAACGCCTTAATTGTATCGTTTCAAAGCCTTCATAGAAAAGAACCAGGACTATATATTATTATTATTATACATCATTCATTCCATTATTAACAATAAAATACTTTGTGAATCGTAGTTAAGAGGCTATTTATAACATACAAAAATCCTTAATTTCATTATTAGGCACGAAAATAATCAATTTAAAAACAACAACAAATATTTTTAATCTAAACCTCAAGAGTTTCCAAACAAGATTTAAAAATATCGTACTCAGGGCGTCTCGGAACTTTTTCTTACGAAATAATACCAAAACGGTAGCAAATATTTAGTTGAACTGTAGGGAAATTATTTATTGGTGCGAATTTAACCTCAATCGGCAAAATAGTTTCGAAATTATTTAGCGTTAAATATTTTTAAAATGGCGGCAGATCAAAACGGAATTCAGTGGAAATTATTTGTCTTACAAAGAGGTTACATTGGTGCAAAAGTTCAGGGCTATCAGAAAAGGTTTCAATTTATTATGATGTATTGAAATTTTTGCTGCTTCAAATTCGCTAAGACAGCAAAAAGAAATTTGCTCTGGTGATTTATCCAAATGAGCACTTCATTGAATTTTGTATTTTGACTAAGATTTCTCGTTACGTGCTCAAATCCAATCATTTTATTGCCAAAGTAGCTATAGTTGTTTGACACTTTCGGCATTTCAATAAAATGTAAGACAAATTCAACATTCCGTCAAATGTTTTAACAATTAAGCATAAACATTAACATTTGAAAAACATCATTATTAGCATAGTTTTAATAAATTTTCTTTGATCGTATAAGCTTAATCCGACTACTGTAATAACTTCCAGTCTTTTTTGTTAATTCATTTTACATTTTTTTCTTTAAAACGAGTAATGTTTACGGGAAAACAGTCTAATTGGATTTTCTTATCCAGTCTGGATCCGACCCAGGGGCATCACATGTAAAAGTTACAGTAGACTTTTTTCACGACGGCATTCGCTCGACGAGAAGAGGGTGGAGCAAAAAGTGTAAAGGAGTTATTTACCACTGTCAGGCTCAGAAGACCCTTGCATCTTTTTTGGAGGGGAAGTGAGCTGGCCGGGGCTCGTCCGCTATCTGGTGCCTCCCTTGGCTAACTGTTCCACACTAAATTATAGAAGTGTCTACTGAAGAACAACACATCCATATTTTTATACCCGGAGAAGAAAATGGTATACACATTTTATAAATACAGTAAAAAAAAAAAAAAAACCTTTAGAAAGTCCAGTCATTAATTAACAGAGAAAAGAGGGTTTCACACCTTTTCATGCATACAAGCCTTCAGCCTCTTCTACCGGCCGTCAAATTTCTACAGAAAACTTGCACTTTCCTGGCTCATGTACTAGCCATGCTTTGCTGTGAGCACGTAATGTAACTAACACAACTAACCTAGTTATGTGGGCTTTAAGGTATCCTGCAAACTAACTACTTACTAACATGTTTCAAACCACTAAACTAGAAAATCTACATACTAATTAACCTCCCTTGTCTATTTACATTAAGGGCACCTCTAATTTATTGAAAGTCAACCCTCTCATTTACATGTACTTCGACACGTTACAAATGTCTCGATGCATTACCAAAACGTATCGTATAATTTTATAGGGAAATGTTTATTTATTAATATTTCCTTATAATATTTCGTTTCAGCTACGTTATCACTGCTAAAAAACGCAGGCGTGACCCATAGGAACTGTTCCAACATCAGACATTGCGTCATTAAGATGTTGGCTCGGCATTACGCCATGTCCTGCATCGTTTCGTCGCGTCCGACTCATCAGGGGCCCGACGATGCCCACCCCACTCTGGACGTATACTAGATCAAGAAGATCAGATATAGGATATCTTAGGTAAAATGTTAATCTCAATTCTGTGGGTAATATAGGCTATAAAACGTTTTGGTAGCTTCATATGGAGTAGAGAACGGGGCTTCTAAATAGATTTCAAAATTCTAATTTCATTTTTTATAAAAAATGTATCTAACCAAAATCGCAGAAGAAACTACTGACAATATTTTATGTTTGTGAAAATTTCTGAAAGAAGAATTGTTAAAGAAATTTGTATTCAATTGCAGACAAAAAATATTTAGATTTATTTTTAGATACAACAATAGCTTACGTTTACAAATTACACATTAAAAACTTTACTAACATAATTGTAATACGTCGCCACACGACATAAAAGTGGTAGCGTGCCTGGTGGCGGCCGTATCACTGTATATATTATAAACTTACAACTAAGTAAGGAAGAGGGTTTCTCACATAAGAAAAAAAGTTGGAGGGTGCAGTAATGCCAACCCTCCTAGAACAAAAATAAGTCTATTAAAAAGGAACAATCGTGAATTCGAGCTCCCTAACATAAGAACTTACAAAATAGGGCCCTATGGGAGCTCGTATTTATAACATAGAAATTTGATTATAAAACTTTACTACATCAGTTTCTATTTAAATATTTTAAGTCCAAAAAAACACTGGACTTGGGACGTGCCTGATCATACCCGGGCGTGCCTGGACGTGCCTGTTCATGCCCGGGCGTGCCTGTACTGGGGTGAGAAGGAATATACCGCTGTTTTTCCCGGAAAGTTATCTTTTAAGCATTTTTCTTCAGCAGTCGGAATCAATTACTAATTTGGGATATTAGCAAATTATCTTATCAAAGGGAAGGGGGTATAGAAATAAGGGGAAGGGATAGAATCTAGATATTCTCGCTTAGTAAAATAATTTAAATGTTTCTTGATAGTAGTTTATAAACCCATCAAATTGAAAATAACACACCCAGTAGCGAAGCACGGGTATGCAGCTAGTCTATATATATATATATATATATATATATATATATATATATATATATATATATATATATATATATATATATATATATATATATATATATATATATATACTGGGTGCGGCAGGGAAACTTGCTGATTTGAAAAGTCAATAAAAGAAAAAGTACTTTATATATAGATTTAATACTTTTTGTATTGTATAGTATACATTCTGAATTTTTGTTTTAAGTAGTTTTAAAAATGACATCCCGCAAATGGCGGCCCTCATTAGTGGTACACTGATCTACCCTAGATTTGAAGTTCGCTCCACTCTTTCGAGCATATCGACGGGAATGTTGGTGATGGCTTGGCGGATGTTGTCCTTAAGGTGTTGCAGGGTCCGGGGTTTGTTGTTATAAACGATGGATTTGAGATATCCCCATACAAAAAAATCTCAGGGTGCCAAATCGGGGGGCGCGCTCCCCCACGGCCACGGTAAGTCACCCCTCAAGGAGATAAGGCGCTCGTGAAAGTGTTCCCTCAAAAGCTCCATCGAAGTTCTCGCTGTGTGCGCCGTGGCTCCGTGCTGCTGGAACCATACGTCCCCAAGTTCCATTTCTTCAAGTTGTGGAAGAAAGAAATGTCTCAATCATTTCTCTGTAGTGAACTGCATTCACAGTAACAGTGAGTTCATCTTTCTCGAACAAATGAGGCCCAATTATTGCAACTCTCGACAATGCACCCCACACTGTAACACGTTCACAATGATTTTTTTATGTTCACAATTCATTTTGGGGATAACTCAAATCCATCGTTTATAACGACAAACCCCGGGCCCTGCAACACCTGAAGGACAACATCCGCCAAGCCATCACTAACATTCCCGTCGATATGCTCGAAAGAGTGGAGCGAAACTTCAAATCTAAGGTAGATCAGTGTATCACTAATTAGGGCCGTCATTTGCGCGATGTCAAGTTGACATTAACATTAAAATTACTTGTTAATTGTAAAAACAAACTATTAATACATAAATAAATATTATCCCAACACGCCATGTCCTGCATCGTTTCGTCGTCGCGTCCGACTCATCAGGGGCCCGACGATGCCCACCCTACTCTGGACCTATACCAGATCAAGATCCTATGGGTCACGCTTGCGTGGCACATCCCTTGGTGTCTCTCACTAATTGTGTATATATATATATATATATATATATATATATATATATATATATATATATATATATATATATATATATATATATATATATTATATATATATATATATATATATATATATATATTTATATATATATATATATATATATATATATATATATATATATATATATATATATATATATATATATATATATAATATAGACCTTTTTTCTCTACGAGGAAATATTTTTTTTTATTTACATATAATGAAGTAAAGGGAACGGATTTAAATAAATTGTGACTATTAATAGACGCACAGGTGAATTGCAGAGAAGGATAATAACTAAGAAAAATAAATAAAGTGTTGTTTTAGGACGAATTGTTCTAAAACAACGAAGGCCTGAAGATGCCGCAAAGGAGGTGAAATATAGCCCAAAAAAAACTCGGATTGATTTGAAGTTATAAATACCCTACAAACCTGATAAGTAAAATAATTTAAATGTTTCTTGATAGTAGTTTATAAACCCATCAAATTGAAAATAACACACCCAGTAGCGAAGCACGGGTATGCAGCTAGTCTATATATATATATATATATATATATATATATATATATATATATATATATATACACATATATATTTATATATAAAGCAGGCTTGACCCCACACACAGCGCGTAGCTCATGCTGCTAGGAATCAGTGGCAAGGTTTCCTGTTATCATGTTGGTTAAGCAATAAAATGAAACGCCTTAATTGTATCGTTTCAAAGCCTTCATAGAAAAGAACCAGGACTATATATTATTATTATTATACATCATTCATTCCATTATTAACAATAAAATACTTTGTGAATCGTAGTTAAGAGGCTATTTATAACATACAAAAATCCTTAATTTCATTATTAGGCACGAAAATAATCAATTTAAAAACAACAACAAATATTTTTAATCTAAACCTCAAGAGTTTCCAAACAAGATTTAAAAATATCGTACTCAGGGCGTCTCGGAACTTTTTCTTACGAAATAATACCAAAACGGTAGCAAATATTTAGTTGAACTGTAGGGAAATTATTTATTGGTGCGAATTTAACCTCAATCGGCAAAATAGTTTCGAAATTATTTAGCGTTAAATATTTTTAAAATGGCGGCAGATCAAAACGGAATTCAGTGGAAATTATTTGTCTTACAAAGAGGTTACATTGGTGCAAAAGTTCAGGGCTATCAGAAAAGGTTTCAATTTATTATGATGTATTGAAATTTTTGCTGCTTCAAATTCGCTAAGACAGCAAAAAGAAATTTGCTCTGGTGATTTATCCAAATGAGCACTTCATTGAATTTTGTATTTTGACTAAGATTTCTCGTTACGTGCTCAAATCCAATCATTTTATTGCCAAAGTAGCTATAGTTGTTTGACACTTTCGGCATTTCAATAAAATGTAAGACAAATTCAACATTCCGTCAAATGTTTTAACAATTAAGCATAAACATTAACATTTGAAAAACATCATTATTAGCATAGTTTTAATAAATTTTCTTTGATCGTATAAGCTTAATCCGACTACTGTAATAACTTCCAGTCTTTTTTGTTAATTCATTTTACATTTTTTTCTTTAAAACGAGTAATGTTTACGGGAAAACAGTCTAATTGGATTTTCTTATCCAGTCTGGATCCGACCCAGGGGCATCACATGTAAAAGTTACAGTAGACTTTTTTCACGACGGCATTCGCTCGACGAGAAGAGGGTGGAGCAAAAAGTGTAAAGGAGTTATTTACCACTGTCAGGCTCAGAAGACCCTTGCATCTTTTTTGGAGGGGAAGTGAGCTGGCCGGGGCTCGTCCGCTATCTGGTGCCTCCCTTGGCTAACTGTTCCACACTAAATTATAGAAGTGTCTACTGAAGAACAACACATCCATATTTTTATACCCGGAGAAGAAAATGGTATACACATTTTATAAATACAGTAAAAAAAAAAAAAAAACCTTTAGAAAGTCCAGTCATTAATTAACAGAGAAAAGAGGGTTTCACACCTTTTCATGCATACAAGCCTTCAGCCTCTTCTACCGGCCGTCAAATTTCTACAGAAAACTTGCACTTTCCTGGCTCATGTACTAGCCATGCTTTGCTGTGAGCACGTAATGTAACTAACACAACTAACCTAGTTATGTGGGCTTTAAGGTATCCTGCAAACTAACTACTTACTAACATGTTTCAAACCACTAAACTAGAAAATCTACATACTAATTAACCTCCCTTGTCTATTTACATTAAGGGCACCTCTAATTTATTGAAAGTCAACCCTCTCATTTACATGTACTTCGACACGTTACAAATGTCTCGATGCATTACCAAAACGTATCGTATAATTTTATAGGGAAATGTTTATTTATTAATATTTCCTTATAATATTTCGTTTCAGCTACGTTATCACTGCTAAAAAACGCAGGCGTGACCCATAGGAACTGTTCCAACATCAGACATTGCGTCATTAAGATGTTGGCTCGGCATTACGCCATGTCCTGCATCGTTTCGTCGCGTCCGACTCATCAGGGGCCCGACGATGCCCACCCCACTCTGGACCTATACTAGATCAAGAAGATCAGATATAGGACTTATCAGAGACGAGCGTGATCTCATACCGCCATTCTTGCTTGGCTGGCAAAACATATCAGCAATGTAATCGCCTGCGGTACACAATGTACACGCCTGCGTGGCACATCCCTTGGTGTCTCTCACAAATTGTGTAGCCTATTGCAGTGTGCAAAAACACGGTATTACATTGCTGATGTGTTTTGCCAGCCAAGTAAGAATGGTGGTATGAGAGCACGCTCGTCTCTGATAAGTCCTATATCTGATCTTCTTGATCTAGTATAGGTCCAGAGTGGGGTGGGCATCGTCGGGCCCCTGATGAGTCGGACGCGACGAAACGATGCAGGACATGGCGTAATGCCGAGCCAACATCTTAATAACGCAATGTCTGATGTTGGAACAGTTCCTATGGGTCACGCCTGCGTGGCACATCCCTTGGTGTCTCTCACAAATTGTGTAATATATCTTACCTTTATGTCAATAAAAATGGACTAACCTTTAAAAAACAACTAAAAAAAAGATGCAAAGCGAGGAGTGATTTTTTTATATGTTGTTAGGACTAGTTAGAGAAGTGCGATCCAAAGTTTTGTGGTTAAGTGATCCAAGCTGTGGTCGCTGCGTAATTCGTGAAAAACTAAAAACATTTCAGACTTTTTTCAGTTTCTGCCCTAAAACTCGTAAAGTATACGTTTTTCGATATTAGTCATTTTTAAAGTACCTATAGCAAAGTTGCAACAGCTTATGCTCAGTTGCATTTCTGTAAATCGAATATTTTCCAAGATATAACACTTAAAAAATTAGCAGTTTTTCCAAAAACGAAATGGAGATTTTAAGTTTTGCTCTCGTTTCGGGTCGAATATCGGCATATCACTGCTAACTTCCAATGAAAAGGTTCCTGCTCTTCCAATAAAAAGGTTTAGGAAATGAAGTTGTAGTAAATTTAATTGGCTTTCATATAAGCACAAAACGAAGCCTGTAGACGCAATAGTTTTGTTGCAATCTAAAAAAATGAAATGAGCCTAGACAACTTCTAATAACAAATTGTGGGCATTTGACGACAATCACTAGCTTTATTACAGTGTAAAACTAGAGTGTTGACATGTATTTACTCTCCATCATTCAAAACTTGCATCTCTAAACAGTCGGACTCGGAATTGATAGAGCATTTCAAATTCATAGTGGCCTATGGGAATTACTCAGCGAATAGGGGATGCATAAGAGGGCAAATTACTGTGTACGCCATTTTCAATCCACTCTCCCTAAACATCTCTGTTGGGGCCAGTAAGTTTGTAGTAGTGGATGGGGGATACCTTCTCCACAAGGTTACTGTTACGACAGGAATTTATATCCAGTCATATACTCATTTTATTTAATTGTAATTTTATATATTTATTTTATGTAGATTATAGTTTTTAAGATTTTTATTGTTATCATTGTTATTTTGATAAAAATTTGCATATCGTGGGAGATATTGACTAGGGGAAGCCAGAGCCAGCTTAGGGATGTTATCTTTAGGTTGACTCTTGAACCAAAATAGTGGCCCCTTCTTAGCTATCAATAATAGAATAATTATTATTAATTAAATAATAGGAATATATTTTAGCGAGAATTACCTTTCCAAGTATTATTTTAATTGCAAGATCATTTAAATTCTTTCTTATAAACAATAAATAGTTTTATTTATCCTATATAAATTATTTTAGAAAAAGGGGTGGAAGTAAAAAAGCAAAGGAGAAATGTTGTCTAAATAGACAATCTATGGAGGAGGCGATTTGGCTCAAAAAGATAAAATCTATTAAATTCAGACAAAATGAACCCATTATCATGGTTAATAAAGGCAGACACTGGGTAAGTGATAAAAAAAAGAAAAAGAAAGAAAGAAGAAAGAAGAAAGAAAAAGAAAATGGCACACTTGGAATTTCAAATTATAAGAAAATGGGCTAGGACGGAACCCGTGAGAGAACAATAGGCCTAACTCAGACCCATCCTCGTAATCAAACCCAAAGATTAAATTAACGATTGTTAAAATGATTTTTTAACTATCTATCTCAATTAAAGTGCATAGTCTTTTATTGTGCTATAATTTATTTTATCAGCTACATAAACCGTATAATTAACATTCACTTAGCTAACTATTTATATCACAATGCTGCGTGAACTAAACGGTTTCAGAAGTCGAAGCCTGGCCACCTGAGTCCAATAAACGTATCAATCCCATTACTTAACTCTTTAAAATTAATAATTAGGATGGAGACTCAGGTCCTCCACAGATATCTTGGTATTATCACCAAACTTAAATGTATTTCTCTCGTAGAAGTAACACGAAACATAGTAAACTTCTGAAATTCGCTATTACGTTCAATAGAAGTTCATCAATGTTTTGTTTGTTTAGAGCTTTAAGATACTTTTAAGACAATTCTAGATAAACATTGTGATGTTATGAGAAGAATTGCTCTGAGACGTTGGGCTCTATGTCTATATAAATACTAGCCGTAATTACGTGTTAGCGAGTGAAGAGAATCAACTCATCAGACATCGGTCGACTCATCAGACATCCAGTAGACAATCCGATAGAAAAACCGAGTTGACCAGTGTAGCAGGATAAGGATCAAGGCCCGGGTATTTTATTGAAGAAAACCAACTCAATATACGAAGGATGTTCAGAAATAGCGGTAGACAGTACAAGGTTTCAAATCCTGAGGTAAAGCTTTTCACAGAGTAAACCGGCCGACAAACAATAGTGACCAGAGGCTTTCCTATCTACCAACTCTATTGAATAGTATTCAACACCTACCCTCCTCAACCTTGCTACATCTACAAGTATTCTTTTACTCCGTCCCTTAGAACTGACAATCAAAACAAGCCAGGCGCTTCCTTAATATATAGACCATCTATAAAACATCTCTAGGTAAAGGTAACAGTAACCAGACTAAGTAAATTACAGTTATAAAATACAAATTAAATTTTGCTCCTTTTAATTAAATTACTCTAACACTTGTTTCTGTTTTATAAATATTTTAACTTTAAAAAAATTAATAAGAGTGTAGTAAAATACTGAATCATTTTTCCTCTCATTATCTTTTTCCGTCTTATTTGCATATTACATCTACAATAGTACATTGTGATGAGTAATAATGATATATTGGATATACATGGTATGGTAATCATGATGTGAGAAACTCCTTAGTGACAGAACTCAGAATTAATGGCATGTGAACAATATGTTATCTAATTTTATGCCTACAATTTAATTTAACAAATCGTGTTTCCACTGCCTTTTGGGTTGTCGGGGAGGATTTCCAGGACTGTAATAAGAAGAGAGGTTTTGAACTAAAGGATCTGGATGATAGGATACAGAATCGTGAAAGGGATTGATATCTGGAGGCGACTAGTAAGAAACAAAAGGTGCTTTTTGTGCGATATGAAGGATGAAGTTGGAAACAAAAAAGGGAGCGTTGGTTATATTCCTGAGGCTTTTAGACTAAAGGGATAGGATACAGTAGGAGTTAGAGCGCTTGGTACATCCCCATAATTCGATGCCATATGTCCATACAGGTTTTATTATAGTGTTATATATAAGAAGTTTGTAATAATAGTTGTAGTAGATAGTAGTAATAAGAGTTGTGATTTGTAATGAAACAGCCGGTGTAAAAGTTAATAACGACGGTAAGTTTCTTGTGTTTTGAGTTTTTTTGTGAAGTGCCCAGGTGAGACGTCGATCAAGGTGTAAACCAAGGTAGCGGACAAAATTGGAATGAGGAACAGGGGTTTGGTTTGGGATTACAGGTTCGCAGGTACCAGGTTTTAGAGCAAAGGCCACGTGGCTACTTTTATTTTGGTTTATTTTTATTCTCTATTTCTTCAGCCTAGTTACAAGAATGGTTAGATGTTGTTCTACTTGGTCAGAAGCTGTACGAAGAGATTAGTGAGTAGAAAGAATGCATTTGTCATCTGGGAAGGATGTGAGAATGTTCAGGAATGTCAGATGTGAATATAGAACTAGGACTAGGATAGTTTCTTGGGTACACCTGCTATTATCAGGAAGATTCAAGAAGTGGAGAGAATACAAGAAGCGTGGTAGTATCTATTTTCAAGTAAAGATTTTAGGATCAGATGGTATGTAAGAGGAAAGATGCCATTTAGATTTCAAAGTAAGCCAACGTATCAAACCCTGTCAAAAGCCTGAGCCTCCTCTAGGAAGACCACCGAGCAGTAATTTTTCTGTTTAAGGGAGGAGAAGATTAAACCTACAACACTATGCCATTGTTGGATTGTGGAATGAAGTGAGCGGAAGCCTAGCTAGTGATTGGGTATAATATTGAGGGAAGTAATAATGGGAAGTAAGTTGTTCCAAGGACAGAGTTGAAGATGTAGGTAAGATAAAGGATACCTTTATTGGGAAGGAATTTTAGGATGTTAGATGTGATGAGATCATAGCCGGGGGCTTTATTTTGAGGTATGTGCTTTATTACGTTTGAAACATCAGAGGTATTAAAGGCTTCTGGAGGAGGAGAGAGTTGGAGAGGAATTGAGAGATCTTGGATTATAGTTCTTGAGTGAGCAGGATAAGAAATGTCAAAATGAGGAGTAAATTGGTGTGATAGATGTTTTGCTACCCAGGATTGATCGGATGTAAGGAGGGGGGAGCGGACGATCTTGTAATAAAGGATTTTTAGGGTTACATTCCAAAGGGATTTGTTTTCTACTGTCAAGTTTTAGTGTAGTCTGTGAACTGTTCTGCCTTATATGCTGCCAATGTAGAAGTTAACCGTCTAGTGAGTCTGCTTGCCAGTCGGGTCATATGTTCTTTGCCATTTTGCTCTAGCCTTTCTCTTGTCCGTTATTAAGGTCCTTAATGTCATTAGTAGTTGTTCTGTATAGTCTGTAACATTCTGTTGAGTCCCATATACTTTTCTGTGTTGTGTCTGCACAGCTACCTCTATTTCGTCAGGAGTTTTTAAAGAAACTTTAAGGTCGTCTGTCTTCAACTAACTGTCTAAACATGGTCTAGCCACCTTGTCCGTTAATTAAAGTCGGTTTTGTAGGTAAAGTGGAAGGATGAAGGTTAGAACTGTGATCTGAGGAGAGGTCGTGAAGGTTAGTCAGCTTTGAAAGAAGGTTTTTAAGCGGGGAAGTAATGAAGAAGTCTAGGAGAAGGCAACTCAGAAGGAGAAAGAACTTGATAGCTAGAGGAAATAATTATGACCGGGAGTAAGGAATTGGTACCACGGGGATATCTTATTCTTCACCCCCACTGAGGGTGTTCCGAAAACCAAAATCTCCTTCGGTTATGAATCTAGGACTACAAGATCTGAACAGGGTGGTCAAGTCTTGAAGGTTAACGGATTTACTGGGAGGGCAGTAAACAGAGGATATTGTGAAATCAAGAGGTAAAGAATTAAGGGTTATTGAGGTGGATTAAATCGATTCGGTAGGAGAAGAAAATGGGAGAGGGAATTTATAATTAAAATTTAACACTTAATAGCGATGTCGGTGCTGGTTTTACTAAAAGAAAAAAATAAAAAAAAATAAAGAAGTTGTTTGCCTCATTGAATAGATGAAGTTAGCTTTTTTCCCGTCCTAAAATTCCAATATTACATTTTAAGCTTACGTTTACGCGAGCGTTGCGCGTGAACACTTAGGCGGATAACTTTGTCCAACGAACTGGTCCTGGGCATTGGTGAAATGAACATGTGTAATTACGAAATTTCAACTAAATCGGTCATCTTTTATTCAAGTTATCGTCAGTGGTGAATTTTGTGACGGTGGTTTTTTTCGGACTCACTCCCGGGCTCCAGACACTGTAACGTGCTATAAGCAACTTCGTTCCAAAACAATTGTTCTATCATAAAATATAAATATTCTCATTTAAATATTAATATAATATGTAGTATTTAGAGTAGTTGTTGTTTAAAGTATTTTGATGTCACTAGATGTAAATAAAGATTATTCTTCTTGTGTTTCGAACAAACATTCATGTTAATGCCTAACTCGGCTATTATATAATATTCATGTAGAAGTAAGAATACTACATTTGGCGACGAGGATGGCAGGCGCAAAGAAGAAAACTACGGGAAAGAAGGAGAACAGAGCAAAACATCAGGAATTCAAAACACACAGAGAAACGGACGAGGGCTCAGAAACGGATTCAGACAAGGAAGTAGAAACAAGGCGAAGGAAAGAAAGCAGCAATGGTGACTATAAGAATAATAGTAGTTATCAATCTAACTCTAATGGTTTGACAGCGAAATCAGATAACAATTTTTTTACAAATAATATTTTCAATAGCCCAAATTTTAATAATTTTAAGTTTGATCAGTTCGATGTAGACAATGAGGAGTGGGAGTATTACATTTCTAGGTTTGAGACTCAGCTTTTATTATTCGGATTAGTAGGTAATGATTCTGATAGGTATAAAGCTATCCTATTATTGTCGAAGGTAGGGCCTATTTGCTACAAAATGCTACTCGATCATTTCAAACCTCTGGATATTAACATAGTTGCGTAACAAGACTTAAAGGACGTTTTAAATAGATTGTTTTAAAAAAAAAGTCCTCATACAAAGTGAACGTAGAGGGTTTACCTTAAGTTTTCGAGACAATTCTGAAACGGTGGCACAATATGTCGATAAATTAAGAGCTATCGCCGGTAGATGCGAGTTTGGTGCGACGCTAGAGGAAAGGATCAGGGATCAACTTTTCGTGGGCATTAATAATTCAGAATGGCAGCATGAATTTATTAAAATGTTTCCATCAAATGCTGCAACACTAAAGGAGGTAGAATCAACAGCTATACATTTAGAACAAGTTTCTTTGCATCAAAAAACCTTTTAAATAAAACTAAAGAATTGTTCAACCTCACTAATAGTTTAAAATCTGATAGCTCACTATCAGTACTTATCACTTTCAGTCTCTTATCAATATTTGCAAAGAACTGTTTTTCTTATCCAGAAAATGCAATATTAAATAGTTTTTAGTTGTTTTTGATATATAGTAATAATAAATTAGTGACAATGTGTAAGTTAACTATATTTTTAAACAAAATGGTAAAAAATAATGATCAAAAGTAACATATAATATTGCACAGCTAGCTGGAGACGTTGTTTTGTTAAATATATAAAATAAAAATAAATATCATAAGGATAAACTATATAATAACTAAACAAGAAAGCAAAATTAAGGTTACTGTTGTTATTTTAAGATATATTATATATGTATGTTTTTGTTAAAAAGTCAATGTTAATAATGTAAATTATTATTGTAGATAGAAAAATAAAAATAATCTTCTTTTAGGCCTGAAGATGCCTCAAGAGGAGGCGAAATATTGCATATAAAAAGCAAAGTGGACTACTTTATTTATACCCTATAGACCTAGATAAGAAAGTTTAAAAAAATTTAAATAAAGGGTAAAAGACGAGGATGATGAGTTATTGTATCTCATTTTAGTAATTAGAGAAGGGCTATTCTGTCTTCTTCAAAATATACAACATTTTTACATTGATAACCTTTTTTAGGTTTCTGTACGAAGTAAAAAAAGAAACCTTATATAACGGTTCTGACCGTTGGCTTGTTTCAATTCACAAACTACTAAAGCTAGAAACATGAAATTCGGTACACAGGTGCATCTTGGCATTTGAGACAACTGTGCACTTTTTGGAATTTTCACACTTAATATTTTCAAGATGGCGGCCAATATGGCGGGCGACTAAAAAACGTTTTTAGTCACCATGACATGTTATACATCAATTTAAAGGTCTTGAAGTGTAGAAAAAGAATATGCTACTATTAAAATTTTAACTTAATCGTACAGAAACCGACGATTATCGCCTCACGTACTTACGTGAAGCTCGCCTTATTTGTTATTTACTAACAAAGAAGTTAAAATAATTTAACACAATTATCTGCAGGCATAATTCATTAAAGCAAAATGTCAATTAAAAAAGAAATTGAACAAAATAATATAAGAATCAAAAACTTTTACCTCGGAGGTAAAGGTTTTTTGTAAGCTAAATCAATTATTTACTTTCTTTACCTAATGATATGATTTTTTTTTTAAATGTCTTTCATATATCTGATAATAAACTGTAATATCTATGACTTAATATTTGCTTATCATACATTTTATTCGTTCAAAGGGATCTCCATAAAAAAATATACAATTAATTTATAATTGGATTTTTTGTATTTTATTAATTCAATTTATTAGTTAAAAATAAATTTAAAAAAAAAAACAGGGAAGTACTTACATCAAATAATTTGTAGGGGTTCGTAGGTTATTAAGAATATAAGTTATCTTATTATGAAATATCAAATATCTGCGAGATGCTATTCGTATATGTCAACGTTTATTAGTAACATTACGTTATTTAGCATCTGGAATTAGTTTAGGAGAAGATATAAACTTCACAAGTTCTGTCTGCACAATCCATGCACAAGCCAGGCATAATAGTATTGGAAACTTGCAAAGCAATCATGCACAGCTTGAATAATTACATAAAGTTAAGTAAATACAACCAACAAATTAATATTTAACATTTATTTTATACATACGTAGTAATTGTAAGAGAAAATTGCTTTATTTTATTGATTTGAAAAATATGGAGAAGCTTGAGAGAGTCAAACTGTTTTTATTTACTTGTTCCCTATAATACACGTTGAGAATCATAATAAATGGGGCCTAGTTTCATACTGTTATATGGAGTAGATGTGTGACGGAGAATTAATTAACACAGAATCCCTACAACAATCAAACAATAAATTGATCGGCGGCCTTCTTTGTAAACAATTGTTGTTGAAACGTAATTTTCTGAAGCTCTACATCCTTTGTCGTAGAATGATTAAGGTTGCTCAAGGTGTTTTCGTGCTATCGATATTAATTCATCGCCCTCCTTGCCTTCTTCTTTGGAGACATTTTTGCGCTGTAAATAAATACTTTTTTTAATTGCAGAAACTGAAGCAGAATGGAAAGATATTGCTAATGTACAGAAAAAATATGCTGATGCTAATACACTGGAATTTTCCGAATTTTCTGGGAGCAGTTTATGGAAAGCACGAGTCAATTGAAAAATACACCACCAACAGGCTCATATTACTTCAACTATAAAAACTTTTTTCAGTATTGTATTGATGCCACTTGTAAATTGTAACTGTGAATATATCATGGTAGATGCTGGTATAAATTATAGTTGAATTCATCGGTTACAAAGACGCACCTAAAATATAAGACGCGTCCCGATTTTCGCGATGCAAAAACGGAAAAAAAGTTCGACTTATATTCGATACAATACGGTATTTCTATCCAATATATTGATTATTTGAAGCGTAAATCATCACGAAGTTATTGCAAGCTACGAACTTATAAACGTTAATAATTAAAATTAAAATAATTATTAATTAATGGTAGGAGTCGAGGACACATAACATGGGAAACAGGTGCTATTGGAGATCATCTAAAACTTTTATTTTTTTATTTTTTTTTACTAACGAAAGTCTTTTCTTGTGAAAAAATTATCACTCTTTATGAAAAATATTCATATATTTATAAGAACACCTTAAGCTGACTTAAATTAATAATAATAGATTCTAAGAGCCAAATTATTTTTATAGGATATTAAAGAATAAGTGGTCAGACCCTTATGAATTCGTCGTCTTTAGTATTCCTCTGATTTCTTTTGGTGAGAGATAGACGATTATGTCTGGTATTCAGCACTGGATCAACCGATAAATAGGTCTTAAAGGATATAGTTTGACTATTTATTCCCCACTCAGCAAGATTAAATTCTAAATCAATAACTAAACTGGGCATAAATAATGCAGCAAGTAGTATCCAATACCTTAAGATCTTATGTAATGTCTTCCTCGTCTTCAGTTGAACAAAAAAAAAAAATAAAAAAAATAATAATAATAATAATTAAATAAGCAGTGTCACGGGAATCGATTATCGAACTCCAGGTTAATTTGAGTAAACCTCAGACCGACCGAAAAGAAGATATTTGTAAGAGATTATAAGACAGAATAAAAAAAATACAGAGATAAACACAGCGCAGAAGATACGGTAGATGCGTGAGTTTGGCATCGAGGGATAAATATTGGAACAAAGGAAATAGAAATGTTAAATCAACTGGGGAGGAGGACGATGCTGAAACAGATACAGTACCGTCTCACCTAGAATACGATGTAATGTAAATCCACGTATCATAATACAACATGAAATTTACATGACCTACTACCGTGAAATTCATCGCAAGGGCGCAATGAAATATTTCGGAAGGACCATTTTTGTTTTATTCCTGTTTTATTTGAAAAAATATATTTTACAATTATAAGGAGGATAAATGTTTAACACAGCTAATGGTTTGGATTATTAAAATCAATTCTGCTGAAATATAACAGACGAGTGTTGAGCAATCAACTATCTTTAAGAAATTATTCCAGACTAACCTTTTGCAGATAAGCTAAGAAAAAAACAACAACTAAGAAGAGAGAAATAAGTTGACAATATAAATTTATCTCAAGACGAATGTGTCTCTTTAACCCATATCACTTTCTAGAAAACCGTTTCAAAGTAGATAATTCAAGGGGAAAATCGTAAATCTATATTTAGATCCATAAAACTTAAGGTTATAGCCGGGCATTAATTTTAACCGATTAGATTTCAAATTCATACTTCTCCAGACGCTCTATCTTTTTGCGACATAAGAGGGCCATTATTACAAAGGCGAGAAGGCTCGGTTATTTGTTAAGGGCTACAATAGTCATGAATCTGATAATATGTCTGGCTAATAAATAGGTAAAAAGGGTTCGGAGACAGCTCTGGCTCCAAAGATCTGTTGAATGGTTTTATATATTCAGGCCCTTTCAAATACTATAGAAAATAAAATTATCGAGAGGATCAATAAATTAATATCTGTTGCTTCGAACGTCGGAAGGGAAGGGCTCTTTCAATTAGGGCCAACAGTAGCAGCTTTCCGGTTCCTCTCGGAGCCATGGAGGCCGATATTTGCCAATAAAGCTTGACAGGATGTATATCGACAATCAATCTATAAACAGAGATAACAACACCTTCCTTAATTTGTACAGTTTCTTTGACGATGGAGGGCTGCACAAATATCAAAACATTGCTTGTTAAAGACTTTAACATGGTTAGTTTTTGACAAGTATTCTCGCTTGGCCGAGTGAACGTAAATCAAAGTTAGAAATCGAGATAATGCGACGTAAACTTCACTGTTGATCTTAATACATTAAAGCTTCTAAGTCAAAATACACTTTTGTCAGTACCAGATGTAGTTTATAAATTAGTAATAATAACGTCCTGACGAATCCTTATACTAATAAAAATAATATTACTACAAATAATCATGACTATTTTTAGGGTCCGTAGGCAAAACCAAGGACCCTTATATTTTCCTGCGTGTGTCTGTCCGTCCATCCTGTCGCCTGCTCTCACGGCTACGCCTTTCCGATCACTTTGAAATTTGGATATATATGTCTTGTACCTACCCACATATTTTAAAAATATAGCGACTTAAAAAAAATATTTTTCAAAAAAATTAGGGTAAAAAAACTTAAGGGTTAAATTTTTTTTTTTTTTTTCGCAACCGTGAGGGGTATCATATGAAAGGGCATGTCGAGCTGATTACAAAAATATATAATTCTTTGGTTATAACTTTGATAGGGCGAGAGTAGGCAAGTTTGAAGTGTGTGTGAAACGTGCCCCCCCCCCCCTCTATCTCCCTTACGTTAGGGTGGGTCGAATTTAACTTTTTTTAAAAATTCTGAATTACGATGGGCTAAAAAGTTGACCGTTGGTATGAAAACACCAGGAAAAAAAATTGGGCTCAATTAAACAACCCCTAGGTGGAGCACACCAGCCCTGAAATTTTGATTTTAAGGTTAATCCTAAAAAATAGGGATTTTTGTGATTTTCATGCATTTTAAGTGTTTTAATGGTACACTATTGACTTAAAATTCATTTTAACAGGTTGTGCACATATATTTAAATAAAAAAAAATCACCAAAATAAATTGTGGGTAAATAGATGACAAATAGATATATAGATGACAGAATATAAGTTTTAATATAAAAATATTTGTAGCTCTCAGCTCTTTGAAGCAACTGCAAAAAATTAAGGGGTGGGGAGTTTTCTAATTCTGTATCAGTTTGCTGCAAATTATGAAAATAAGTTAGTTCCATGAAATATGTCAGGTTGTAAATATCTGGTTTTAAATATGGTACCTTATACTTGCTTCCATGCTAATAATTTATTAGCATATTACTGTTTTTTAATTCAGATTTTAAGACAAGTTTAACGGAAAATAACCGTGGGCAGATAAAAAAGATAAGGGATTTATTAGCCCTTGTGGTGCAAAATATAAGAAAGTGCCCTTAAACGAACAGGAGTTTGTTAAAGATCAAAGAACAGTTAGGAGAACGATCATAGGCTCCATTGACAAAAAAAATCTAGTGCATTGATCAAAAAAGCCGAAAGGTTTGCCAATGTTTTGCTCCATCTTTCACATAATAGGTTTCTTGAATATTAAACCAGGAAGGAGCATAATCTCATTGAATAAATGTTACTATTGTTATAAGTTCTTTAGATGGTACATCAAAAGCGACATAAAAACGAAGGACACTATTAGCAGTTGTTAGCCACCTTTTGTGTGCCATTTTTCCAGGATTTCTGTTGGCTAATTTTGGGCAACAGAAATCATCAAATACATCCAGACATATTTCTAATAAATATTTTTGGACCGTGCTTAAATCACTGATATATAAATTCGGCGTAATTGTTGTAGGGATGGCTTCAAATTCTACAATTGGTAAACTTTCACATGTTTCTACAACCTTTCCTATTACTCCTTCAAAAAATCTAAGTCCTTTTGTTTTACCATCTATGTGCTGAAATAGATGTCTTAAAGGGAGTTCATTGCCACGGAGCAGACATATAGACCATAGAAGAGGTGTTTCAAATTTACACTCTAACTGTATAATTATTCTTCTTCTTACTCCAGTGTTTCCATTGGTGTCATCACTCCCTATGACACATAATTTCGATGTATCCGCTTTATTTATTCGCAGAAACGTAACGATTGCTGATGAAACACTTTCCGCCGAGCCTGATGAAGGGCTAACAAATCCTATGTATTTTGACGAAGGCTCTTGTACAAGAATAAAATGCTCTTCCCTTACTAGAGTTTTATGATGTTTGGCTCTCTTCTGCATAAGTTTAATAGTGTCATCCTTCCTGCCATCAAAATAAAGCCCTTCTAATATTATGGTTTCTTCTTCCATTTTTTGAAAACTCAATTATTTGCTCTGCGAAGATTTATCTATTACGTTGGTTTGACTAGTACTTGGTATTAATCCTGAATCAAAAAGTGAGGTCGAAGCAATCATTGCTGCTGCTCTACTAGCAATGTGCGTTCGCTGAGCTATTTCGGCTACAGTAGTGATCGGTAACCTCATTTCAGATAAAACATGCTTCAGTGATTTATTTTTAAACTCACTACCCGATTCTTCTGTTGTGATAGAGGATGAAGATGACGACTTGTCAGACAAAGAAGTTGAAACCTGAAATCTGTTTGCATTTGATGTTGAAGATACACATTCACAGAGGGAAGTCCTTTCCAAGTATTTTTTATGCTTAGCAAACCTTTCGGCTTTTTTGATCAATTCACTTTGATGAGCCTATCATCGTTCTCCTAACTGTTCATAGATCTATAAAAAAACACCTGTTCGTTTAAGGGCACTTTCTTATATTTTGCACCACAAGGACTTATTAATACCTTACCATTTTTACCTGCCCACTGTTATTTTCCGTTAAACTTGTCTTAAAATCTGAATTATAAAACACTTTAAAAACAGTAATATAAATTATAAGCATGAAAGGAAGTATAAGGTACCATATTTAAAACCAGATATTTACAACCTGACTTGTTACATGTAACTAACTTAATTTCATAATTTGCAGCAAACTGATACAGAATTAGAAAACTCCCCACCCCTTAATTTTTTGCAGTTGCTTCAAATAGCTGAGAGCTACAAATATTTTTATATTAAATCTTATATTCTGTCATCTAAGACAGTAACTTACAATTTTGATGTATATATAAGAAAATAGAAACCCCCTTCCACAATTTATTTTAGAGTTGCAAATTGAATATTTATATTATATTATAGAATATTAATTTAATACATTTTAAGTCATCAAAAAACTAAAAAGAGCTTAAAACTTTGAAGTAAATTTATAAGAATGAAAATCCCCCCCCCCCCCACAATTTATTTTGGTGATTTTTTTAATTTAAATATATGTGCACAACCTGTTAAAATGAATTTTAAGTCAACAGTGTACCATTAAAACACTTAAAAAGCACGAAAATCACAAAAATCCCTATTTTTTAGGATTACCCTTAAAATCAAAATTTCAGGGCTGGTGTGCTCCACCTAGGGGTTGTTCAAATGAGCCCAATTTTTTTTCCTGGTGTTTTCATACCAACGGTCAACTTTTTAGCCCATCGTAGTTCAGAATTTTTAAAAAAAGTTAAATTCGACCCACCCTACCTTACGTGAAGTGCAAAAAATCTGAAAAAATTCCTGAACATTCTTGGACTAAAAGTAAAGATACCACTTTTTGGAAATTTCGAAAAAAAATATTATTTTATTTTGTATTGACAAAATACGTTTTTTTATAACTATGGTCTTTTCGATGTATTTATATGGTTGTAGTCCGGTTCAGTGGCAAAAAAATACTTTATCAGAAGTTTGTTTATGTGTTTTGAGAATATCAGACCCATAGGATAGTTCAAAGTAAGCTTTTTAGCATTTCAAAAAACAACCATCAATAGGGTACTACTTAAACTATACAGGGTTGCCTACGGACTCTCGCTGTGTGCTGACTAGCACACACTTGACCTGTTTATTTTAACTCATTTAATATTGGCAAAATTTTGCGTATACCCTGGGCATCTTCAGGCCTAAAATAATAATGTCATGTCATTAATATTTATCTAATCACAGTTTTTATTTTTATATTTTGTCAATAATTTATAACAATCCAAACACTATATAAATCATAAATAAATTAAAACAACAACAATAGTTTACCTTTAACTGAGTATAACTAATCATCTCCAATCTACACTTATCTTTACATATTTACATAATTTATATCACATAAAAAGGGGAGCAACTTTCCACTACAAGCACTTATTCACTAGTTACTAAATATTCTGGTAGTATTTGACTCTTTTACTAAATAATGCACTATCTTTATCTTTCATAACAAATTATAATTACTAGTTTTAAATATACAGAGATAAGGTCACTCTTTAAAGGTCATTTTATTAAAAAAACAAAAAACTTTAAAAATTCTAATTTATGTTAGTTTAATTTAAATTAAGTCGTCATTTTCTTGATGAACCGTCATAGTTTAAATTTGTTTATTTAATTCTTTGTTGTCAATTACACATTTAGCTAATAAAATGTTTTATTAAAAAATAAAGAAATTCAAATTTGGGAATATTGAATGAGTTAAAATAGTCAGGTTGTTTTTAAAGTGTTATCCCCGTAGACCAAGAAGATGAAGAAAAATTAGAAAATTAAGGGATAAAGCGAAAATTAAATCACAAGAACTTAGTTGGTGTCGGAGCCTGACATCCTTCCATCCCTATTTATTCTTTTTTATTATATGTATTAATTTGTCTATATCTAATGGCGTTTCGGAGAGAAAGCTTACGTTATCTGACGGAAGAACTTGTCTTATTCTATTACAAATAATGTATTTGAATTCCGTGTGTTCGGTGCTGCCACCTGGTGGATTGAAGCGTACTAGGCGACTCACTACACAGTTGACGGCCCAATCAAGACCAAGTAAGTCGTTCCATTTTTACTTTCAAATTTCACTAGTCAAACTTATTTTTGACCTCGTAAGTAACGAGATACAAGGCTTAAAAAAAATGAGGGTACAAAAAATTGCAAAATTTCTCATTATATTAACATTTTGTTGTAATATAATCCTTGGTCGTCCTAGATTATTATTTCTTCACAAATAAGAAGCCCAAAATAGCGTTCAATTGTATTTTGTGAATTTAATAGCATAAATCGAAATTAATTAGTAAATGCATGTATATAAAAAAAGAAGTTTTATCATTTTCAATTTTGGGCACGTCCTTCTATGAATTTGTTGTTTTTTCGCCACATCACAATACTTTCTCAAAAATACTGAGTATTTAAGAAAGTATAAAAGTACGTTTGATTTCCATCGGGTTCGAATAATTTCCATTTTTTTCAACGTCGGGAGTGAAAAAAAAGTATTTTTAGCAGTTTTTCACGATTTTGAGAAATTTTGGACTTTATCGAAGCCCTGTATCTCGGTACCTCTGGGGTCAAAAAATATGTTTGACTAGTGAAAATTGATTTGACAAATGAACCTTTTTTGAAATATTTCGAAAATTTGAAAAAAAAGCTATTGTGGTGTTTGACCTCCCCCTCAAGTTAGCACAGGGTCTTTTTTGTTCGAAAAGTTGGAGTAGTACTACTGGACACCCACTAACAACATCCCAAAGTTTCGTTAAATTCTGATTTCTTTTTAAAGTGGAGACGACTGGACAATTAGGCTTTACATAGTTTTAGAAGATAAATAACATAAAGGTCTCTATTTTGCCCTAATGCCTAATGTTTTATTGTAAAAATTTACTAAAAACATTATTAGACAATAAGAATCGTTACAACACTACTTGTACAAATCAGGGTTAAAAAAGTTTATTTTTAACCTTATAATATTATATCTTACAAAGGTCACTCAGGATTAAAACAAGTGGAAAGACGAAATGAGTTATTTTATGCTCTTTCAAACCTTACATGTTCACTGTATAGTATGAACATAGGAGGACAATAGGAGGCAGTGGTGGTTATGGGGGGGGGGGTGAACTATGCAATGGAAGTAGACACCATAAATAAATTTCAAGATTAAATATTCCTTATTTGGAGATATTACATCTACATCTATTAAAAGTGTGCCTTATAAGCAACTTATTTCGTAAAAAAAGTACTCATTACAGCAAGAAAATGAGAAAAAAGTTGTCTGTAATTAGTACATTAAAGAATGGATTTCGATTTTGGCTCAAAACAGTACTTTTTATTTTATAATTTTTTTATTTGATCTAATATTTTAGCCGTAAAACTTGAATTGATAACTCATATTTAGAAACTTCAATGCTAAAGGATGAAAAATGGCATGAGTAAAAAGTTCTTATTTTAAGCCATAGAATCTGACTCTAGCCTTAAAAATATGTCTTCCTATTAACTTTTTTATAGTTTCAGTACTGCTGCAGAGCATTTTAGCACTCAAAGTACTTAGCATTTTAAGTTAACATAGGACCCAGCAAACCACGTCTTTCTTCCTCCAGTAGAATCCGGAGATATTGAGGGGATCGTGTTAGGTGGGACACTCTTTATAGGCATATTTTTATTTTTTTTTAATTTAAAAGCTAACATTAAAGAAAGTTACATTTCGACAAAACATAACAGGATAATACAAAACATTAACTGTCTAAAATACCCAATTGTATAAAAATCAGGTCGTATCAAAATTAATTTTTTTTATATTAATAATATTATCTAAATAAGCATTAAACATCAATTGTCTCCAATAATAATTATTATTATTGTTATGTGGAAAAGAATATACCTGCCACATAATAATAATAATAAATAAAATATAAACTAACTTCACCTTTGTAAAAAAATTATTCTTTATTTAATTTTTTTATTTTTTATTATCTACTGGCCGGGTGGAAGTGAGGCCCCCCTTACCCCGAGGCCCGCGTGCGGCTGACCCCATGCACACGCCTAGTTCCGGCACTGCCATACAGTGAGAAAAATCATTTTAATAACAGATTATGGGAAGACTTGTCAATCATTTTATTGTCAAATATAAATTTTATTAAATGTCGATTAACTTACACACCTATCAAGGCAATTGTTTACTTAAATCCAACTTGAATTGCTGTTACTTCTTGAAACAACTACCTTATGCTTCTTGTAACAAACTCATATTTTTTAAAATAACACAATATTCTAAAAATCTCTACGTGTAATTATATAACTGGCGTATTTTAGTAAATTTAAATAATTTTAGACAAAAATAGAAGATACGTGTTAATAGGATGTTTGCGTGTGCAGAAATCTATCGAAATAAATAGTAAATGGTTCGATAGTTCCAAATAAAAATAATCCTCACCAATCACAAAACGACGAAGAATATAAATAAATAAATTGATGTCAGATGCTACTAGTCCATAACGTTGCTTACATAATGAGAGTTAATTAATGTGTACCGAAATACGAAACTTACAAGTACGCACGGAACTACCATTGAAAGAGTACTTGTAAAATCCAGAAGGTCGAATTGTCAAGCAAGCCCTCTTCAGGCTACTTTACAACGATATGAGTACCAAATGTCAAGAGCGCCAGCTCAGACCCGACGCCCAAATTACACTAATTTTATCTACTTAAGCCATTCCTACTCATTTTTTTCGTTAAAAATGAGATAATATGTATAAGAATGTAATGTAAGACAAACAAATGCTTCATTTCATTTACGTTTCTCCTTCGTATACTTATGTTCAAAAAATATATACTCCTACGGATAGCACAAATGAAATGAAAGTTGATAACCTAATTTAACTATTTTCTTTAAGATATTAACAAAATATTAAAATAATTCCCTACAGGTATAAATAAAGTGAGAACAAAAAATAATACAATTATTATATAAACTTTTATCCTCTCAATTGCATATTTTGTAGAAGTGTACGGTACACAAAGAAAATTGCGAGCAATATATTATTGAGATAAGATTAAACGACACGGACAAAAACAAACAACTTAAAATAAATAAGAACTTGTGATAGTATATATTTGCCTCTATTTTGCTCCCTTTATACCAATTAAAAAGTATAGATAGAGAAAACGCTAAAGGCCTGGCAATAAGAGTAATTTAAAGTAATAATAGGATATGGAAAATAATAATAACTTATTCATTCTGAACAATAGAAATAATTTAAGGTTACTAACAAGTACTTAAATGTGCAATATTTGATTTTATATCCTAATAAGGAATACTATTTGTTATTATTTTAACATGTCAAATTATCATCTAGAGCAGGGGTTCCCAACCTTTTTCCTTCATCGACCCCTTTTTTAAAAAAAAAAATTCTTCATCGACCCCCTTGCATTTTTCTATTAATGTATGTACTGCACAGCATAAAACGTTTTACGTACTAATGATTGCACTTAAAAATCTTTAAGATAACATTTCGGCTAAGAACTTGGACCAAAAATTAAAAGATGTGTTTTTTTTAAGATTTCAGATCATAGATATAGATATAAACTTGATTTCAGATATATAGATATTTTAACTGTACAAAAGTTCAATTTTTATTAATTTGGTCATTGAGTGATATGTTGATATTTATTTTTTTAAATATTTGGCCTGAAATTACCTATCATTGTATAGTCACCATAGCTAACATAACATATCTTCTTTTAATTTTTTTAAGTGTTCAGTGTAAATTTTCCAAAACTTTCAAAACAAATATAACTTTACCTGTAGTGTACATTTGCAACAGTTTGCTGAAAGAAATTCTTCGTCGTTTCTCTTAATCTAGAGCTATAATATCGAACATGTAACATCAAAATACTATGTTTCTACAAAAAGTGGATTCATCCAGCTACACTGAAAATTTACTGTTTTGCAATTCACGAAAAGGATTTTTTAGTATCTTCTGACACGACCCCCTATAGACCCCTGGATACTATAGACCCCTTTTAAATTTCCATAGACCCCCAAGGGGTCACCTGGACCCCATTGGGAATCCCTGATCTAGAGAATAATATTATAGGATATTGGAATTAATAACTTAATCACTTAAATAACTTTAAACTCAACCCTGTGACTTACATTCGAAGTAAAGAAAGTAATCTCAAGAAAATAAAGATTGCGTTCAAATTATGAGAACAGAATTTTTGCAACTTAAAAAATTACCATTTTGCATTTTTAAGCAAATGAAACAAGTGATTCAAGGTAATTGAATAGGGGAATTCTATTGAATAGAAATCAATATATTATATCGTTTCTAAGGATCAAACTTCTGATATCGTTTACCACGGAAACATTATAACCAAGTCACCAAATTATACGGTAATTGCATAAACTACTATGCCGATGAAAGGGGAGTATACTATTTGGAGATATCAATAAATTTCGGCACTGCCGATTTACCCAGCATCTTCGGTACTTCAAAAAAGAGTCGTGCCTAGGGTCTGTGCAATTGCCCTGATGGCTCGAGGGTCGACTCTCACCACCTCTAATCTAGACTCTCCCGGTCTTAGAAAGGGCTAAAATATACCAACTAGTTGCTCAACTCACTTCAACTCATATTGGAAAAAGATTTCTACAAAAATCCTGTCAATATTGAAAGTTGCATCGTTAAATCTCAACGCCTAAATTATTTTAATTAAAATATATACTCGTACTTTTACAAGCTTCGTATTATAAATACCTTTCGCAATTTATTGATGATACGGAACAATGTTTGTTCAATAATTGAGTTGAGCGAAGCGAAGCTCTTATACTAAACTTTGCATTTTTTCTGACGCATACTCCTCCTGAACGGCTGAATCGATTTGCACAAGATTTGGCACGGTCATAGTGACTAAACATAGGAAGGTATAAATCTGAATTCTGAAGTGGTCCAAATTGGTACACAGGGTTACGAGGTACGGGGTACAAAAGATTCCTCCTAAACGGCTGAACCGATCCACACATAATTGGCACGGTTTATGTGACCAACCACAGGAAGGTATAAATCTGAAACGGTCCAAATTGGTACACAGGGGTACGAAGTACGAGGTACAAAAGTTTCCTCCTGAACAGCTGAACCTGTGAACCAAAAAGTAATAAATGTACACAAATTATTTTATAATCAAGTTCCTGGCCTCATATAAAACACGTATACCAATTTTCATTCAAATCTGATCAAAAATAGTAATATTTCTCATATTTAATTGATTTTTTTCCCCCTGTTTTCCCGTCTTATCCCACTCTTATGTCAAAATATGACAAAAGTATATATTAACAACAATTACTGTACTCTCTAAATGCTTTCCAACGACATGCATCATGCAGGGTATATACCTACTATTTCGACTTTTATACTCCATACCCCGTACCCCTGTGTACGAAATTTAAACTATTATAATTTACATTTCGAAATCATGAAATCCATCTCCATGAAAAAAATGTATTAAACAAAACAAATACATTTTTTACCACTTGAACTTGAGTCTAAAACATACATTAGGTACCATTTGCACCCAAAAGTACTAAATGTTCACAAATTATTTTATAAGCGAGTTCCTGGCATCATATAAAGCACGTATACCAATTTTCATTCAAATCTTATCAAATTTATTAATATTTCTCATTTTTAATTAAAAATAATTTATTTTCCTATTTCTCCTTTTTACCCCCCTCTTATGTGAAAATATGACAAAAGTGTACATAACAACACTTACTTCACTCTTAAAGAGCTTTCCTACGACATGCATCATGCAGGGCAACAGGGTATATACTATTTTGACTTTTGTACCCCATACCCTGTACCCCTGTTTACGTAAAATTTAAATTTTGAAATCATATAATCCTTCTCCATGAAAAAATTCATTTATGTGCCAACTTTCATGGCGATCAGTCAAACGGTGTCAAAGTCTATAAATTACAAACAGACATCCATTTTTATATACATATATAGATTACGCATTATACATATTTATATATATATGCCATACGCCTAGCGTAGGGTACTGGTCACCAAACCTCGGCCCGCGGGCCAATCAAGCCTGTCAAGGCAGTTTATCTAACTATATAATTTTTTTTATTAATAATTCACGTGAATAAACAGTTTTATTTACTATTCCATCCGCTACATAATTAAACTTAAAATAAATTAAACTAATGCTAATTATTAGCAAAACGCATAGATACCACCAGAGTTTTTGGAGTGCCTCCTCTGGAGCAAGCAACATATACTTGACCATGCGAAAAACATGGATTCAAATTTTTAATTAAACAACATTTTTCCGATGCTTTTTCATTTTACCCCCCTCTTGCATGAAAATATGTCAAAAGTGTACATAACAGCATTGCTGTACTCTTAAAGAGCTTTCCAATGACATACATCATAAAGTGTATATTGCTATTTTAGCTTTTGTACCTCGTACCCCGTACCCCCGAGTACAAAATTTAAATTATTTTAATTTAAATTTCGTTTTTAATTTGGAAATCATAAAAACCTTCTCCATGTCAAAAAGTATTGAACAAAACAAAAACTTTTTTAGGGTCCGTAGGCAAAACCAAGGACCCTTATATTTTCCTGCGTGTGTCTGTCCGTCCGTCCTGTCGCATGCTCTCACGGCTACACCTTTCGTTCGATCACTTTGAAATTTGGCATGTATGTGTCTTGTACCTACCCACATATTTCAAAAATATAGCGACTTAAAAAAAATATTTTTCAAAAAAATTAGGGTAAAACAACTTAAGGGTTAAAAATTTTACATTTTTTTTTCGACACCGTGAGGGGTATCATATGAAAGGGTACGTCGAGCTGATTACAAAAATATATAATTCTTTGGTCCTCTATGGTGTGGGTCGTGAAGGGTAATAAATTTTTTTATATATAAAAACAACTAAATTGTTATTTTTATTTGGCTATATTTCGACCACCTCCTGGTCATCTTCATGCCAAAAACATCGTTAATGTAAAAGTAAATTTTTTCATTTTTGCATTACAATAAAATTATGATATATATATATATATATATTGCTTTTTACATTACATAACTCTTCTTATTTACGTATATAAAAACTTGGCAATTACCTTGTAAGTCGGTCAATTATAAAAAGTTTTTTTTCCACCATTTTATGGTTTCGTCGTTTTTATTTGAACAATCACTTTTACCCTCAGAACATCTCATAACATTAACAATTTATACATAACGACAACACAAATTTTAAACATTAACTCAGTATTAAAACAGATTTAAAACTTATAACTAAAAACCGGGACTAGCGTAATTAAAAAACCTTGGTAACTGTGGATAACATATTGCAACCTTCCTATTACGTATACGAATACGTAATAGGAAGGTTGCAATATGTTTCTGTGTGCTGACTAGCACACACTTGACCTGTTTATTTTATCATCTAAACCTGAGCATATAAAATACATAAGGTACCATTTGTTCCCGAAAGTACTTAATATACACAAATTGTTTTATAATCGAGTTCCTGGCATCTAATAAAGCACGTATACTAATTTTCATTCAAATCGGATTAAAAAATAGCAATATTTCTTTTTTTTATCATTTATTTTAATGTATTTTCCTTTTTACCCCCCTCTTATGTAAAAATATGACAAAAGTGTACATAACACCAATTACTTTAATCTTAAAGAGCTTTCCAACGACATGCATCATGAAGGGTATATACTATTTTGACTTTTGTACCCCGTACCCTGTACCCCTGTGTACCAAAATTTAAATTTTGAAATCATATGATCCTTCTCCATGAAAAAGTACACGTATGTGCCAAATTTCATGGCGATCGGTCAAACGGTGTTGGAGTTTATAAATCACAAACAGACAAACAAACAGATAAACACACATCCATTTTTATATATATAGATATATAAATAGAAAATACACATAGATTAAAAAATACCGTTAATATGCGTTCACCATGTGCCAGCCGTTGCTCCATTGTATGCTACATTATTCTGTCCTTGTCCTTCTGGTCCAAAATTCGTGCTCCGAAATTTTTAAAAAAAAGTATAGTTGGTTTCTCGACGATAATTCCCTTATTTTTTTAGCTATTAAATTCTTTAAAAAAAGTTCTTTGTAGAGAATTTCAAGAGCTTTAACGTCGTGTCGGTAAACATTTTTTTGAACCCTTATATTAGAAAAGGATTAAGTTCAAAGGGCTCGTATTAGCAACAAATAGTACGCGAATGCAAACTTTGAACCGCCATATCTCATTCAATTTTTATGATACATAGATAAAAACAACAACATTTTCATTAAGAAAGCCCCTACAATTAACATTCCAAACATTTTTCCATATCACGAATAGTTTTTGGTTTATTTAAGAATTGTTTTTTTTTTTTTTTTTTTCAAAATTACAAAAATGCAATTTTCCATTTAATCAATTATTTTTTCTAAAATAAGCATTCCAAACAGGTCAAATCACTTGACTCATATCAATTACAACTAAATGAAGTTAATTGCAAATGGGTTACGATTAATTTTAATTAGGGTGGTAATGGCGAGGGTCTAATTGTTAAATTTTTTAAAACATAACAAAAGTAGTGACTTTTTTTTTGTTTTAATTAAGTCAATTCTTATGCAAAAAATTGTTATAAGAGCTCATTGGAAAGGGTTTTTTATGTTCTTTAAAAATGGTCTGTTGAGGTTTCCCCAAAAACTCCACCATTTTCAAGTTATTTAAGGTTGAAGGTTTTCAATTTCGGGTTTCTCGAAAAATTATCGCGCCATTTTGAAAATATTATGTGTGAAATTTTAATAGTTAGATATTCCTTTTCTAGACTTCAAGAGCTTTAAATTGATGTATAACATGTCATACTGACTAAAAACTGTTTGTTTAGTCGTCCACCATATTGACCGTCATCTTGAAAATATTAAGTGTAAAATTTTATTAGTTACATATTCTTTTCCTCCTCTTAAAGACCTTTAAAACTATGTATAACACATTATGCTGACTAAAACCATTTTTTTAGTTGTCCGCCATATTGGCCGCCATCTTGAAAATACTCAGTGTGGAATTTCCAAAAACTATACAGTTCTCAAAAATGCTGAGATGCATATATGTGAAAAATTTCGTTGAAATTGATTAATTTTTACTCCAGTTATCGTTAGACAAACAAACAAACAAACTTTTCAAATCCCAAGTCTCTGAAAAGAACTCACTACGCTCGTTCAAAAATTAAACCTATACTATCTTGTGTTGAGTTTGTATTCAGAGTTTTAATCATTCTTGAGTAACATTTGTTCAATTCTTTAGTATCTATTTATAATTATTTATATTGTTAGGCCAACTTGATATATATTATGCTGCTTCTAGTAATTGTCTTTTTGTAATCGAAAAACTATAACTTCAGTTAATATTTATAAATGAAAAGATTACTAAAATCAGATATTAAGAGGAATAAGGTACCTTTTCAATTTTAAACTTTTAAATGAAACATTGTGTTATTTTTTCTCTACTTCAATTCGAATAAAATAAATTCGTCAGAATGATATTGGACGGTATCACATCTTCTTTTCTGAAAAATGCGAAAGATTTCTAAAGTGTGACATAATAGAGTAAAATTGTTGGACTGCGGAAGCTCGTAAAACGTGCTAGCGCCACACATCTTAAATTTCGGTGCGGGTGCAGTATGTAGCCGGTGGATGTATGAAGGGCGGCCCAAGAACAGGGCCAGTTGTTTATTATTCACCTCTCGTCCTTCTTCAGCAAGCCTCACATTTGTAGGGAAAAGAACTCCTTCCAATTTTTTTTTTTTTTTTTTTACAGGCGGAACCAGTCCTGATTTATCCGCGTATACAGTTGTCATAAAAGTGCCTCCCTTAACAGTTATGATTTGGAAATGGATTTTTACACAAAAAAAGAGAGAAAAGAAATACTATGTTTAGACTGAAGAATGTATAACATGGAAATTATTTAACTATTATATTCATAACAATGCTATTCTCCGCTCTAAAACTATCTAAAGGACCTGATATACTTAAAATTCTTTATACATACAATACATTTTTTTAATATTTTACAAGATTTATGCACGATAAATATATGACAGCAACAAAACATAAATAAGGAAGGTCTAACATAAAAATTTGGAAAGTCTACTGGAACTTAGGATTTATTTCGTCTTATTTTTGTAAGTATATTTGGGTAATGGTATCATATTTCCCTTTTGATTACATAAACGGATGTAAACTGTAGTGATCTAGAGCATACTAAATTTGAAAAATTACAAAGTATTTTAATTCGAACAAAGATTACAGTTCCATGTCTAAGCTTGATTTCAAGTAGTAAGAAAAATCATGATCAACAAATTAGTTTAATTTGTCAACTAAGTAGAAAATCGCCGCTTCAGACTGCAAAAAGGCTTGTTGAAAACTTCGTCTAGAAATAAATAGTTTAAATGTCAGTATTTAAGTTCATAGGAAATTGAAGAAGAAAGTTAAGTGCACTTTTAAAAAAAGAAAGTCAAATCTACAGCATCAGAGAAAATGATTGGAAGTAATTCTAAATTAACTTTCAAGAAATTAGGTTTCAAATTATATTATGAGACTAATTTCTTTTTAAATTTTAATTAACATTTTTATTTTAGCTACCCCATAAGGACAGGTCCAAAAAAAAAAGGTGAAGTATATATCTCTGTGGCCCAATGATTTTTCCGGGAGTAAACATAAACAGTTAAATTTTAGGTGCACGTAACCATGTTGACCCAAAACTTTTACATCTGGTAATTTTAGAGTGGGGTATAATTTTAAAGGTATTAAAGAATAGATCACAATTATATATCACGTTTTTAAAATTGTAGCCATTTTACCCACAAAAGAACCAAATATGTGTTTCCAAAACAATACCCCCAAAAAATGTGCCCTCTCGCTACACCTTAAGGACAGATCCTTAAAAAAAACCGTATACATCCATAAAGGCCAACGATATTTCTGGGAGTAAATATAAAAAAGTCAAATTTTAGACATTTTCGCTGTGCGCAACCATAGTGACCTATTTTTTTAATCTTTTCGTAATGTTTGAGAGGTGTATCACTTAAAGGCATTGAAGAGTAGATCACAAATATATATCGTGTTTCTAAAATGGTGGCTAATTTACCCACAAAAGAACCAAATATGCGCCTTCCATAAATGCTAAAGGATAATAAGCACACCTTGCTCCTCCAAAGTGCAACCTTTATTAATTTGTTGTAAGAAAAACAAAAAAAAAACTAATGTAGGTAATATGAATTTCTATGACACAAGAAATTTTCAAAAAATCCTACGAACCATTCACCATTTACCAGAAATCCAAACCACCATTTACTAGAAATTTAAAAAACTGGCGTAACATTTTGACCTACACGTAGGAAAAATATAGACAAGTTATAAATTTAATATGCGCATGTGCAATGCGCACAAATGAGCTAAGCCCAAATTTTATATTATTTTAAATTTTCGAGTGGGGTATCAAATTAAAGCAACTGAAGATTAGATTACAAATTTATATAACATGTTATGACTATCGTAATTTTTACCACCAATATTGAGTTTTCAGCTCTACATGGAAGTTCTTCCCAGTGATTTTCTTCTTATAATATTGATATTTTATACCAGGCAGGAACAAATATTTATTTTTTTGGTTTTATTTTACTTTTTATTTAATATAAAACGCCAGACTCCGAGAGACAGCTACAGATATGCCTATTTTACTTTTTGACATTTTTATGTTTAGGCTATGGAACATACCTCAAAAAGCGTTACGTTACCTAAAAACTCAGAAAAGTGTGACAGGGATTTAGAAACCTATAGGAGGATTGCAATCCAGTCTACAGCTGTAGGACCTTCCCCTACCGCGGACTCAAATGTAACCGAGGACGGGACGTGTAGGTTCGGCTGCCTTCGGGTCTCCCCCACTCTATAGCCTGTACCCCAGCGCTCTTCTACTCTACTACACTTAGTAAAGTCTACACCCCGACTTCTTCTCTCTCCCAGTAGGGTTGGGACATCGATAGGGAAACATCGATGTTTTCGATACATCGACATCGAAAGAACAAACATCGATGTTAGCCAAAACATCGAAAGAAAACATCGATGTTTTCGATACATCGACATCGGTCCTCCAAGCTGAAGAGCAAAAAAAAAAAAAAAAAAGGTCACCACTTTCAAAAAATCTCTCCTTTTCGTCCCCGATTTTCGTTGTTGGCCATTTTTTAGGCTGCGATGCATCGATAACATCGGTCTTTTCGATGTTTCGGGAAAACATCGATGTTGACCGATACATCGAAAGATCAACATCGATGTTAAACATCGATGTTTTAAAGTCCGATACATCGATGTTTTCGATACATCGACATCGATGTCCCAACCCTATCTCCCAGCGGCGCCCCTGCCCCCACCCCCCTCAACTACAACTTGTGTTCTAGTGCTCAGATTTGCACCGGACAAACGCCATAACCCTTAGAGTTTTATTTCTAATAAACTTACTACTTTTTTTTTCTTTTTATATATATATATATATATATATATATATATATATATATATATATATATACTATAATTGTTTGCATTTATGATAAAAATATGGGTGAATAAGCTAAAATATTACTTCTTAATAAACTGGAGAAGAAGAAATGTATGTACTTTCTTTCTTCGTGCACAAAATATGTTCGATTTAATTCCTAATATACAAACGCAAAAATTTGCACGATCAGTTTTTTTGACATTTTAATCTCTTTACTTACGCACATAAACTCGAAAAACGTTACCTAAAAACGACACCAAAAAGCGTTACATAAAAATGTCTCACTGTCTTGCAGACTCGTATGCAAGCAATTATTTTTAGTATATAAATGACTGACTAAATAACAATTAAGACAAAGGAATGTTTAGTCCAATGACTTTGGGCCAAAGGAATTTCACACTTCTGTTTTTATAAGGGGAGTAACATTCTAAAGAAGAAAATTTCATGCACCTTCTTTAGATTGTTACTCCCCTCTGTTTTATTTATAAGGGGAGTAATATTCTAAAGAAGAAAATTCCATGCACATTCTTTAGATTGTAACTCCCCTTTGTTTTATTATTGTTGCTGTAAGTAATTAAATATATAATATATACAGCTGATAACCCCATGCCATCCATTACATAAATAGTTGTATAAGGCCTTCGGCAGGCCTAGGCCTTCCACGGGCTGTCCACGATGCTAGTTTTAATTAATATACAAACCTCCGTGCATTATTAATACCATTTTTAATCAATGGTAAAACTTGGCATTGTTTCATCAGGTTTATTTTTATAAGAGCGGTTTCTTTTCTTGTTGATTTGGTAAAAGTTAACAAGCATTCTGCTCTCGAAGTATAAAGTAGATTTTATCGAGTTTGTCAGCAGTTAAAGAGTTCTATAGATGTTTTTAAAAAGAGACGGAGGCAAGTGAGTCTGAAAATGACGGATATATCGGGACATAGTGCTCAACTCGGTTATCTGAGTTGTTTGAGAAACAAAGTTTTTTAGTTGTTTGCGACTTTGTTTGGCCGAGAGGAAGGAAGGAACAGTTGAAAGGATCATGTCATGTTTGGCTTGTTTCAAGTCTTGCACCGACATAACAACATGTCCAGTCCTACAACATAAACATTGCCCACATGAAAACAAGCGGCTAGACAAACTTAACTCCCTCCTACTGTCTATTGTATGTCGCAGTTGGCCGTATTAATTCTGTAAAACAAGCTTTTAAACATCCTTTACTGGTAAATATTAGGTGACTTTCATATCCTCTTATAGCGTCGTTAAGTAAATTTAGCCCTACTAAAGTTGGAAGAGACTTAGTAGCATGGACAGGAATAAAAGTTTAAAAACCATGTCATACCAGTTGCAATATAATATTAAATTAAATCTATTAGGACATTTTATATCGTGAATTGATTTTTTTATACATGAAAATAAACTCTTTTCTTTTCATAAATTTTAATAATATCGGAGATAAAATGTAATGTAAAAGTCGTAGTTAAATTTAAATTTTTCCACAGAGCTGATTATATAAATTATACATTTTTCAAAGATGGAATAAAAAAATTAGAATAATTAAAACTAGCCGATGAACGCACAGCTCTCCTAATCATTAAAAGAAACAAAATAGAGAAGTGAAAACACTGCATTCGAAATGTGAAAATATTTTATTTTAATATAGCTAATCAATTTGACCGAAAATTGATGCAATTTGATTGTACCTCGAGTCACGATTCATTGAAAAGTAATTTAATTTTAACCGTCTGCACTCATTTAATTTTGCTAATTTATACCTAATTCATGTGAAAAATCAAAACACACACAGATTTAAACGACTAAGAATATTAGCTTATAAATAAGAACATCATAAACATGCAACAAGACACTAATAAATTAAGTAATATATACGCTAATATTTCGCATTATTATTTATTTATTTTATTTTTTATATTTTTCTAATATAAATAACGATAAATAATTTGTTTCCCTTTTTTAACTCAACTGTTTTTTTCTTTATTTTTGAAACTTTTTGTTTTTCCGAAATCCTTTTGATTTCTTCCTCTGTTACCTGATCCTTCCTATAGTTCCTTAACCTTCAAGAAAACCCCCAGGAAATCCCCTCCACGCACCTTACCTATTGAGTAACAGTTCAATGTTGGTCAGAGAATGTTACTCACCTTTGGATGCATATATATAAAAGATCAATGAAAAGCACACAATATTACTCAGATAAAGGCCTGATGATGCCCAGGTATGGGCGAAAATTCGCACCAATTATATTGTTTTTAAAAAAAATAGAAATGTTTTTTTAATGATCATCCCTAAAAGCCCAATAAGTATGAAGAATTGTTAGAAAATTAAGGGATAAACTGAAGAATAATCAAGTACCTTACCTAGTTATCCTACCTGGTTTTCCACACCTCTCTCATTCATCACAAAGACATCTAGTGCAATCCTTTTAGATATGTCTTCATTACACAAGTGTTATATTTAGTTACCTATGTCTAATTTATTTTCTTTTTTTTTTTTTAATAAAAAACTATATTTTGTACAATTTTGCTATGACCACATTTTGTTTTGAGCGAACATAATTTTTTAAAAATATCTGGTAAGACTTTTTGTTCTTTTTTTTCAGATCACTGAAGAAGCTAAGGTTCCCTGAGCGAATGTTCTGATGTAACAAAAAATATACATCATTCAAAAAAAGAACATTTATTCCAAATAAACCCTCCAGCCTACTTTAATATAGTACAAGTCCAAAAAATTAAATCTCTTGTACTGTATCACTGTTGCATTACTTAAAAAGTTTTACTCTGCAAGTATAATTGGTTATTTTTATCTTCATGAGGGCTGGGATTATGCCAAGCCGTCTCAGTACATAAATTGTCGGGTTTGGTATCTCAGTATCTAGCTTTAACCCTGAGGCATCAGGTCGGTCCATTGAATAAAAACCATTAACAGGGGGGCTTACTCCGTCATAACCAAAATTGCGGAATAGAGCCTTATAATTATTAAGAAGAAACCTCTTCTTATATGGTCACACTTAATTTATGATGGAATATGAATCATTGGACTTAAAACTAATTATTGTATATAAATAAATATTATTAAAATCTTCAAAAGACTTGATATATCAAGAAAATATGGACAAATTTAAATGCATTTTAGATTTTAGATGGTTGCACACTAAAACATTTCTGTTCCCACATGTTTCGTTCTGTCTATTAGTCTGTCCGTTCTTGACTAACTACTTATACATACAATTTGTAATGTATCATATGGAATGTGTTGGATTTCTATATGTGGAAGCTCACTTAATTATTTCTCTGTTGGTGAGGTGGCGCTATCTATTGCAACCAGCCCCAACTAACTTCCCACTCCTCCACCTTACCTCCCCCGATAACCTCTCCTTCAGAAACCTCTCTCTCTCTCTACTCTCAATCTCGACGTGTCTATTTATGTTAATTTATTTATATAAGTTAATTCTATTTCATAGTTTACCATTTAATCGTCCAAGGGAGACGTACTTTAGTGTTAAGTTAGTTTCACCATTCTCATTGAGTTTAACCAACCCTGCACAAGACCTGGGCATCGCATCACCATCGCGCAGCTGCACCACCTACACAGGGTACTAACTGCACAATTTACTTTTCTCCCTTTTATTATTTCGCACTGTATTTATTTTATATCTTATTATTTAGCTGGTATTTATACTTACGCCAAGCACGATTTTATATTAGCTTTGTAACCCTTAATCTATCTCACTAACTAACTTTTTCTTTTTCTTTTCTTTTGGGTTTTAGTCCTGATCAACTGCCAGGGTTATTACTAACTATCCTCACTATTTAATCTCTGTTTGAAGGAAAGAAAAATCCCAGACAATTGGCTTCAATCTAAACTAATTCTGCTATTTAAAAAAGGAGACAGACTTGAAATAAAAAACTACAGACCAATAAATCTGCTCTCGGGAGTCTATAAGTTATTTATGTACGAGCATCATTACTACAAGGATAACGAAGCAGTTAGATTTTCATTTTCCAGTTAACCAAGTTGGCTTTAAAAAGAATTATTCTACCTGTGATGCAATACATGTGATCCAGCAATTACTGTCAAAGGCTGTAGAATACAACTTTTCCCTTGCATTATTATTTATTGATTTTGAAAAAGCCTTTGACAGTGTCTACCCGGTATATATAGAAAAAGCAATGCGTTCCTGTGGAATTGACGACATTTATATAGAACTGTTAAGCTATATCTATAAACACGCAGAAATTTTTATAAGATTGGAAAACCAGGTGAATTCAATATTTTTAGAAAAAGGCTTACGTCTAGGAGATGTTCCGTCAGCCAAACTTTTTGGTGCCGTGTTGAAAGAAGTTTTTAAAAAACTAGAATGGCATTGTTATGGGATTAATGTGAACGGTGAAAAACTAAATGTAATTAAATTCGCAGACGACGTAGTGCTAATTGGTAAATCGAGAATAGAGTTAAGGAAAATGCTAAATGAACTGTCATCAAGTGCCAGGGAGGTAGGCCTAAAAATAAATATGGATAAAACCAAATTGATGACTGTCAACTGCCAGGAGGACTTACAAATTGAAATTAGAGGGGAAATGGTTGAAGAGGTAAAAGACTTTATTTATCTAGGCCAAATTATAGCAAAAGAGTAAAATACTAACAAGGAAATAAAAAGACGGATTGGTCTAGGGTGGCGGGCATTCATGAAATATAAGAACTTATTTACGTCTAACATTGCAATATACATATAGGAAAGTAAAATTATGGAGTGCTGTCATAAAACCAGTGTTATTATATGGATGTGAATCATGGACGCTTACAAAAAATAATATTGAAAAAATGAGGGGTTGCGTCACAAGAATGGAGAGAAGTATGCTAAGGATTAGCAGGAAGGAATGGAAGACAAATAAATGGATACGGGAACAAACAAAAATTGAGGATATAGGAAGAGATATTATCTCCAGGAAGTGTAAATGGGCAGGTCATGTGGTTAGGACTGAAGACCGAGGATGGACCAGAAAAATATTAGATTGGGTTCCAATGGAAAATAAAAGGAAAAGAGGATGACCCAAAACGAGGTGGGACAAGGAAATGAGGGCATGTTGTGGTGAGGCGACATGGAAACGGGTGGATATGGATAGAAGTGAATGGAGAAGGATGAGAAAAGTGTATGAGGAGGAGTGGCTGTAAGGTGCTGTAAACTAAACTACATATTGTACTTTTTGGGAGTTAATTTGGATTATTGGAATAAGCATTTTATTTCATTTTAATTTTATTGTATGGTTATGGGTGTTTATTGTCACCAAGTAATTTGATGTATTCTTTGTTAATATTATGTTTCATTATATTTATTTAGTTTTTGTTCAGATATTTATTTGTTGATTTTTTTTTAGATATATGTTAGTTTTATTTTTATGGAAAAAAAAATTATAAATCCTTTTCTATTAGGAAATAATAGTTTACTGTAATAATGTAGAATTGTTGGCATCATATGAGATTACGTTAAAAAATATTATATATAGTACAAATTGTTAAAGATTGTTAATATATATAAATATATGTATATGGTATAGAAATTTAAAGCCCACAGAGGCTACCACTGCGGAAGCTGATTTGAGTAAATTTATAGGGGTAAAAATAAATGTATAAGGTATATTTTAATGCTCAATAAAATGGTTTATTTATTTATTTATTTAACCCTTAATTCTGTTTTCTAACAATTGCTGTGTATTGTGTGTGTTCAATATATACCAGCTCACAATTATCACACGGGCCTTGATAAATTAAGTAATTTCGTTCCTCTTTATGTAGTTTATCTTTAGTGTCAGTAAATAATTTAATATGTATTTTATTAAAATTAGAAATAATTATTAAATAACTAAATAATTTTCACCTAAATATCGTGTTTAGACATAAAATAGAGAAATTAAATTACTTGAATTGTACTATTATAAAAAATCAGACGGTAAAAGTAAGACAAAATTATACGAAAAAAGGATATAAATAAATACATTTTTAAACTTCTATTCTAGTCAAACATTTTATCAAAAAATTAACACTGCATTAAATTTGATCCAAACCGCAATTAAACAACTCACCTCTCACTTATCCCGGAAATAAATACTATCACATATAATGCACTAATTATTAATTTTTACCCATTAAATCTCAAAATCAATTTGGTATAAATAATGGAACCATATAATATAAATTCTTAGTCCTGAAATCCAACCGGAAAGTTTAGGACCTAATTGCTATAAATTATTAACTTACACACAAGAATTAAGCGCATCTTTCGAGAATTTGATTGTAATGATATTGGTTATGAAAGGAAACCTAGAAATAAAATTCATAATAAATTCTTTACTAGCACGAAAGATAAACTACATAAATAACAAAATTACTTAATTTATCAAGTCCTGTGTGATAATTGTTAGCTAGTATATGTCGGACATACACATCAACCGTTAGAGAACAGACTTAAGGGGTCATAAGGCTAATAAAAAAAATATACGTGTGGTGTCGCGGGACACCCGGTAGGAACGAAGTTCCTTACATTTTTCATTAAATATAAATTATAAGGTTGAATTATTATATTAAACCCACCCGCAAAATCAAAACAAAAAAATATCCCTACAAAAAAAAAAAAAAAAAAAAAAAAAAAAAAAAAAAAAAATTCCCTACAAAAAAAAAAAAAAATTCCCACATCAAGACATGTCAATGTCAATATTGTAAAAAGATTTAAAATCTGGTTGGTCCAAGTGACATATTGGCATAGAAACAAAAATAAACAAAACAAGTCAAGGAACAGGCTTCCTTAATAACATTTTTTCCTGTCTTTTTGAAGCTTAAGTTTACGCGAGCGTTGCGCGTGAACGCTTGGGCGGATAACGATTTTCAACGAACTCAGCCTGGGCATTGGTAAAATGAACATGTGTACCAAATTTCAACTAACTCGGTGATCTTTTACTCCAGTTATCGTCATCGGTAGATTTCGTGACGGATTTTGCGTGATGGTGATTTTGTGACGGTGATTTTGGTCGTTTTTTTCGGATTCACTCCCGGGCTCCAGAACGTGCCATAAGGAACTTCGTTCCAAAAACTTTCAAAAATGAAAATAAAAATAGTATGGATTTTGAAAATACATTAAGAATTATTACAGAAAATAATTAATTTAAAAAATCGATGCTAGAGGCATCTCATATAAGCATGAAGGCAAAACCATGAATTTCAAAGCAGATTCCAAAGATTTTGTTAAATTTTATGTCAATTTTACAAAATGTTAGACCGGCTTTCCAAAAAAAACTAAACCTTTATCCTTAAAATATCAAAAATCTTAAATATCAAAGCAAGGCAACATCCTCGAATAATCATTTAAATATAATATAAATATTAATAATTATAGTATAACGCATTAGAATAATTCTAATAAATAATATAAATTAAATTAACAATATTAGGTAAGAAATATGTAGTAATATTAGTAATCAAATTAACTAGGGACTTAAATCACTAGAAATTAGATAATTTGGCAAACAGATGCATTGCATAGTTTAGTATCCAAGATATAACCTGGAATTGCCTGCCTTATCATTCTTTTTGATTCATCATTGATATTTTTCTTTCTATTATCAGTTTGATTTATAAACTCACAAAATAAGACAGATTTAATCATTCAGAAAAGTTTTTTAAGAATGTTTACATAATGACGTAAAATAGGCAAGTTTTAGTGACAAAGGTGTGTAAGTTACCATAAATAATTATACATGTGGTTTTTAAATGATCATATTTTTACCAATGTTAATTGAATACTTTACTGAACAAATTATCACGAATATGCTAAAATTTAGTAGAAGATACTTTTGGATGATCTATAAAAACAATTATTAAGGTTAGATGACATCATGTTCTATCAATAAAAGTTAAATTAGAATATATCTGTATACTTATAAAACTTTCTAACATGTTTATATATTTAATTCTGAGTTAGAAACAACTATGTAGATAAGTTACAATTTGTTGTATGTTATACTACAGATTAACAACAACAATCTAATACTATGTAGATTAGTTTTGTTATGTTGTGTTTTCTTCTAAATCATGTAAGAGTTAATGTTGTTACTAATTGTTAATAAATTAATTATGATTTTATCTTGATAATGGCCCGAGTGGGGTTGAAATATCAAAAAGCAGAATGAAAACTTTTTTTATGTATACCCTTAAGACCAATGAATGTATTTCAGATTAATTTAATACATTTATTCATGTTATTATGAGTTAATTACACAAATGATATCATAAAAGGTTAAATTGGATACGATGACACAAAATATTTTGTGAAATTTGACCAGAAGTTGACACATGAAAAAAGATAAAAAGTGTATCCCATAAATACTTGACTATGTAAATTCTTATAATTATTATTAATTTATGACAAGGTGTTATAAATAGTTATTGTACTTATTATCAATTAAAACATTTATAAAAGATGATTATGTGATTCTTAAGAACATGATACAGTGCAACTCAGGGAGACGAGCAGGTGTAAGAAAAAACTTCACATTTGCATAAAGCCGACGTTGCGACAACTATTTTTTAATGCTGCCATTATCAGGGAAACTGTAACATACATTAAATATGAGCATCAATATAAGCATCAATAATAAGAAGCACCGACCAGGACCATAGAGCAAGGTAAATTTAACCACAAACGACAGTTAAAATAAAAATAAAACCCGCTACAAAAAATATATAGAAGGGAATTAAAAAAGTAACTCACATGAAGATAAAGAAATAACACACAAAAATATATGAATACAAAGAGAAAGCATAGGAGAAGGGGGACAATATACATAAAAAATAAAAAGAAAACCACACAACAGGCTCTACAAAAAGTAAATAAAGGTATGATTGACAGCTATGATGGCGCCGGCGTCGACATAACGAAGATCTAATACCTGCCTCCTCCTGTTCGGCTCCCACAGCAGTGCGACCTAGCGGCCATGAGAGGTATTATCATGGCTAAGAACAAGGGAAGCCAGGGAAAGAAAGGGGAAAGGGAGTGAAACAGAGGTTAGGGAAGCGAGGGAAAAAGAGGGTAGTGAAGTGAAGAAGAAGGTGAGGAGTGGGAGTCAGTGATAGTGCCTAGCACCAGGGACCAAGAGGTCTTTGTATAGGTCACTTATCCCTGCAACATCGCATCTATAATTCATTGAGTTTATCCTTTATAAAAAAATTAAACCTAAATAACGGATATCTAAATTTACCCCCTCCGTATCTCTCCACTTTTGAAAAATATAAAAGTTCTTCGATGTGGATGAATGATATACATCGTTTTAAAGGTCGTGTTTAGTACATCAATTAATATAGTAATTTGTTTTTTTATTTAAGAAAAGCAATGCAAGTTACAGTAAACAAATGTTGGAAACCATAGATGTGACTCTACGGTCTAGAAAACCATTATAAATACGCCGTTCTTGTTGTCAGTCGTCAGTATATGCTGTGTTTGCTTCGAGTAAACATCACGATGCACCACACCCCTCAACATGCTTCCAGTAGTGCAAGCGAAACCAAGCACTTCCGTGCATTTTACCGGATAACCAAGTTTTTGTTTTATAGTAAAATAATTACACTCCAGGAATGATATTTCATAACACAGTTACGATAATATTTACATAATTAGCTTTTGACGGTAAACATCTTATTAGTTCCACAGTTGATTTCAGTAGTACTAGAAATATTTTTTCTTCACCTAGATGATAGTTAGGTAACTAATAGACCAAGAAACATTCCGCTGAGACTGTGTCAAAATTAATTCTCGAACCTCAAACTATAAATTTAGGTTATTTTAAATAATGCAGACTGTTTCAAAGCTCATTGCATCATTCTTTGTATAAAGTAATAATTCCACTTCTGATTAAATTAGTTAATTTTTGTTTTAATACTGGAAAAAGGCTTTAGAAAGTATACATTTATTTAATACACATTAAAATGTTCGTCATCTCTGGGTTCAATTCCCGGAACGGCCCCGCACGATGTTCACCTAGCACTGCTATATAAATGGGTAGCTGCTTATATGAAGTGGTGACTAACTGATTGTGTATGTCAATTATGTAGCCGAACGGTTGCAGCCGCGCGGCTATCGCGACTCGAGCTGCTTGTGGGCGTCATGGAGCAAACGATTATGTTAATATCGTCTCTTCTTGAAGAAGAGGAAGAGGAAGGGCTACTAATTGTACTACAAAGAAGTTAACCTCCTCATCTGATGTACTTGTCGAGGGACAGAGAGGGATTTTGAAACATCCTTTTAAAGAGATATTAATAAAAGTATGCTACTGGGTAAGAAAATTTTTCCGTTTAAATATTTATCAGCTGTGAACTAATAAGATAGTTTTGTGGTAAAGTGAAACAGTCAATCAGTCCTGCAAAGACTGGGGCAAAATTAAATTTTTTGAAGAATTGTTGAAATATTACTTCGACCAAAAACGTTTTGCAGTTAATTGAGGTAATGACTTTTTATCCCGCATTAACAGATTGCTATGTTTCGGACACTATATCACTCTTGAATATATTTGTTTCCTTCATGCATGGACTTACCATGTTCTGGGTTTACACTATCATAATCGAAAACACACTTCAAAGCTAATCAAATTAAATAATGTTTTTCCGGTAAAGCTCCTATATTATTCAAAATGCACACACAAAAAAAAAAAAAGTCTGTATATTGAACTCAGTCGATTAAGGCAAACATAAGTTTTTTATTTTTCTAATGTTGGGTAGATACTTGTAAAAGTATGTAAAATAAGTTGAGGATTTTGTTAGGGTCCATTCTACAATAAGCTCATAACGCATATATCTAGATAAGACAATAAAAAAAAAGTATTGGAATAAAAGAGAAAATGTAAAAGGAAAAAGGACGGGTAGGGTGTTTATGGAAGGTTGGGTATAATATGGTTAAAGCTAATGAGAGGAAACAAGTGGAAGGTGTTGGGGCAGGGGAGTAATAATCTAGAAAGGTAATGGAGTCAGGACACGGTGCCAGCAAGTTAGCCGGAGAGGATCGGATCTGGCCAGCGACATAGCTCGTTGCAAAGTGTCAAGGTAAAAAGTAAGGTGGCGCGGAGTTCCAGAACACGGCAGCCAACCATTTGTTCTCATCCTCTAGGGTAAAGTTTTGCAGTTAATAGTTCTCACTTGGCTCGGCCAACAGGCTTCTTACTGCTTTTTCTTAACAACCGGACACCCCAATTCCCTCCTTACCGAAGCCTAGATACGCAGCGACCTCATCGCCAGATCTCCTTTCAACCGGGCGACAACTAAAAAACCTATAGACTTTTATCCCATGTATAGATGTAGAGAAAGGCGACAAACTCTACAACCTGTGGCAACTCGATACTTCTATTCATCCTTCTATCATTCCTTTCATACAACCGATAATATTTACATCTAACAAGAGTTTGAAACCATGTTTAAAGGGATACATACCCAACCACCCACCGAATTATTATCAAACATACAACTAACTAAAAAAAACTAATTATCTTGTATTTTCTTTTGGATGACAATCTCGCTCTACAACTAAGAGCACACCCTTTCCTCATCCTATGTCTACAACAAGAGAAATATTACTAATAAAACTTCATAATCAACGTCTACTTACATTATTCTTTACCATAATAATTATAGAACCTATTTTATATTAAAGAATGTAATTAACACATGATAGTTCATGGATGATACAATAATGAAATAAACAAATTACACAACGCCGATTTCTCTAATTCTGCACTGTTCTTTATAGTTTATAAAACTAATCTTTTATATATGCCACAACAAGAAGGTGCAAAAGATATGAAGAATCATCTTTGTACTCATATTGGTATAAATATTATAACCTTGAATTTTACGATCGGCTAATTCTCAGTGGTTAGGGTCTGGGTGATTTAAGAAAATTACACAACAAAGGATATTTGACTCATTTAGCATAAGTCTAAACTTAATAAATAATGGCTTTATTACAGAGACTAACAAAATTAATATGTCCTTTTAATTATCATTAAGAAAAAATATAAGGGTTCCTATCAGACAAGCAGAATTGAAACATCTATTTATAACAGAAATAGGAGTTGCTTAACCTGGCAAGGTAAATAAGATAAAACACTTTCTCCCTAGGCAACTCCAAAACTAACGTCAGTCGGAGATAATTAAAATAAAGAAAATAAATAATAATTGTATTAATAAATATAATGGATATGAATATTGTAATAATTTCGAATGAGTTGAAGGGGGCTGACCGAATTTATTAGTTGTGCCAATTGAAGTTCTCCGATGATCTATCACCAATCCACAAATGCGGCCACACAAATAAAGTCTGAACACCATGTACTTAGGTAGCCGCGAACATGCGTGAACTTTGTCTTCCAAAATAGGAGCGACTAGGGATTGCCACTAAACGACCTCAAAAGTCCATCCGTACTTGCTTGTCCTCAATAACCCCACCAAAGAAAATTAAGATTCTGTAGTGGGCACTCCGATATCTTGCACGACACGGGGTGTCTCACGATTAATTCGGTTCGTGATTTCCAACGCACGGACTAACACACTGACCACACACTGCCTTGAGCCAGTCCGACGGACGGGACCTAATCGTTTATCGAAAAGGAGCAAAGAGCAATAAGAGTTACTTTAGCTTTCGTTCCAACTTCGATCGGATAAACAACCGATCAAAAAATACTATATTTTTAGAAAACACTAATAAACAAATAGAAAAAAACAAATCATAATTTTCACGTGTATAAATATACCAGTGTGAAAGAAGGAAATATTTTACTTTTTAATATCCCAACATTATGTTTAGATTTATTTTCACATTTGTTGTTTTGTATTTACAATTAAATGAAAAAAAAGGATAGTTAAAGACACGCTAATTGTTATGGGGGATACATAATGTGAGCAAGTTTGAGCTTTCTAGGTAGTGGGGAAGTGGTTCAAATTTAGGCTACAAGATTTGCAGACAAAAAGACAAAGCAACTTAAATAAAACCATGTAAAAACCATTTTCATATACGTCAACTTAAACATGCTATATTACCAAGAGTATGTTTTTGAAGAAAGGAAAAGTGGGAATATCCTGGACATGTGTAATATTTCATTATATTATTCTCGTACAAGCCTCGTTGCGGCCTACACATGATAATAACAATCGATATCGATGAAAAAGCAAATATGGTAAAATGATTCGAAATGCCCTGTTTACGTTTTACTATAAAACCTTTGGGGCTGGACTGACTTTACACCGATGCATAACAAAACAATATTGTCACGATGATAACGGCCGGGTAAACAAGAAAATTACATTGTTTCTCTCTTGGAAGCACACCGCGGTATTTGCTCTCGAACAAATTAACATCTATGTTGATAAACTCCGTCACAAAGAAAAAGTCAAAATAAAATAAATTGTAGTGATCGATCTTATTTTACTGAAGGGAAAATACGGCAAATATTCGTATAGCGGATATTGTACCCTCGTCACGCTAAAAGCTCTTCTAATTCATATAAATGTCTCTTTAAACGCTTTTGGACGGCAATAAAACTTTGAGTTTATTTGAATAAGAAGATATAACAATATCGGCACTATTTTCATGATTGCAAGCCCTAGAATGAACAATAAAATAGTAACTATACGAGTACATCAGTGCGTGGGAACTAATGTTCCCACCAATAATAGTCAATACCATTCCATCGTTACTGATTATTCATATCAAGTTATACTAACCGGTAACGTCACGTGACTTTAATTTTCATTAAATAAATTTTAAATTTAATTTATACAATCTCTATTGAGGTCAATAAAGAAATTCGTTGAAACTTTATATATTGTGGAATACTATTTGAGAATAATGTTTCTAACAGAAAAACACATTCTCTTAATATTATCCTTGTAAAAAGAAATCTAATATGTTAACCTACATTCTGAACTTGAGAGGTAAAAACATTGTAAGTCTTATTTTAGCAATAAAATCTTAGTTATTTTCTACGATTTAGAAACGGAAAATCTAGAATATACATTTTTAAAAATATACATTTAAAAAATTTTTTACCAATATACATTTTTTAAATACATTTTTTTATTAATAAAAATATACATTTAAAAAAAACCATTTTTTTTATTAATAATCTTTTTATTTGATAAGAAAGGCGTTACAATACTTTATCACAATTATATGCCAGCGTAATTCTGTACATACTAGAAAAGCTCAAGTTTCAAGAAAAGCTCAAACATTTCCTTTTAATATTTTTTATTTAGGTTTAATGAAGAACTTCATTAAACATTCTGTATTTTGAATGCGATATCAAACTTGGGTACAGTTTGAGATACATTTTTCCACTAATAAAATTTGTTGTTTCTAAAATGTTATACTTGAAAAATAAATCAAATATTTGTATGCCTATACATCTCAACCGCAGAGGTTAATTATTTTAAGTCCAATGTTTTTGTTTCATTTAAATTTACTTTTTGTGGTATGTACTGTATTGCGCGTAGATTATTCTGTGTGGTGACGTTGTTTGGTTATTGAACTATACGTCTTTTAAGATAACTTTAGTAAAGTATTGAATCTATAGAAACTCCTAGGTTAGTAAATAAAGATATTGTCAACGAAAAAATGTTGTATATTTTGTAGAAAGACTGTTCAATTATTATTGAAACGACTGAATTTTTCAGATCAAACTCATTGAGTTATTGTATCTATAAATACAGAGTATTTACTTGGCGATTCAGAAAACCCCGCCATTTTAACTTTGAATAAATAAAGGTAATAAAAAGAAATTACAAACAATAAATCATTGTATGTATGTATAAATCATCATCTTCGGGACAAAGGCATTCGGCTAGCCTCTGGGAAATAATTTCCCTGGGTGATAATGCTTTCTCGAATGGCTCTTGTATACCATTCCTTGAAATAAGCCTTTCAGGAAACAAACGGCGAAGTTCATGATAAAGTTACATCCTGTTGAAACCATATAGTTGGAAGAGGTTAACGACGTATTCGTAGTTCAGTCCAAAGGAAATCTCTCAACATTTTCACAAACGTTTTTATGTCACCGTGACGGTTCTGTTATTTTCTTCGGAAAAAACGGTACACTATACTCTGAAATTTCGGACTATGGAAAGGCCTTTCTTGGTCATCTTGAGCAACATCATTTATTGTTTATCGATAGTGTTAATAAAATGGCATAGCCTACCCAATCTGTTGATTTATTTTGTATTATCTTTATTTCCCGTGAGTCCATTTTCAACATAGAATAATGTTGAAATTGGCGACCTTTTCTGAATCACCCTCTACATGAAAAAAAAAAAACAGTTTATCTTTATGTTTGTGCTGCAAGGTACAAATCGACTTGACTGATTTAAAATAAATTCGGCAGATTACCCAGCGTGTAGAGCCTAAACTACTGGATCCATGACATACATGAATGGAGTGCCTGGCCTACCTTCCAACCAGATCTAGCAAGGAATCAAGTTAAGGGTAAGGATATGGGTATGAATAAGGTGATGAATAAAGGGCGAAAACGTAGGAGTTGAAAGTGACACGACAAGCGTGCGGTGTAGGTGACAAAAGGCAAAAGGTTGCTGGAGGAGGTGAGTCAATCCTCGTTTCTCGGCGTACAGGGGCGTAAGGGCTCTATAAAGCAACTTTCTCTCTCCGTCAGGCAGCAGCACCGTTGGTTTTTCATTCATTTTAGGGAAGAAATATAAGGAAGGGGATAAGGGAAGAGATATAAGAAATATATATAAAAAACTAAGGTTTGAAATGGCGTGAACATGAGCAAAAGAAATCATACTCCTAGGTAAAACATTAACATCTTGTTGTGGTGCAATACGAATAAAATTAGTATTAATTCTGATAAATCAGTAGTTATCAGTTTCAGTCGTCGTCGCTGTCCAATGCACTTCGACTACTTCGTTAATGGCTCTCCGCTTAAACGTGTTTTTTCAGTCTCTGATCTAGGAGTTCTAGTGGATTCTAAGCTCAAATTCAACGAGTACGTCGACTCAATAGTTGCAAAAGCTTCTCGTCGCCTAGGTTTAATTCGCCGTGTTTGTCATGGCCTATCACTAAAGTGCCTCCTTCGTCTTTATATTGCCCTTGTAAACATGATACATTCACAACACAACGAATACTAGCTCAACTGCGAACATCCAGCACAGAAAAAATAAAAATAATCGTCAAACAAAACCTCTACAAGATAACAACAAATGAACTATGCACTCTATGCAACAAAAAAGAATCAGAAACTCTGGCTCATACCTTTCTAAGATGCCCAATGTATCAGCCCCAAAGATCAGCCTTTTTACCGCTACACCTCGTAGGAGTCGAGTGGTCCGATGACACTAATATGGCCTCTATACTAGGTGCAGCATCACAATGTAAACAACAAGCCTCAAAAATATTTTACTTTGTTGTAAATATGTTAAAAATAAGAAGTTGTTTGCGTAATGAGTAAGAAGGACCTTTATTTTATGGTGCAGTTCCTTTAATTTAAATTTTATTTATCGTTTTAAAATAACAATGTGTCATTTTCATTCAATTTGTATAAACTTTTAATTTTATTAATAAAAAAAAAAAAAAAAGTAGATATATATAATTTTATAATAGCATAAATATTATTTGTACATATTATTTGTGTTTGTTTTTGTTTGTTTTGTATTTATATTGTTAATGTATGTACTCATGGACCCCTTTGTAAAAAAACGGTTAGCTTTATACACAAATATACGTATTATTATTATTATTATTATTATTATTATATTGCCCTTGTAAGACCACTTCTCGAATATATATGCTGTCCCAGTGTGGAATAACCTTTTTCAAGTTCGCTCTGATCAGATCGAAAGAATTCAGCGTTTATTTGTCAGGATTTGCTATCTTCGATTCTTCTATAATAGGATTTACTATTCTTACGAATCTCTTTCTAACGCCCTGGGTCTTTACACCTTATACGATAGGAGAAAGGCTTTTGAAATTTTGTATCTATCCAAGGCTCTAATTGGTGACTACTACTGTCATGAGGTTAAGTCTCATGTTATTGTCCTCCCTTTAGGTAAACGGGCCAGCAGATTTGCTTACATAAAGGAGTTATCCAATATCAGCCCTCTTGTCCGCTCTGTCTATCAAATTAATTATTTATTCCACTGCAATAATAACATTTCCATTACTACTCTGTCTAACCTTAAATCAATCCTAGTTCTCATGTGTTCCTTCAATTGACAGTCATCATATTTTTTCTCATGATACTTAATCTTTGATTTTTGTACTTCAATCTTCAAACAACTTCTCTATAGCGCTTAACTTGTACCTTATTTAAAAGCTGTTTAAGGCTACTAAAAAATTATAAAAAAAAAAAAAAAAAAAAAAATTAAGCTATACATTTGGGAGCGCTACCCTCCACAAACACTGAAAAAACGTGAGATTGTTTTTTTTATTTCTTATAAAAAAGGTTCCGATTATTTTAGTTAAAAAAAATAAAATAAATTATTCATTTAACAACAAAGGGTTGCCTACGGACCCTCGCTGTGTGCTGACTTTCACAAACTCGACCTGTTTATTTTCTTTTTGGAAGTTATAGTGAACTAATTTAAAGTTTACAATTACTATTTACAAGGGGAGATAGACAGAGAAAAACAGACTTCAGCGCCAGGATTCGAACCACGGACCTCTCTAAATTAACGTTATTGTTGACTTCTAGACTTGTAGAAAAATTTGAAAGTTTAATTCGGGACTAGGTATCGTTATCGATAGGGGAAATTATTATTCAGTGTAGCATAATTGGCTAAAGCATCTGTACTGGAAATATAGAGAGGTCCGTGGTTCGAATCCCGGCGCTGAAGTCTATTTTTCTCTGTCTGTTTCCCTTTGTAAATAGTAATTATAATTGGATTTAAATTTAAACGTTCCGTAGTATGAATACTACCAATAACTCAAAAATTGAATCGAAGTTTACAGTTCACACGATTAAGTATTTTTCCTCTTTAGGACTTGAAGAGAATATTTGACACTGAGATGTTGAGGAGAATGTTCCTTATAGAGGCATGCTCGCTAAGGACTCTTAATCTCAATTGAAATACATCATTTAGGGAAAGAAAATATAAATTAGAGATGTGGCAGAATTGTTCTGCAGTCCACAATCAACAAATATAACTTTGAGGATCGACAGCATTAACCATAAAAAGTTGGCAGAGACATTAATAAGCGGAATAAATTTAATTTACATCCGTCACATATTTATATCACATTATATTAAGGGAATTCGTTTCACCTATCACGTAGATCCGACACCGTTTCAAAACTTTCTCTTACGGATCCTCAGCCGAAGAGAAAAGGCGGATTTGCATGAGGGACGCGGTCTTCTAAACCACTTGTCATTGTCACCGGGTCTCCAGGACCCGTCCATCTGAACGTGCTTAAGTGTAAAGCGAGAGGTGTGACGCGTCGTATTTATCATGTGAAGATGTCACAGGTAGAAGCTGTCCCTCCCGGAGGACGGGATTTTTCGCCGGAGAAAAGTCATGGAAGTGAGCCGAGCGTGTGAGGATCGGTGTGGTTGCTCGAGTCGAATCGACCCGGCAGTCGTTAACCCAACAAGAGACACTCGGCACTGAGCTTACCTTCCACTCGGTTAATTAGACCGGCTTCCGCCTTGGAATTGCCTTTTTCTTCTGAATCTCAGGCGCTGTTTTGCTTAAAGTTTGGATGAATTGAGAAGGATTCACCCCAAGAGTGCAAACTCGACTAACTTTTACCATCTCTTCTAACTTGTCCGTATAGAGCCCAGTCGGTCCCTAGAGTCAGCCAGAACAAAGTAACAAAAAATAAGACAGCTTTACTCTGCACTTTTCAAACTGATATTTTTCTCGCCTAATTGTTAAAAAATTACAATATAATTCAAATTAGGAATTTACAAGTAACTAGTTAATTGGTTCAGTCAAACCTACTCACTAGTTTAAAACCTAGGGCTACAACCGATTCCACCTTATAAATAACTAATCAGAAGTAGGTAATATTAATATGGACCATTTTGACACTGTGGTTTGTTTAAACACCTAAATACATTGTTCATGAAACAGAGCCAATTAGAAAATAATTATGTTCATTTATACCTTTGATTTGACTATTAACGACGATGAAGATCATTCTTAGCATTCCTGACTTTATATCCGAATCTCCAATTTAGCTATTTTTATCTTTAGTTTTAAATTAAAATGTTTAATTTAAAGGAAGGCGTAAAAGTAGGAGCACTCAATTTCATATTTCTCAAACAATATAGATGTAAAACCTCTCCAGAACCCTTCGAGTGAAGATATGCTTTTTTGGAACAAAGTTCCTTATGGCACGTTCTGGAGCCCGGGAGTGAATCCGAAAAAAACGACCAAAATCACCGTCACAAAATAGCCGTCACAAAATCACCGTCACAAAATCACCGTCACAAAATCATTGTCACAAAATCACCGTCACAAAATCACCATCACGCAAAATCCGTCACGAAATCTACCGATGACGATAACTTGAGTAAAAGATCACCGAGTTTGTTGAAATTTGGTACACATGTTCATTTTACCAATGCCCAGGCTGAGTTCGTTGGAAATCGTTATCCGCCCAAGCGTTCACGCGCAACGCTCGCGTAAACTAAAGCTTCAAAAAGACAGGAAAAAATGTTATTAAGGAAGCCTGTTCCTTGACTTGTTTTGTTTATTTTTGTTTCTATGCCAAAATGTCACTTCGACCAACCAGATTTTAAATCTTTTTACAATATTGACATCAACATGTCTTGATGTGGGAATTTTTTAGTTTTGATGTAGGGGAATTTTTTTTTTTTTTTTTTTTTTGTAGGGATATTTTTTTGTTTTGATTTTGCGGGTGGGTTTAACATAATACTTCAACCTTATAATTTATATTTAATGAAAAATGTAAGGAACTTCGTTCCTACCGGGTGTCCCGCGACACCACACGTATATTTTTTTATTAGCCTTATGACCCCTTAAGTCTGTTCTCTAACGGTTGATGTGTATGTCCGACATATACTAGCTAACAATTATCACACAGGACTTAATAAATTAAGTATTAAATTAAATAATTTGCAACATTAATTTTTATAAACAATTAATTTTGTATTTTGTGAGTTAAATCAGTTTGTGAATAATTTAAAAACAATTTTAATATTCGAGCTTTATAAATCATGATAATGGATGTACACTCTAGTTAAGAAAATGTACTAATACTTACCTTGTGTATAGAAAGTAATTTATATTAATTTAAATGCAATTGTTGAGAAAAGCGACTTATATAAATAGAAACATTTATGGCAGTAGACACATATTTTTTAAATTTAGGTTTTATGACCAAATTTTTGTCGCAGTTTTTTGTCAGTATCATGTGCTTACATTTTATAGTTATCATTATGTTTTTATTTACAAATTATATAAGTTTCACGTAACCTGAGAGATAATGATTTTACAAAATGTATAATATTTGTAACTGTTAATATATCAAAGTCAGTTTGTTTTTATTTTCTTTACAAGATAAATAATAATATTAATATAATAATTCATTTAAATCGAATTATAATTATTATTAACTACGGGAAACAGACAGAGAAAAATACACTCCAGCCCCTGGATAACGTCAGAGAAAATCATTCTCCTGCGTAGCTTAGTTGGTAGAGCACTATACTGGAAATATAGAGGCCCGTGGTTCAAATCCCGGGGCCGGAGTGTATTTTTCTCTGTCTGTTTCCCGTAGTTAATAATAATTATAATTTGATTTAAATTAAAATTTAATCTTTCCGTAGTATGAATACAACCAAAATCGTAATATGTGAATTTCTAATTGATTGTACTAGGTACAGGTACTAATTGGGTACTTTATAATTATAAGCGTTATATCTAGGTCTAGTTCTATGTCATCAATGTTGACTTTTCAGATTTGTAGAAAATTGAAAGCTTAAATTCGGGACAAGCTATCATTAACGTCAGAGAAAATCATTCTCCTGCGTAGCTTAGTTGGTAGAGCGCTATACTGGAAATATAGAGGCCCGTGGTTCAATCCCGGGGCTGGAGTGTATTTTTCTCTGTCTGTTTCCCGTAATTAATAATAATTATAATTTGATTTAAATTAAAATTTAATCTTTTCGTAGTATGAATACTACCAAAATCGTAAAATATGAATTTATAATAATTCATATAACTTATCATTGAATTTTTTTTTTTTTCTCTCAAGATAATTAATTAAAATTTATGTTTGATTAACTCATTTACAGTATATGTAACTTTATTGTAAGCTGGTTGGCTAGAGAAAAGAAATTCCGTAGATTGATCAATCCCAGCTCTATACAAGAAACAATAATATTGGAATATTGGAAAATGTTATTGATAAACGTCCAAAAATGATGTGTTTTGCCAATATCTCGAAAACGAAGCTATTTCAGACTTGGAACTTTTTGTTTAGCGTCAAATTTCCTATGAGAACCCAAAGTGTTGTGGTTTCCTTTGGGGAAACCTTTTTCGAATTTGTACAAGAATTGGTTGAGATCCTGTCCGAATAATTTTTGCCTCCTCAGGTGGCGAGGTGGGTCATCTGGGATGGATTGGAAGGAGAGGATTTCATCTTAAGGATTGGTGTGATGTTGGATAAGGATTCGTGAAATTTATGGTATCGGGATATAGATAGGTCTCTAACAAAAGGAACATTGAGGTCGTTCGAGAGACTGAGGTTGGAGACGTAGTAAGGAGCATCTGTGATTCTTCTGAGGATCTTGGATTGGAGAGGTTGAATTCGACGGGAGTTGGAAGGCTTGGTGCTACCCCATATTTCTAGACCGTAGGTCCAAGCTGGTTTTAAGACTACATTGTAAATGCGAAGATTATTATTTAAAGTAAGTTTAGACTTATGGCCCAGAAGACGTGGCAACAGCTTGTATCGTCTTGAGATGTCCGTTCGTTTAGTTTTTGTGTGATGTTGCTAGGTAAGTCGTCTATCGAGGTTAAGGCCAAGGTAACGGACAGTGTTGGATTGTGGAATGAGGACTTGGTTAAGAATGACTGGAGGACAGGTGCTATGTCGGAGAGTAAAAGTGACATGAACACTTTTCTCTTCGTTAATACGGACCCTCCATTTTTTGGCCAAGGTTCGAAAAGGAGAAGACGATTTTGGGTGGTATTTGAGGCAATTTGAGGGTCTTGGTGGACAGATAGGATTGCCTTGTCATCTGCAAAGGTGGCAAGGACTGAGGAAGGGTGTTGAGGGATGAGGAAGAGGTTCCTAAACTTGCACAGAAATACTTATCAGTGATGAGATGATAAGTGAAAGGAAGGATGGCCTTGAGCTTCCAAAGCAGCCCAGCGCCAGCTTGCCAAACTCGATCAAAATCTTGCGCCTCGTCCAGAAAGACAGCTGAGCAAAACTTTTTCTTCTCAAGGGTGGAGGAAATGACATCGACTATGCGATGGCACTGTTGGATGGTGGAATGGTGAGCACGGAAACCAAATTGATGATCACGTAGGAATGGTCTGAGTAAGAGAAGGAGTCTACGGAAAAGGAGTTTTTCTAGGATTTTCCCATCACTGGGAGAAGGATTATGGGACGATAGGATGAGGGAAGATGAGGAGGTTTGAAAGGTTTAGGAATCATAAAAATGGTGGCGAATTTCTATCGGGTAGGGAAGTGAGTGGTTTTAAGGACAGATTTGAATATGTAGGTGAGGTAAGCCATGTTTCTAATTTCAAAGCCCATCTTAAGAGGAAGCTGAGATATGTGAAGGTGAGGAAAACTGGATGATTTGGTTAAAGTAAAAGTAAAGACACAGTTCATGATTACAAGAACTTGGCATGCGCTCATGTCTAATACAATAATTTTAATCATAAATTCTCCATTTTTCTGTTGTCATACTTATTTTTGAGGTAATTTTTTAGTTATCAACTTCATGTATACTACTTTTTTTAAAAAAATGTGATAATTATACATACATATATGTATTTCCCATTATAATTGTTAATCTTCTAACATATTTAATTCTATTTATGTCAACCGTTAATACTATTTGTTGCCTTTTATTTATATAGTAGTGAATAATTAAATTTAACTTATAACTATTTACTGCTGGCTATTCAAACCCTCCTATTCACGAGATTTATATATTAAAAAAATCACATTTCACAATATAATGTTAATGTTATGTGGTGGAATTAAACAGAATTTTATTCGAGAGAAATTTTAACGTTAGACACATTAATTATTTTCTTGTTTATTTTGTAAACCCTATATAGTATGAAGATCTAATAAGCAGGAGAAATAACAATATGATCCTTCTAACCGAGGTGTTTTTATTTTGAGAAAGAAAAAAAAAATTAAAAAGATAAAAAATAATATATACGTCTCCTCTTTTTATAAAAGCCGCAACACTAAGTGCATTTTTATTCTTACTTGCGAAAACCCGTTATACCTTGAAAACACGAATTCCTAACGAAAGAAAAAGTGTGGACGGTTAGAGAAAAGATAAGAATTGCGAGAAATCATTTGAAAGAGTTGGCTGGAACTCCGGTTACGACCCCTCTACCAACTCAACAGCATAATCCCTCGGCCAAACACTTCAATACAAAAAGACTGACTTAACTTTTTATAGCATTCTGGGCAAATATAACATCAAGAATAAACCACTAGCACCTTAGTGAAGTTGGCTACAGTTCTTTTTTTCTTATTTTTCAGATAACATCAAAAATCTTAACGCGTTTCAAATACTTAAGACCTTACTTTAGTTTTATTAAAAACATTACAGAAAAAAGAACAATCCTTAAGTACACCCTAGCCTTAACTCGAAAGCGTTATTTTATAAAATATTATCTAAAAAGATAGCAAGGATAGCACAGGGCTTAAGATACGGAACGATAGTAAGAATCTTCAGGAACCGAATTGAGGTAATCTGAACACTATGCCCGTTTGTATCTAGTATTCACCTGCTCAATGTAATACCACTTATCACAATTTTTTTATTAACATATTATACTTGTACTTCACACTATCTTTATATTATTAATAAGTGAGATAGAACATTTGGGTGTGTATAATACAAATTAATTCATTTGAATTAAGACGTTTTGACCGAATTTTGAGCAGAATTTTTCTTCTCTATGGGTCAATCCATACAAAATGGTCCAAAAATTAAATAGTTGGTTGCTCGACCATTTTAGAAAAAAATTATATTTTCCCTGTTGTTTCCCTCATATTTAAGGTGTTCAAAACAATGCTTAAAAAAAATGTATCTTAAACCGTTTAGGTGTGACGGCCATTTTTGATTTTCTTCGCACGCTAATTTTTGTGTTTGTGGGCATTTACGTCAACGCTCATATCTCCTAAACTATTTGTCCTAGAAGGCTGAAAAAAAAAACCAAATTAAAGGTAATTTCCCAGTGTTTAAATTAGGTTTTGTCCATATTTCACCTAGTAATTTTTCTTTCATGAGAAAACTTCACTTGAAGTTGTATATCAAAATCAAGAAAATTTCACTTTTCGGAAATTTGTTTCTGAAGGAAGGAGTGATATATACAGCTTGATATTTTTTATGTGAGTAGGCATATATCAGTAGTATTACCCAAAAAAATATCAATGGTAAAACTTGAATACTTTTATTTTTATAATTTTTTTTTTAAATTTGCCATTTTTGGGCCTCTATATCTCCGATGGGGCTGGTGATAAAATTCTGAAATTTGCACAACTTACAGGGCTCTTGTATTAGGTCAACTGAAATAAAAAATCATTTTGTATATTTGGGTAGCAAAAAAGTTATGCAAGCTCAAAAATGAAGGAAAAAGCTACGTGATAAAGTCGTTTCTGCACGCTATATGGCTGATCGATATTTGATTTTTTGATGTAAATTTGTTTTATTTCCATTATTCAATTGGTTTGACATAGCCTGGATTGATTAAATTCAAATATATGTTTTTTAAAAATTTTTATAGCCCTGCTATTAAAAATCACTTTGAAAAAAACATTGCAGATGTGTATATTAAACACATTCTTATCGTAATTATATTGTAACATTGAATAAAAATATGTAAATTCTTATCTTGTGCAACTGTAGGCCTATTTTACAATTTTTTTCAAAGTGATTATTAATAGCAATGCTAACTGAAGTCCAAAGTTTGGATAAAAAATTAACTGCGACTGACTGCGACTTGAAAATGTTTTCCAATGTTTTGCTATCTTCACCATCTGTTGATCCAAACTTTGGACTTCAGTTAGCATTGCTATTAATAATCACTTTGAAAAAAATTGTAAAATAGGCCTACAGTTGCACAAGATAAGAATTTACATATTTTTATTCAATGTTACAATATAATTACGATAAGAATGTGTTTAATATACACATCTGCAATGTTTTTATCAAAGTGATTTTTAATAGCAGGGCTATAAAATTTTTAAAAAAAGATATATTTGAATTTAACCAATCCAGGCTATGTCAAACCAATTGAATAATGGAAATAAAACAAATTTACATCAAAAAATCAAATGTCGATCAGCCATAAAGCGTGCAGAAACGACTTTATCACGTAGCTTTTTCCTTCATTTTTGAGCTTGCATAACTTTTTTGCTACCCAAATATACAAAATGATTTTTTATTTCAGTTGACCTAATACAAGAGCCCTGTAAGTTGTGCAAATTTCAGAATTTTATCACCAGCCCCATCGGAGATAAAAAGTTTTCTCATGGAAGAAAAATTACTAGATGAAATATGGACAAAAACTAATTTAAACACTGGGAAATTACCTTTAATTTGGTTTTTGTTTCAGCCTTCTAGGACAAATAGTTTAGGAGATATGAGCGTTGACGTAAATGCCCACAAACACAAAAATTAGCGTGCGAAGGAAATCAAAAATGGGCGCCACACCTAAACGGTTTAAGATAATTTTTTTTAAGCATTGTTTTAAACACCTTAAATATGAGGGAAACAACAGGGAAAATATAATTTTTTTATAAAATGGTCAAGCAACCACCTCTGGACCGGTCTATATGGATTGACCCCTATAAGAGAAAGTAATTTTTTGCATAAGACTAAAATCACCCTAATAAATTTAATTAAAAAAAATATATACCACCCATTTTAATATAATTTATATATAAATATAATACTATATGTAACAACTAAATATAACAATAATTAAAATTACAAATCCATCACATAGGCCAGTCATATAGTACATTAAAATCGCAAACAAACGGCTAGTTCTGATTTTTTAATATATTGTTAGGAGCACTACCAGTAGTCTATATCCAATTTTTCAGCTTCGAAAGACCTGTGCTAGCTGCGTAGCACTCGAAAAACCACGAAATATTCGCACTTTTTGCGGTTTTCTTACTATATCTCTTACAGTATGAGTTTTATCAAGAAACATGTTATATACGTATTTAAAGTAGGATAAATGTGCTACAAGTTGAGGCCAGAATCATTTCTGTAGGTCCAATAGTTACCAAGATACAGCTCTCCAAAAATTGGCAATTTATTCCAATAAAGGGAAATTTTAAGATTTGGCCAACTTTAGACCCCGAAATCGGGGAAAATACTCATTTAACGGGTAAAACCATAAGATGAGATGTTGTAGAAAATGTAATAAGCTTTAATTCCATCACAAAACAATGCCTGTAGGTGTGATAGTTTCCTCACAATTCTTAAAAATCCAACGAATGAAAAAACTGAATTTTTCGCAAATTTGCCCTGTTGAGTTCTCACGACGGTTTGAGGGGTATTTGATGCAGCACCCGTGAAATTTTTTTTTAATGTGTCTTCCGTTAGCTGACTGTGATTAAATAAGAAATCATTTTTAAACAAAAAAAAGTTGAGTTAATTTTAAAAAAAGTTTGGAGTGCTTTGTACTATATATATATTCTATCTCCATGTTTAATAATTAATATAAAAATACAATTTTAAAAAACTGGTCTTATTTTCAACATTTTTTTTTGTTTCCGTATTCTTCACCAAAATTGTTTCCATGTGCAAAATTTGGGGAAGATTGAAAGACGGGAAGTGGTTTGAAATAGGGGTAACGGAAGTTCTACCATAATAGATTCAGGAGTAACAAGTAAACACCAGTTATTTACGACAACCCACTGTTGCTGCAAGAACTTGTTTACGTCTGAATCTAATCAGCATAACCTTCCCATCCGCTAACCTTCACACCTTCCTAAACTCAGCGCTGGATGCACCAAGCAGATCGATAGTACTATCGATCTATCGACATCCCGGCAGAGTGCACATCGAAGCTGTCAAGTGACCACTTGCTTTGACACCTTAGTGAAGTTTTTCTAAATTATAATATTCAGAGTGGATAAATCTTATATTTACAGTGCGGTTACCAGTTGTAGACCAGTACAACATCCTGGTCAACCAACTGGAACACAATCCTTATTGCATATTTATTTTCAAGCACAGTTTTGCACAAAGCATGCTGTGCAACAGGTAATCCTTCTCATTCTCACACACACATATTACATATCAACACCTTCACCATCACACACCACCTTTAACCGTTACTAACAATAGATGTAAGTCAGTAGTTTAGTCTAACCTTTATTTTGTATTTCTTTCTGGGTTTATTTCCTCTTATCTATTTACTAGCCCCTGGGTCCCCAGCTTAGGTTATCCATTTCTGTTATCATTATTTTACATACATTTTATATTATTATTCATTGCTTATTATAATTATTTATTATTATGTCAACTTAATAAATAGGATTTATTATTATACTATCATTTACTCAAGTTACTATCCTTACTACCTACCCTATTGTACTCATCCTTTTCCTACACATTCTTCAAGCATTTCAGCGTTATTAGTCACTTTGGTACTGCACGCCACAGTTTACCTGTCGTGCACCCAACAATTTGAATATTGATTACTTTATTTTTTATTTATTAAAATTAAATTATTTAAAAATATTATAATTCTTATTAATGTTGCCTTACTCAGTGTAATGATTAATTGTTTCATTTTGGTTTTTAAATATGTGAAAAGCCTAAAGAATACGTATTTTTTAATATTAACTTAATAGCCCAAAACAGTATTTTTATCAAAATTAAAATAGTGACCTGTATTATGTGCATGTATGGCTAATGCAGTTTTCTGATTTTTATTTTTTATAATATCATTAATGTGATAATATTTTATATTTTCAATTGATGTGACGTTTCCCCAGTATAGGTCTTCTCACAATTCTAACAAAATGTTTATAAATTAAGTCTTTTCTATTTTCTGTATTGATTTGATCTTTCATATTATTATTTAGATGAAGAATTTTGTCATTAGTTTTATGTGCAATGTTAATATGATAACAATAATTTTCTCTCATTATTTTTATGATTTTTTTCAGAGAGTCCTTGGATATATAGCTTGAAAAATATTGATCTTGATCATTATTTTCTCTTATTGTTTCGGTGCGTGTGTTATCGGTTGTATTTCTCAATTTAAGCCAAATAGATTTTATAACTTTGAGTGGATACAAGTTATCTTTTAGGATAGAATAGACTTTGGTTTTAATTACAATAATAGATTTTGTATCGGTAATTTTTAAAGATATTCGCATCAAGTTAGAAGCATTAATAATCATGGTGTGCTTTATTTAAGTGGTTTTATTTAAAAAATTAGTAATTTATTACTTTTAAATTCTTTAGATAACCATTAGTATTTAATGAACCATTATCTTTTTTGAGAATGGACATATCTAAAAACTTAAGGAGTTATTTTCTGAGTAATAGATTACTAAATTTCAAATGAAACCACTCAAAGCACACCTTCATTAACCACTTCATATTATAATGAAGTTCTAGGTCTTCCGGTGGTGACTGCGTCTTGAAGGGTGTATGTCCCGACGTTTCGCTCCTACTGCTAGAAGTATCTTCAGGGGTTTTCATGGTGTCCTAGGTTTAAGACAGGTGTGAACTGGAGGTTCGGTTGAGGAAACGGTCGTTTTATTCCTCCTTGGCCTTAGGTCATATCTGGTGGTGATTGCGTCAGATGTTTCGTCAGCTGATACTGCATCATTCTGTTCGACGGTGGGGGCAATCCGGGCATTAGGCTTGTCCGGGTGTTGACCTGTGGTTAGGGTATTGATGAGGGGTTTCCAAGTCTTTGAAAGTCTGAAACCGTCTTCTCTATTAAAATTGTGAGGGTGCTTTTCAATTTCGATAGCCTCTCTTACCATCCGATTGTGGTGTTTTTGTGATCGTCATTTTTGACTGCCCTTATGTGCTCTTGTAAACGAGTACATACCAGTCTACCCGTTTGCCCGATGTAGGACTTTCCACAGCTGCAAGGAATCTGGTACACTCCCTCGGTTTTGAAGGGTAAACTGTCCTTCACTGAGCCCAGGATCCTCTTGGTAGTAGTTCCACTGGTAAAGGTTGTTCCGATTTGATGTTTGCGCAGGATCCTAGCAATTCTGTCGGTTGTGCCTTTGATGTAGGGGAGGTAAGCTTTCCTAAGGGGTTGGTCTGGAGGCTCTCTGTAGCTCTTGAAGTTTCATTCCTGAAGATGCTTCTAGCAGTTGGAGCGAAACGTCGGGACATACACCCTTTAAGACGCGGTCACCACCGGAAGACCTAGAACTTCATTATAATTGTAACCGCGGAAGCCTACGAACACTTCATATTAGTTAATAAAGTACAATTAGAATTAATTAGTACATCAATATTTTAATTAGCAATTAATTGTACAATATATTAAAGAATGAAATAAAAAATGATTTCACTTATGGGTAGTGTAACTTACCTCTACCAGACAGTGCTCATTACGTATTCACACCGTAATAAGTAAAGTCTTCATTTTAAATATTGGTTTTTATAAATTTTAATTATTGTTATATTTTGTTGTTACATATAGTTATATATATAAACTCGCCGGTCTTGGCTGGCCTACGGCCAGCCTTTGCCCGTCGAGTGGCCAGGTAGATATATGCCAGGTACTTGTATAGTAGTTGGTACTTGTAATATCTGGTAATGTTTTAGGAGGTTGTGGGATATTGTAACCATCAGTTGGGTTAATTATACTGTTATAATTCGCAATAAATGACAAAATAAACAAACATAATAGCAAACAAAGAAACAAAGTATGAAAGCTATTGACGTCTAAAGGAGCTGAGCTAGTATCTGTGGAGTTGTAGAGGGGATTGAGTAAGATGGGGTGACAGGAGCGACAGGAGAGGATGGGAAGATCGGACATATTCCCGTCTCTTTCCCTTCTTATAGCGCGGCACCGTTTAAGTAAATATTTATTTAATAACTTTGGTACTAACCAAAATTTTTCGGAGAAACAAAGCCCTCAACATGTGCCAACTGTTAACTATGTGCGTTAACATTAATAAATTTAATAAAAAAATAAAAAAATCGTAAAAACCGCTTTTTAAACAGTTTTTGTTCAATTTTACCCCCCTCAAAACTAAAAATACCACATAATAGAACGTAACGAAAATTAATCCACTATTCAAGAGCTTTTCAACGATATATATCAAATGATAAAATATTAACTTTGAAATTTGTACCTCTGTACTCTAAGGCCTAAGGTACCAAAATTATATTTTTAAAAAAACAAGCAATACAAAAGGGCATTAATTTAACTAATAAACAAATATAAATAAAATAACCTAATAACAAAAAATTAATTAAACCCTTTAACCTACAACAAAATTAAAAATCGGTACAAAAGTACTTATACAATATTTTAAAAAAATAAATAAATATAATAGCTTTAATGTACAAATCAAGGCCTTTCAAATGATATACGACACAATATTAAAAACCAAAAAAGTGGTAACGTGACACGGCACAAAAGAAAAGGTGTACTCTCATGTTCTCAGGAAATAGGATGAACTAATGAAATAATAATGTACTCAATTTAAAGAGCACTAGTGTGAGATTTAAGCGCCCCAATCAGAAATAAAATCGGTCTACAATTGTAAAAAATTTGGTCATTCAAAGTCAAAAATAGAAAAAAAAAAAAAAAAAAAAAAATCCAAAATTATCACCATTTAGGGTACAACCGCTAGAGGTACGACAAAAAGTCATAGAACCAAAGTTGTAGATCTTTTAAAATCAGTTACCGCTGGTGCTGTCTGTTTTCCAATACGACTTACCGTTCAGCCGCAACAAGCCCCAAAACAGCTTAAAAATCAAGTCGGCCATTTTTATTTTTTTAGGGGGGGAAGGAGTGGGAAAAGTAAACTTTTTATAATTATTTTGGTTCACAATATAGACATTGCGCGTCGAATGGCGCAAACCTCACGTCTCTAGCTCTTCTGGAAGTGGGTAAACATTAATGTCAGTGAGTGAGTGAGTCAGTCAGTTAGCCTTGCGGCTTTATAGTATATAGACGCCGGTCTTGGCTGGCCTACGGCCAGCCTTTGCCCGTCGAGTGGCCAGGTAGATATATGCCAGGTACTTGTAAGATCTGGTAACGTTGTAGGAGGTTGTGGGGTATTGTAGCCAAGTGGGTTAATTATACAGTTATAATTTGCATAAAACAGTGCAGAGGTAAGAAAGTGAGCTAGTATCTTAGGCTGTGGAGTTGTAGAGAGGATTGAGTAAGGTGGGGCGACAGGAGCAACGAGAGGGGATGGGAAAATCGGACATATTCCCGTCTCTGTCTCTTCTTACGGCGCGGCACTGTTCCAGTAAATATTTAATAACTTTGGTAAAAAGCCCTCAACATGTGCCAACTGTTAACGCACATATATAATAAATTAGATAAAAAATAAGAAGAAAAAAAAAAAAAAAAATAGTAAAAACCACTTTATAAACAGTTTTTTCCATTTTACCCCCCTCAAAACTAAAAATACCACAAAATAGAACGTAACGATAATTAATCCACTACTCAAGAGCTTTTCAACGATATACATCATATGATAAAAGATTAACTTTGACATTTGTACCTCTGTACTCTAATGCCTAAGGTACCAAAATTATATTTAAAAATAAACAAACAATACAAAAGGGCATTAATTTAACTAATAAACAAATATAAATAAAATAACCTAATAACAAAAAATTATTCAAACCCTTTAACCTATAACAAAATTAAAAATCGGTACAAAAGTACGTGTACAACATTTTTAAAAAATAAATAAATATAACAGCTTTATTGTACAAATCAAGGCCTTTCAAATGATATAAGACACAATATTAGGATCCAAAAAAGTGGTCACGTGACACGGCACACAAGAAAAAGAGTACTCTCATGTTCTCAGCAAATAGGATGAACTAATGAAATATAATATACTCAATTTAAAGAGCATTAGTGTGGGATTTAAGCGCCCTAATCAGAAATAAAATCGGTCTACAATTGTAAAAAATACGGTCATTCAAAGTAAACAAATTGAAACAAAGAAAACAAAAAAATCCAAAATTCTCACCATTTAGGGTACAACCGATAAAGGTACGAAAAAAGTCATAGGACCAATGTTGTAGATCTTTTAAAATCAGTTACCGCTGGTGCTGTCCGTTTTCGAATACGACTTACCGTTTAGCTGCAATAAGCCCCAAAACAGCTCAAAAATCAAGTCGGCCATTTTTATTTTTTTAGGGGGGGAAGGAGTGGGAAAAGTAAACTTTTTATAATTATTTTGGTTCACAATATAGACATTGCGCGTCGAATGGCGCAAACCTCACGTCTCTAGCTCTTCTGGAAGTGGGTAAACATTAATGTCAGTGAGTGAGTGAGTCAGTCAGTTAGCCTTGCGGCTTTATAGTATATAGACGCCGGTCTTGGCTGGCCTACGGCCAGCCTTTGCCCGTCGAGTGGCCAGGTAGATATATGCCAGGTACTTGTAAGATCTGGTAACGTTGTAGGAGGTTGTGGGGTATTGTAGCCAAGTGGGTTAATTATACAGTTATAATTTGCATAAAACAGTGCAGAGGTAAGAAAGTGAGCTAGTATCTTAGGCTGTGGAGTTGTAGAGAGGATTGAGTAAGGTGGGGCGACAGGAGCAACGAGAGGGGATGGGAAAATCGGACATATTCCCGTCTCTGTCTCTTCTTACGGCGCGGCACTGTTCCAGTAAATATTTAATAACTTTGGTAAAAAGCCCTCAACATGTGCCAACTGTTAACGCACATATATAATAAATTAGATAAAAAATAAGAAGAAAAAAAAAAAAAAAAATAGTAAAAACCACTTTATAAACAGTTTTTTCCATTTTACCCCCCTCAAAACTAAAAATACCACAAAATAGAACGTAACGATAATTAATCCACTACTCAAGAGCTTTTCAACGATATACATCATATGATAAAAGATTAACTTTGACATTTGTACCTCTGTACTCTAATGCCTAAGGTACCAAAATTATATTTAAAAATAAACAAACAATACAAAAGGGCATTAATTTAACTAATAAACAAATATAAATAAAATAACCTAATAACAAAAAATTATTCAAACCCTTTAACCTATAACAAAATTAAAAATCGGTACAAAAGTACGTGTACAACATTTTTAAAAAATAAATAAATATAACAGCTTTATTGTACAAATCAAGGCCTTTCAAATGATATAAGACACAATATTAGGATCCAAAAAAGTGGTCACGTGACACGGCACACAAGAAAAAGAGTACTCTCATGTTCTCAGCAAATAGGATGAACTAATGAAATATAATATACTCAATTTAAAGAGCATTAGTGTGGGATTTAAGCGCCCTAATCAGAAATAAAATCGGTCTACAATTGTAAAAAATACGGTCATTCAAAGTAAACAAATTGAAACAAAGAAAACAAAAAAATCCAAAATTCTCACCATTTAGGGTACAACCGATAAAGGTACGAAAAAAGTCATAGGACCAATGTTGTAGATCTTTTAAAATCAGTTACCGCTGGTGCTGTCCGTTTTCGAATACGACTTACCGTTTAGCTGCAATAAGCCCCAAAACAGCTCAAAAATCAAGTCGGCCATTTTTATTTTTTTAGGGGGGGAAGGAGTGGGAAAAGTAAACTTTTTATAATTATTTTGGTTCACAATATGGACATTGCGCGTCGAATGGCGCAAACCTCAAGTCTCTAGCTGTTCTGGAAGTGGGTAAACATTAATGTCAGTGAGTGAGTGAGTCAGTCAGTTAGCCATGCGGCTTTATAGTAGATAGATTAATGTAGCTTACAATTTTTTTAAAAAATTTAAATTAATTTGACTGATAGTCTTTTGCAAAAAATTACTTTTTCTCATAGAGAAGAAAAATTCTGACTTGTTTTAGACACTGCAGCTTAACTTAAAATCCAATAAGTTTTAAAGTGATGGGCTATGTTATTAGGCATTTCTAATTCTGGCCTGACGACCAGAATCACATTTTATTCATTGATTACATGTAACTTACTTCAACATAGATGTATAGGTTCGTTGCAGTCTCCAATCCTTATTAATCCTTTTGACCATTTAGTACTTCATACAAAAGAGCTCGCATCGACCAGAAAAATACATGCGCCTATTCCGCTGAGTTTCTGAGATTATCAGGTACGTGTAATCGATGAAACTAAGAGAATACATTAAGATTATTAAAACTAATGAAAGAAAGCTTCCCTTAATATATATATATATATATATATATATATATATATATATATATATATATATATATATATATATATATATATATATATATATATATATATATATAATCCTATGTTAAGTACATAGGAGCCTAATTAAAAAGTAACTCTGACCCGCATCTAATCGAGCTATCGATACCATCAGGAAAATATCAGCTTCAGTCGGATCTACTTCTAAGAGGATAAGGTCAATCCTTTAAACGCATTAGCACGTAGTACCTACTTGGTTTGACACAGGTCTAAATGTAAGTTTTAGAGGATTGACTTAGAAGATATAGACACACATACCTCTCTACAGGGAACCAGGCTGGGCTTCGGATAAATACACCAGTGCAACTGAATCAATAGCTTCTCTAGTCGGAGAGAAAACCCTTGCCTTTAGCTATAGACTTCCTTTTAAATCCTGTTCGGACTTTGAGCTAGACTGCGTACTATTTTTCACCCTCTCTTCTATGCGTCGGCTAAAGAAATCCACAATTACCTCTTCTAGTGCTTTTGTCGTCCCCATACTGTAGTTTATCGTCCGGCGATGTATCCATACAAGATTGTGGAAGATTAGGGTACATTATTTATTACCATCAACCAGGTGATGACAATAACCACTCACTATCAGATAATAATGACATTTCCGCAAAAATTAATGAAGAATTTATGCGTCTCCATCTCGTAAGAATAAAAATAAATCTCCGAGAAGAATGTATTCCTTATGAATGTATGTACTTATTACATACTGAGTCACCTCAGGAAAGTTTTGTCTTAGTAAAATATCGAATAATAATATAGAATAACTTTTTAGGTGAGAAACATTGAAAATAATTGGCAATATACCGCAGAAATTAATTATTCTTCAAGAATAATATGATTTTGGTAGTATTCATACTACGGAAATATTAAATTTTAATTTAAATCAAATTATAATTATTATTAACTACGGGAAACAGACAGAGAAAAACACACTCCAGTGCCGGGATTTGAACCACGGGCCTCTATATTTCCAGTATAGCGCTGTACCAACTAAGCTACGCAGGAGAATGATTTTCTCTGACGTTAATGATACCTTGTCCCGAATTTAAGCCGTAGTTAATAATAATTATATTTTGATTTAAATTAAAATTTAATCTTTCCGTAGTATGAATACTACCAAAATCGTAAAATATGAATAATATTTTAATACTCTGGTACCTATTTTTGAGAAATTATTTTTCCCACGATTTTATTAGTGTTTTGGGGGGATACCACCCAAACATTTTGGGTTCAAATTAATTTCATAATTTTGCCATGAAGTATTATTATTTGAACATGTTAGTTAAATTTTAATAACATTTGTGTCGTATTTTATTGTCTACGTTTCTAAATAGGCGAAAGGCGGACTCTAAAAGTGTAAATCTATGCAAATCTTTAAAATGAAAATTTGTTAATATTTAAAATAATTTTTGTTATTATTTAATTACTAAAACGGCAATTTTAAAACCTGCTGACAGCCTTTGGACAATCTGAATTTGAAACTTTACTCCATCAAAATAAACCTGACACATTGGAATAAGCTTTAATGAACTGGCCGTACCTATAGTCGCTTTTATATGTATAATATGCTAAAGATAACACTCCGGTTTAAATTATGCATACCGCCGGGTTTTTCAAAATAAATACATATTCTTAAATAAATACAGAACGTATTAGAGTTGGCGTTGGGCCTGGGGAGACAAAATTCAATGTTGTCGAGGAGAAAGTTTAACTTTAACATTAACATACTAGAAGTGAATTATTCTCACAATAAACTTATCGACATGTATAATTACTTTCATGAAAATATCCCAAACCCAACATTTATTCAACCTGCCTTTTAATATTCATGGGGAAGGCTTGGGTGGAAGACAGGGGGCCGTCAGCCTGTAGCCCAACCTACCCCCAACTTCCCAAATAAACTTGCTTTTACAATTACTCACACAAACATTTCTATGCAACTTTCTCCACTTTTTTAGAGTCCTTAGAGTAAAAAAGGAAAATTTAGCCTTATAAAAATAACAATGATTAGGTACTATCTATGGTTAATCAATATTTCGGCACCAAATACCTAATTTACTATCGGGATGAAATACCTTAATTGACATCGTTATATCATTACAAAGAGATCAGTCAATTGAAGTAAGTATCTATCGATAAGTTAAAACCTCACCTCTTTGGAAATTAAACATAAATTACTGCTTAAATAAATATATAACTATAAAAATATTAATCGCAAGTACTGTATTGCTCATATTAATTTTATAACAGAGAAATATAATTGAGAGACTATATTATATAGTATTTCAGTCGTCAATAATGCCAATAATAATAAATTTATAATAATTATGCTATACATATTCAATATTTAAACATTATGTTTCATTAAATGACCAGGGAAAAATGTCCAAATATTTGATTTTAGATAGACAAATTCTAAACATGATTTTACAGACTAAAAAATTAAAACTTCCTAGAAAAAATTAAAAGCTAAATTTGTTTGTTGTTTTTTTTTTTTTAATGTAGATATCTTACGCATCTTTAACTAAACTTTAATTGTCCTAGTCCAGTCTACAGGGGTATCCGTTATATAGGGGTCCTTTTTCGTTGATTGAGTATACACTTTTTTTTCCATTAATAGGGGTTTCACAGTATTTAAGTTTTCAGTCTTGAGTTTGTATTTAATTGTTATATTTATATCTATTTTTAGGGTTTATTTTTTTATTTTTTGTATAAGGATAAAAAATGGTTTTGTATTTTTTCTTTCATTTGTATCTTTAATTTATCTATATAATATAAATTTATTTAAATAAGCTTTACATAAAAGAAATAATTACAATAATTACATGATTGTTTTATCTAATTTCTTTAAACATTTCTTAGTTTAGCCGCAAAAGCGATTTGCTTGAGCGCGGCTAAACATTTTTTTATAAGTTCATTTTAAGGTTTATAAGTTCATTCTAAGGTTTATAAGTTCATTAAAAATTAATAGATATTTATAAATTAGTACATAACAAAATTTTATTTGAATTGATCTTTAGTACATAATTTCATTTTAAGTATTTATACAAAATTAATTTAAAAGAATTTAAACATTTGGGAAATAATAGTTATTAAATAGTATTTTGTCATAGTTTGTACATACTGCAATTATGAGTTATTATTTGAAAGTGAAGGTTTTATTCGATGTATTATATTCTGTTTATAATGTTTGAAATATAAGTTAGTTTTAATATGATCTGGTAGCTTATTAAAGATTACAGGTGTTCTTGCAGCAGCATGTCGCTGTAACATAGATGTTCGACACTTAGGCGTTCTAGCATGTCTGTTTGTTTTATTTCTTGTGCTGCTATCATGATTAATATAATTTTTCTTTTCTGGAAAAATTGTAATAAGACTTGTTTTGTAAATAACTGTTTAACATTAAAGACAGGAAAATCTTCGTACTGCAGTTCAGTAGAGTAAAGTCTAGGTTTTTTAAGAATAGTCTTTATCACCGCTATTATATTTATATATATATATATATATATATATATATATATATGCATACATATTTAGAGGCAGCGAAGCTCGCCTCAATATTTTATAGTTTATTATTTATTTTATTTGACATGACAATGTAAAAACCTGGCATTCCTTGAAAAATATAATTAGTGCGTTTTTGGTGCTTCAACTGGATCTGTGAATGCTTATGTAAATTAGTTAATTGATTGTAGTATATTTGATACGTAGTCTTTTACATTGGTGAACCTAGAGAACAGAAACACGAAACCTCAAGACGGTATTGTAAGTCATATTTCAATTGCTAAAATTCATTTTTTAAAAATTTATTATCTGTCATTTTATAAACATTTAAATAAAAAATAAAATAATGGATAACGGAAGTCCCAACCCTAATATGCCTAGTCCAAACCCAGACCCACAAGACCATAGTAATCAAGTGAGGATTGGGTTAGTAGTTTAGTAGGCATGAAACTTCCGACATTTTGGAAGAATCGACCTGAGCTCTGGTTCCGGCAGATTGGAGCAAATTTTTCGTTGACCAAGATCAAACCAAATACGATCATATCCTAACTGCTCTAGATGGAGATACTCATGAGCAGGTAAGTGATATTCTTCTCGCTCCACCAAGAGGAGATGCTTACAATACTATAAAAAACGCACTAATTCAGAGGTTTGCTGCATCAAGCGAGCATACATTAAGAAAACTCCTATCTGATATGAATCTATGTGACAGGAAACCATCACAGCTGCTTAGATCGATGCAAGACTTAGTTCGAAACGCTCTGTCAGAGGAGGCTCTGAAATCTCTCTGGTTGCAGCGGCTACCAGCGAACATTCAAGTAGTTGTTTCAGCTAGCAAGGACAGCTTATGGCGGACAAGATAGTTGAAGTTACACAACCGTCCTCAGTACACGCTATTGCACCAACAGGAGAAAGTTCGAACAGCAGTTATATCCAAAAACAGATTGACCAACTTGCAAAAGCAGTCGCAGCTCTGAGCACAGCTAAGCAACCTGTACAAAGAAGAACAAGATCCAGAAGCCGGACTAGTAGTAGTAGTAGTCTAGTACTTTCTACTAGAACGGGTAGGACGAACCACTTGTTCGAACCTTGCAATTAGGCCATTACTTAGGCCCTTTTTACGCCCCACGGTAGAGAGTTCCAGCCACTTCACACATCATACATATGTACATTGTACCGCCGAAGCGAGTATGATGTGATCAATAGTGAGCCATATAAATCAGAGCGTCACGGCGAGGAATCGAACCCCGTCTCATTCCACTCATGATTCAGTGATGGCCGAGCAGACGTGGTTTAACCCACACGGCCACGCTGGCTCCCGAAGCCGGACTAACTCGTCTCAAAGATCTCAATCTCGAACACATGCACAGGGAGAGCCTTGTTGGTTTCACTGGAGATTTGGGGATGAAGCCAGAAGATGTGAATCACCATGCTCCAAAGCACAAAAGAAGAAGCTGGGAAACGAGACGACCCGTCGCTAGTGGCGGTATGCGACGACGGGTCAGCTAATCACCCCGCCTGTTGTACAAAAACCGCGACTGACGCAACATAAGAAACCGTTTGTCGAAAAAGGACTTCAAAATGCCACACACGTTTTCTTGCGAGTAGACGCAGTTAAACCACCTCTCACCCCACCTTATGAAGGTCCATTCAAAATAATAGGAAACACAGATAAGACCATTACTTTACAGAAACTAGGAAAATCGGTCACGGTTAGTACCGACCGAGTAAAGGTCTGCCACCAGTTAAGCAGTAATGAGGCCAAAGAAGAAGTGCAGGAAGCCAACTTGCCTCTAGACCCAAAGAAGAAAGTAAGGAAAGTCCAATTTAAAATCTAACTAAACTGGAGGGAAACAGGAGGGGGGAGCACTTTAGAGGCAGCGTAGCTCGCCTCAATATTTTATAGTTTATAATTTATTTTATTTGACATGACAGTGTAAAAACCTGGCATTCCTGGTGCGTCAACTTGATCTCTGAATACTTATGTAATTAGTTAATTGATTGTAGTATATTAGATACGTAGTCTTTAACTTACACACACACACAAATAAAAAATATAATAAAGTCGTCTTCAGTAAAAGTAAATCTCAGCTTCTTTATATCACTAGGAAAGCGGAAATTCCTCAGTAAATATTCATCAAGTAGAAACTCTTAAATATCTTGGTTTGTATGTTGACAGTAGGCTTTCCTGGGATCACCATGTCAAATATGTTGCTGATAAAAGTCTGCAATTTGTCAATGTCTTGTCACGAGCGGCTAAAGTCCATTGGGGACTAGGCCACGATGCTCTGAAATCGATCTGCGTGGGAGATTTTCTCCCTATGGTATTATATGGAGTTAATATTTGGAAGAATGCTTTAAAATATAAAAAGAACCAGCAAAAGCTAGAAAGAGCTCAAAGGATGTTTGCTATCAGGCTGATAAAAGGTTACACTCCCATCTCATATAATGCTGCCTGTGTTGTTGCAGGTATTACGCCCATTTGTATTAAAGCGAACGAGATATGTAGGATAGAATCTGTTAAGGTCGGTGGTTCCTACAATGGTTTGGATGGTAATATGTTGGATAAGCCTATAGAGTTCAAATTCTCGAACCACCCAGGCGATTATCGCTGTTGTTATATCGCAGATTGAGGATCAACAGGACTTGAAGATCTACACTGATGGAAGTAAGGAGGACAAGCATGTCGGCTGTGCGTTTGCAGTATATATCAATAATTCTGTTGTAACTGAGAAACGTTTCCGTTTAGCTGAGCATTGTTCCAATAATCAAGCCGAACAGCTAGCTATCTTAAAGGCTTTGGAATGGCTTAAAGAATCTCCGTATAGAAATGACAACTTCAGGATTTACACTGACAGTAAAATTACATTACAGTCATTAAGTAACCCAACTAACCATCATCCTCTTATTGAAAGCATTAGGAATATTCTTCCAGGTCTGGTAGGAGTAGCAAATGTTTCTTTTTCATGGGTTCAGGCCCATGTGGGTATTGAAGGCAATGAGCACGCTGATAGTTTGGCTAAGGCTGCTTCGAGGCTAGACCCTGCGCTGGCTCAATACCATAAGTTTCCTTTGACTTATTTGAAGCAAAAAGCTATCTCAGACAGCAGAATGTGCTGGCAGGACCTTTGGAGTAATTCGTCTACCGGAGCTGTCACTAGACAATTTATCCCTTCAGTAGACTTCAGAATGTCTCTCAGATACATGGAAATATCCTTCCAGCTCTCCCAGTTCCTGACCGGCCATGGTAAATTTAAAGAATATCTTCACAGGCTCAACATTGAGCCCTCTCCAGCTGTGATGGTGTATCACCTCAGTCGGTACACCATATACTTTTCAACTGTAGCCTACTTGATCCCGGTAGAAGTTCACTCCTTAGGGCTGCTGTAAGTCTAGGAGCCTTCTGAAAAAACAACTACTACCTTACTTCATAACCTTTGTTTACTATTCCTATAATTTATTGTTTCCTTCTTATTACAATATTTTCATTACTTTTTGATCTCTATTGAGAACTTCATTTAGCTCATTAATTTGGAAGTACCAATTTTGATTGACTATATGGCTGTTAATTTGTTTGTTAGTCTAAATTTGTTAAAGTTTGTTAAGTAATTAATCTTTCTAATAAGCATATTTACTACAACCCTTTGTTATTTGATTTATTTTAAAACTAGGCCATCAATATTCTTGTAACTGTGATAATTTTGCGTGTAACTATGTTTGTAATTAAGTTCCTATATTCACTTTAGTTTTGTCTTTTCTTGTTATTTGTTACTAACTTGTTTTTAATACGCTTACAGTAACTTCCAATTGCTGTAAGTTTTATTATCTATCTTACCGTCATTGTTGTTATCGGTGCCTATTTTCCTATTTAAGCCAATTGTTAAATGTAATTTTGACCTTTAACCGCATGTAGTACTAATTGTGGAGCATGCTGTAATTTAGTATACAAAAAAAAAAAAAACACACACACTCACATATCTATATATATAAAATTCTCGTGTCATGGTGTTTGATTCCAAACTCATCCGAAACAGCTAAACCGATTTTTATGAAATTTTTTGTGTATATCCGGTAGGTCTGAGAATAGGTTGTTTTCTATTTTTTATACCCCTAAGTGATAAGGGTGGCCCACCAAAAATTTTATTTTTTGATTTTTTGGACAAAAAACGTATAACTAAATTTTTACCTTTTTACCACCCCAAAGTAATGAATTATTTAATTTTCAATTTAATTATTTTAATTCCCCCCCTCATATTTATTTATTTTTTTAATACTTATAACCCTAACTTTTAACCTTTTAACATCCCCTAAGTGATAAGGAGGACCACCCCCCTCCCCCCCCCCCCCCCCCCCCAAAAAAAATTATATTGTGGATAAAATGTAACCAAATATATTTTGTATTAACCCAAATTGTTTACCCTTTTACCACCCCTAAGTGATAAGGCTCCCCCTAAAACAAATATTTGTTTTTAATTTTTGGACAAAATGTTTTAATTTTATTTTTTTAAGATTTGGCATTAAAAAATGCTTATAACCCTAACTTTATACCCTTTTATTACCACCGTAATACCAAATTTTTACCACCAACTGTTAACGAAATTTACTTTTCGTGTATTTTAGCTATCGAACGTTCCGATAAAATTTATTGGTTTAATAATTGTTGGATTACGTTCGATATTAGGTTTGTTTTTAAAAGAGGCAGTAAGATAAGGACAGGTAAACATTTGTAATCTGCGATGCGTACGAGTTTAAGGTGTGTAAGGACCTATGACCGGCTGATAGATCGCCTTGTTTACATCGATGACGGCAATAAGTCAGTGTGCCAAGGCCTACGTTACGGATCACAAGGCCTACTATCACGCTCCGTCTAAAACGACTTGGTCGGACTATATAATTACGATCGTACTTACGTGAGTTTTGGCGAAATCGTTGGTGATTTGCGCGGAAACTTATTTCCTGAAAAGGGTTTATATACGAGCAGAAATTATTCGGAATCGGTAAAGAGTTCGGTGACGTACGTCTTCCCACGAGCTGGTATCACTCGGGGAAAGTCTCTCTCTCGTCAAGGAAGAATCTCGGGGGATTAGAATACTGATGCTCAAACGGAACCCCGGTTGGACGGAGTACATTGTGCTTGGCATACTACGGCCCCAGGAACACGGCGGAGACAAGGAACTGGGTTTGGACAATAAGCCTAATTAATCAATTTATTAATTTACTCCGTACGTATCATTTTATCATTAACTTGAATTGAGGGAATTAATTATTTATTGGGGTTACGGTTACAAATCTTATGGATGATTGCTACGATTGTACAGTGTATCAAGTACTGAAGTAGATTCATATGTTAAGGATTCCAGTTGTTTATAAATTATAGATTATAATTAGTTATATGTTAGAGATTATAGAGAATTATATGTTAAAGATTTTGGTTATTTATTCATTATAGGTTATAGTTAGTTATATGTTAGAAATTATAGAGATTTATATGTTAAAGATTTTGGTTATTTATTCATTATAGATTATAGTTATTTATGTGTTAGAGATTATAATTATATGTAAGTTAAAATGAAAGGTGCAGGTGTGGTAACTAGAGTTTGAGATTGTCTTCCTGATTTAATGATAAGTGCCTTTCTATTGTTTAGAGTTTTTAACTTTTAACTTTATCTATTTAATGAGACAAACAACTTTTATAAATATTTTTTTTTAGTAAAACGAACACCAACTCTGCTGTGAGGTGATAAAAATCGCTAAATTTATTAAAGCGGACCTAAACGTTTTAAATAAAGGAAACAACGGTTTTACCGATATCTTATGTTCCAACGTAACGATTTTAATAAAACTTCATACACATCGTCTAAAGTACAATTGAAACAGGCATGTAAAATTTCAACCTGATACAAGCAGCAGTTTTTTTACAGTGACGTGATATATTTTACAATTTTTAAAAGTTGATGTCCGAAGTATGGGGTTTGTAGATAATATAGGTGTAATATTAAGAATGTAGAGTGATTCCCCCACTATTATATTTCGCCTGGTATCCTTTCGTGCGCGTGCGCAATCCCAACTCTTCTATCTTTCCATCTCTCTCTCACTATACTCTCTCTCTCTTACTCCTTCTTCCTGTCAAACTCACTATTTATCCACAAAACAACGCTTTTTTTTCAATTATTGTTTCTATCATTGAGAAATGTATTCGTATATTATTTAAAATGGAAAGTGCACCAAGAATCGTCAGAAATTGACAGTGTCGACTGTGTTAAATTATTAACCAGTAAAACTGTAAATACATAATTATAAATTGATGTAATAAAATAATATTGCTCATAAGCGGATCAAGGGATTTTTGTAATAAGTTTTATGTAATAATTTTACTAATAATAATTTTCTAATTGAGTCAAAAATATTTATTGGAACGAGTAGTTAGCAACGTCTCGTACATAGCAGTGTGATTTTTTATTTAATGAAAAATGTAAGGAACTTCGTTCCTACCGGGTGTCCCGCGACTCCATACGTATTTTTTTTATTCATGTTTTGGCTGATGAAGGAACAGAAAAAGTATTGAAATAAACAGCGTCTAAGTTAAATAATAAGTGACTAGTATCCAGTATTCACTAACTTTTTACGTATAATATGTGCTTCCATAAAAACCGTGGTAACTGTTTATGACTGTAAAATCCAAATTGCGTAAATAGTGATTTCCAGACATGTTATTTTCAAAATTTGTCCGGGGGAGGGCTCCTGGACCCCCCAGTAAATGGGGGATCTATAGACCAATCGACATGGGGTCCAGGATTGCTCTCGGCGGCCCAACATAAAGTGTAGTGTGCCGTGGCTATCAGCAATTTATTTTATAGTGTGCCACGGGCAAAAAAAATGTTTGGGAAACACTATTCTAGCTACTCGCTTAAAAAAGATTTTTCAATCCGCCATCTTTATTTAAGATGGTGGTCATTTATATTCAAAATTCGACAAGGGTTTTACAATCTTTTTTGATTTACGATACCAGCCACATACTCATATAAAACCACACAGAAACCATATAATTATTGTGTCTCGTATAATAATTTATAAAATGATATTAATGTCTGTCGAGACCGACTTTTCAGAAATTTAATTCATAAGGGGGAAATAGTGGCAAAGTAAAAGAAAGGAATTGAGCGCAGACTAATTTCCTAGAGTTAGAAAGAAAAGATAATTTTTAAAACTGTTTTCCCAGTAGTATTAATCAAATTATTTCATCCAAGAAGAGAGGGTATAGAAATAAGAAGGAGAGAGTCAAGAAACTCAGTGGCATCTAGACATTCTCTCTTAGTAAAATAGCAAATCAAATTAAAAATTACATTAAATAAAATTTTTTAAGTTTAGGACATAACTTTAATATAACTAATTTGAACCATAACAAAGAAATGATAAAATTAATACTGATATAGAATATACTTTAAATAAATTAAATACGTCAGAAAATCATATCAACGCAATCAGAAGTAATTTAATAACTGAAATCATGAATTTTCAAAAACAAAATAAATTTAGAACATTTAAAACTGGATCAATAGAAAACCAAATATATTTAGCTTCTATAAAGACTGAACATTTTTTAAAACAAAATAAAGAGTTAATAATGTAAAGCAGATAAAAGTAATTTAACAGTATTTATGTTTAAATCAGATTATGATAAAAAAATGTTAGAACTTTTAGATGATAAAAATAATTATAGAATTTGTAGAAAGAATTTATATTAAAAACTTAAAGAAATTAAAAAAGATTATAACAAATTAATAGACAAACTCCTTAAAAAAACTTATATTACTAAGAAAGAAAAAATTGATCTTAACATAAATAGTACTAATTTAGCTAGAATATATGGGTTACCAAAAATTCATAAAGATCGTATTCCGCTTAGACCAATCTTAAACACAATAAATTCAGCCACTGAAAAATTATCAAATTTTCTAAACCCTTCATTAAACTTTTTAAACCGTAATAACCCATTTGATGTAAAAAACTCAATTGAATTCAAAAATAAATTAAAATATATAAATATTGATAAAGATGAAATAATGGTGTCATTTGATATAAAATCAATGTTTAGTAATATTCCACTTGTAGAACTCTATAAAATTATTCAAAAAGAATGGGATAATATAAAACTGTAAACTAAAATCCAATGTAAAACTACATTTTTAGAATTAATAACATTTTGTTGTAACAATACCTATTTACAAATTAAAGATAATTGAAGCGAGCGTAAGCGAGCTTCTTACATTCAACGAAATATGCATCTTGTCTGTCTGTCTGTCTGTCTGTCTGTCTGTCTGTCTGTGTGTAACGTGTTACGTGTCCGACGATAACTAATAATTTGAGTAAAAGTTGACCGATTTAGTTGAAATTTAGTATACATCTTCCTTTTACTAATACTCAGGCTAAGTTCGTTGGACAGCGTGATCCGTCCAAGAGTTCGCGCGCAATGCTCGCGTAAACGTAAGCTTCAAATTTAAAATTGGAATTTCAGGACGGGAAAAAAATTCTATTATCATCTATTCGATGAGACGAACATTTTTTTCAAGTAACATTTTTCAGTAAAACCAACAACGACACTGCTATGATTTAATAAAGATCGCTAAAACTATTAAAGCGGACCTAAACGTTTAAAATAGAGAAAACAACCTTTTTACCGATATCTTACGTTCTAACGTAACGATTTTAATAAAACTTTATGTACATCGTCTAAAGTACAATTGAAACAAGTATGTAAAATTTCAACTTGATACAAGCAGTAGTATTTGAGCAATGAAGTGATACATTTATAATAATTGTTTAAAAGCTATGGTTAAGATTCTTATAGTCGTGTTGTATGAAGGTTTGTTATGAAGTAAAACCTTTATACTGAGTACCCCCACTCTACTCCACTACCCTCTTCCACTTATCTTCAACTATGACATTCATCATGATTAACAAATTGCAGTATTCAGTATTTTATTGCAATACGCTCGCTTCAATGATAGAGCCACGCGATGCCTAGTATATATCGAATAATAAAAGGAGTCCCTATGGGGGGTAAAATTTCCGTAAATCTGAGTGGAATATTTATTAATAATTTAACTACTAAAACATTAGAATCACTTGATTTTAAACCTAAATTTAATAGTAAATATGTAGATGATTATTTTATAATTGTAAAGAAAACACAATGTAAAAAATTGTTAGACGCATTTAATAGCCAAAATGAAAATATCATTTACACGATAGAAGAAGAAAAACAGAATAATATTAACTTTTTAGATTTAACTGTAATTAGAGAAGAAGATGACCTTATTACAACAAAATGGTACGAAAAAGAAATTAAGGATAAACATTTTTTGAATTTCAAAAGTAACCACCCTTTCACACAAAAGATTAATGCAATTAATAATTTAATTAATAAAGCTTTGTCATTAACAGATAAACAATATGTACAGGTAATTAAAAAAGAAATTTTCACTAAATTGGAAAAAAATGTATATCCACAAAATTTAATAAACAAATGTTGGTATCAAAATATTAATGTTAAAATAATAAATAATCAAAGTGAAATTCCAAATAATACTCCACCAAAAGATATACAGTTCTACAGCATGACTTATATTAATAAAGTGAAAAAATAGAAGAGAATTATAAAAAATTTGATTGTCATGACATTAAATTTGGTTTAAAACCAGTTAATAAAATAGATCAAATTTACCATTCAAAACTTAAAGATAAAATACCAAAAAATAAGCAAATGGATATCATTTATAAAATACCATGTCACAGTTGTGATAATATTGGACAAAGTAAGCAGACTTTAGAGAATAGATTAAGTCAACATAAATGTAATGTAGAAAAACTTGATGATAAGACTGCTCTGGCTATTCACGCAAGAGTAGAAAATCATAATATAAATTTTGATAATACAAAAATTTTAGACAATGAAAGAGTTACTAAAAAAAAAAGGGAATTTTTAGAAACTACTTATATATCTTTATATAATAACAATATGAATCATAAAGTGGATATGAAGGATTTGAATAAATTTTATGCAGGTATTTATAAAAAAATAAACATAAAACAGTTAAATAACATTTCACATTATTTGACGATTTCATTATGCAAATGAAAGATAAAAGATTATAAATTTATGACAATTTGAATAGATTTTGTTTATTATAATAATAAATAAAAAATAAAAAATAAAAAATAATTATAAAAATAAAAATAAAATAATTAATTGACCTCTCTGGTTATCTCTGTATGGTTAGGTTCATTTCAACAATTGTTTTTGTAAAGATAAGATATTATCTAGATAGCTTTTCAAACGTTTAGATTAGTCAGTAACTCTTTAACTACTAATGTGAAAGGTTACTCAACTAGTAGATTGTTCTTTCTCCAAACAAAAATGTAAAAAAAAAAATTTAATCATATTCAAGGTACAATAGTTTTTATTTAATGTGTTTTGTTCTAGAATTTAAGTTTAATAATTGTTATTTATGATTAAGTTAAAATTGTTAAAATATTGTTTTTGTTATTGTAAGCCTGAAGATGCCCAGGTATGGGCGAAATATAGCCAAGTTTGTGTAAATGAAAATATTTTTATTTTATTTTTCAACCATTTTCATCCCTGAAGACTCAAAGAAAAGAATATCAAATTAAATAAAACACTACGTAGAGAAGCCAGGGAAAAAGCGTAGGAAAGACAGTTATTATCTATCTACATAATATATATAAAAAAAACTATATACTACTCACTCATCCATTACAGCATCTCCAGAACTGAGTTTACCTTAGTTCTAAACTAAATTAAAACTATTCTGTTCTCATTGTTTCGAATGATCCATGTACCTTTGGTTTTATAACTCCTTATTTACAGATTTTAGTAACATAAATTTTACACAAACATGTTCATATAGTAGGGTCCGTAGGTAAAACCAAGGACCCTTATATTTTCCTGCGTGTGTCTGTCCGTCCGTCCTGTCGCGTGCTCTCACGGCTACACCTTTCGTCCGATCACTTTGAAATTTGGCATGTATGTGTCTTGTACCTGCCCACATATTTTAAAAATATAACGACTTAAAAAAAATATTTTTAAAAAAAATTAGGGTAAAAAAACTTAAGGGTTAAATTTTATTTATTTATTCTTTTTTTTCTACGCCGTGAGGGGTATCATATGAAAGGGTACGTCGAGCTGATTACTAAATTATATAATTCTTTGGTTATAACTTTGATAGGGCGAGCGCAGGCAAGTTTGAAGTGGGTGTGAAACATGTCCCCCCCCCCCCCCCCCCCCTCTATATCGCTTATGTGAAGTGCAATAAATCTGAAAAAATTCCTGAACATTCTTCGACCAAAAGTAAAGATACCAATTTTTGGAAATTTCGAAAAAAATATTATTATATTTTTTATTGACAAAATACGTTTTATTATAACTATGGTCTTTTCGATGTATTTATATGGTTGTAGTCCAGTTCTGTGGCAAAATAATACTTTATCAGAAGTATGTTTATGTGTTTTAAGAATATCAGATCCATACGAAAGTTCAAAGTAAGCTTTTTAGCATTTTAAAAAACACCATCAATAGGGTACTGCTTAAACTATACAGGGTTGCCTACGGACCCTCACTGTGTGGTGACTAGCACACACTTGACCTGTTTATTAATAAATACATTCTGTACGACTGCAAATGTAATACGTCGCGTCGAATGGCTTCTAGTCACACTCTCAACTATATAAATACACCAAACAAAATATACACAACAATATACACATATAATATACAACATATATAATATATATATATATATATATATATATATATACATACAAAATATACACATATAATATACATACATATATATATATATATATATATATATATATATATATATATATATATATATATATATATATATATATACAAAATATACACATATAATATACATACATATATATATATATATATATATACAAAATATACACAACAATATACACATATAATATATATACATATATATATATATATATATATATATATATATATATATATATATATATATATATATATATATATATATATATATACGCACGTGTAACCATCGGCTCCTGTGAGATTTATTTGTTTTTCATAATAACATAAACTAGCTTCCTAGCGACGCAGAGGAACAAGTGTTAGAATAATTTTACAACCACCTCATGGACGATCGTAATGGGAGATTTTAACAGCAAAATAGGAAAAGGGAAAGAAGGGAGAGCTGTATAGCGTCTTGAATTTGCCGAATGCAACTCGTTATTTATCTTAAACACATTTTTCCAAAAAAAGGATGATAAAAAGTGGACCTGGATCAGCCCGAATGGAAAAACAAGAAATCAAATAGATTACATCCTATCAAACAAGAAAAACCTTTTTTAAGATGTTGAAACTGATAGCACCTTAAATATGGGCAGTGATCATGTAGCAGTGAGAGCCAGACTAACAGTAAGTATCATAAGAAGAAAATGGAGCAATAAGATAAATATGAATAACGTAAAGTTAAATGACATCGAAGTAAATAATTTAGAAGCTAATATAAATGAAAAACTAACAAACTTTAATAAGAACCGAAACGTGGATGAAATAAATAGTGCACTTGTTAAATGCCTCAAAACAGCATCCGATGAAATTTTAACAGGCCAAAAGAAAAATGTAAAGAAGAAACTTCCATCAGATATAAGGAAGTAGTAGACAGGTAATATCCGGTAATAGTAGCAATAATATCAATGAAAGAAAATAATGTCCAAGAAGAAAAAGAGGGCAAAGAGAAAATAATTTCTGATAACGAGGGTGTAATAAATATTATAGCAAAGTTATATAGTAACCTTTACAGAGAAAATGGACAAAATGAAAATGCAAGCGATGATAAAGAAATATTTTACCAAGTAAAAGATGATGAAATCCCCGAAATTATGAAAGATGAGGTAAGAAATGCTATAAAAAAGCTAAAACCCGGAAAAACTGGTGGACTAGATGGTATCACTAACGAACACATAGAAGCAGGTGGTGAATCATTGGTAGCCTTTTTAACTTTCTTCTTTAATAAATGCTTAAGTGAAATTTCAGTGCCAAAATCATGGTTTGAGTCAAAACTACTACTAATTTTCAAGAAAGGAGATACACTAAAAATTAGCAATTACAGACCAATATGTCTTTTACCAGTTATATATAAAATCTTTATGTCTATTATAAGCAAGAGAATTGAGCCAACAATTACTGCCGATATTAGTTTAGACCAAACTGGATTCCGCAGAGGCTTCTCAACTCTTGATAATATATTCACCATAAAGCAACTATTAAAAGCGTCGAATCAATACAATTTCCCTGTTGTAATTTTCTTTATTGATTTTCAGAAAGCTTTCGACTCCATAAAAACAACGGAAATCATAAAAACTCTTTGAATAGCGGGAGTAGAAGAAGGATACATAAATATTATTAAAAATATCTATGATGGAGCGTCTTTAATAATAGAGCACAGGGACTGTAAAGCTAAGGTAGATGTCAAGAGAGGTACACGACAAGGGGACGTTCTGTCTGCTAACATTTTTGTTGCCGTACTAGAAACAGCCTGTAGAAAGCTAGATTGGAGCAAATACGGTATAAAAATAAATGGCAAAAGCTTTGCAATCATGAAATTTGTGGATGATTTAATTTTGATTGGAAAAAGCAAAGAGGAAATTAATAACATGATAACGGATTTGGTCAGCGAAGTAAAGAAAATTGGATTAAAAATTAATGTGCAAAAAACAAAAATAATGACAGTTAACTGCGAAGGGATGAAAGTAATAGCTCTGAAGATGGGATTTATTGAAAAAGTACAAGAATATATATATTTAGGACATTTAATTACAGAAAAAGGAGATGAAGAGAAAGAAGTAGCAAGGCGAATAGCTTTAGGATGGGCAAGCTACAACAAATATAGGCAGCTATTCCGCTCAAAGGTACCTATGAACTTAAAGAAAAAATTATGGATGAAATGTGTTCTACCTGTCCTGATTTATGGTGTCGAAACTTGGGTGCTATCTCAAAAAGTCGTGCAGAAGTTAAGGGTGACTCAGAGGCGCATGGAGCGTAGTATGCTCAAGATTTCAAGGATGGATAAGAAGAAAAATGTCTGGATAAGAAAAGAAACCGGTTTGGAAGATATAGGCAGAATCATTTTAGATAGAAAATGGAGTTGGGCAGGACATCTTGCTAGAAGAAACGACGGAAGATGGTCATCAGAAATGATTCAGTGGTATCCGAGAGAAGAAAAGAGAGGAAGAGGAAGACCTATTGCACGATGGGATGAGGAAATGAGGAAGTGCTGCGGCAACGAAACATGGCAAAGAGTCGCCAGAGAACGGAGCGAGTGGAATAGAATGAAGCAAGTTTACCAACAAGAATGGCTATATAAGGAGTAATTTGAAATAGGAATGTAGTATGTATTCTTCCACGTTCTTTTTTGTTAATTCTACATTTTTTTGTTATTGCAATACTGATACTGTTAAAACTATAATATGCTATTTTTATTTATTTAAATTATTTATTTTTGTTATGTGTTAAGCAGGAAATGTTTGTTGTTTTTTTAGTTATTTATTTTTCTCTTAATTATATTTAATGCATGCTATTTATTAATAATGATTCAAAATTATAATGTATGTATGTAAGTGTGAATGGATGCTTGTATGTAAGAGTTTATATATTTGTGAATATATATTATATATGTATATATTAATAGATGAGACCTCCATGCCTATAAGGCACCACGGCATTTCGCCGATTTGCTTAATTTTTATAAATTTATTGTAATATGTATATACATTGTTATTAACAAATTTTAAGCAATAAATGGTATTCTTATTCGTATTCGTAATGACAAAAACGGTATCCGAAAACGATTTTTGGCACAGTGTTAGACTCAAGTGTTGTAAACATATTTCTGAAGTTTTGCGTATTTATCCTAAGAATCTACGAAGATGCAAACGAAATTGTAAGTCATAGATTTAGTTAAAACAGAAATATTTTATAGTAGTAAATGAATCTAGATAAAACAGTAGCGATGAAACTGACAGCTTTACTAAAATAAGGAGGAATAACAGTTGTATTGTTCTAGTTTCTTTTTGAATCTGCTAATCACCTCAGTATAAATATTTGTTTGTTAATTTGATTTAAATGTCTTTTTAAAAGTCAACTAAAATTTTTAAGAGCAATAATGAAAAATATTCCCCGCCCCTCGGTAAAAAGATCACGGAGAAGTCCATCACCAGAAATAAGCATTACAGCCAAAAAAGAAAAATATTAACAAAAAATAATAAAATGGTTAATAAGGTAAATAATGAGACCCATTACTGTTTGAGATATGACATATTTTATGACTATAGATAGAGCAGCTGAGACAACTACTTAAATTATAAATCTCGGCATTAGCTCAATGAAGGAAGTTCATGAGCTATCAAATTGATAAATTAGAAGGCAAGAATTGGATAAGATCACTAATAAAACGGAACTACAAGACGGAAGCTACAGGAATAATAATTAAATTTTCATAGGTTAGAAATACAGCTATTCTATAAGGCGATATTTCTCTGGAACCAATTGGGTTTAGGTTTCGTATCAATGGCGACTTTTTTTTATTGCTTCTTTCCGTATACTGAATCTGGAGTAGTTCGATGGCTTCGGCACGAGTCATATCGATCTCCGTATTATCTATTTATTTAAAAGTAAAAAATTGTATTTTTAAGTGATTTCTCGGTGAAATGTGTCATTAAAAAATTACAGTTTTTTTTTTGTGGAGTTGTTAAAGTTAATCGGAGTTTTAGAAGTGAATTTATGAATATTTTAATATTGATAATATTTATTAATTTTTTATAATATAAAATTAAATTTTAAATCTTCTTTAAGACATTCCGTCGCAAAGCACGGGTATCCTGGTTAGTATATCGTATTTTATAAAAGCCAAATACCTGTCATACACTCACACCCATCATTGTATCTCCAGAATGGCGATAGTTGAGCTGAAATATTGCATGGAGGTTTATCTTATCTTCTAAGTAATCGTCTTACGTTCCGCCATCTTAATTCAAGATGACGGCCATTAATATACATGATTCTTTATGTAAGTTATTTATAAGTTATTTATAATAAGTATTTTGTAAGTTAGGTTCTATTTTTGACATAACAACTTTCCTAAAAGGATTTTTGAATCGGCCATTTGATTTATGATGGTGTCCCTCTCTATATTTATCACAATTTCTATAAATCGCTAAAATGAAACGATTGTTTTGTTATGATAATTTCTCAAATAATGTTTTTATTAAATTTTAACTCTAAAGGGTGAAATTGGGCAAAGTAGAAAAGAATGGGAATTGAGCCCAGACTATTTTTCTTCTTCTTTTTTTTTAAATTTTTATTGGATAACACAACTACAAATTTAAATTGCAATAAGTGATAGTGATAATACATTGGTTATGTGGCGGGAAAAACGTGAAGAAGAAGTAGTGCAGTGACTACACTTCGTTAGCAGTAAATATAGTGAAATAATTATAATACAAATTTACTAATAATGATGAAGTGGATTATATTAATTATTAGAAATGTTTAACATAATGTATGGGAAAACGATATTTTAAGATAAGAGATCTCTAGGTCATCTGCTCTTCAAACGTCTTGATGGGTTGCTTGGGATAAACTGAGAGGACAGGAGTTGTACAAGAGGATTAGGATGGTGGGATATGGATTCATGAAATTTTCTATATCGAGATACGGTCAGATCTCGGACAAAGGGCACATTTAAATCTTCATGGAGAGTTAGGTTAGAAACATAGAAAGGAGCATTAGTTATTTTTCTAAGGATTTTTGACTGCAGGATTTGGAGAAGATGGGAACTTGAAGGCTTGGTGCTACCCCACACTTCTAGACCGTAGGTCCAAGCTGGTTTTAGAACTACATTATAAATACGAAGCTTGTTGTTAAGAGAAATCTTAGACCTACTATCAAGAAGACCGAGCAGTAACTTGTATCGTCGTGTGATGTGTGTTAATCGTCGATCAAGGAAAAGGCCAAGGTATCGGACGGAGTCGGACTGCAAAATGGGAACTTGATTAAGGGTGACTGAGGGACAGGTGTTATGACGAAGAGCAAAGGTGACGTGCACACTTTTCTGTTCGTTTATCTTTCCTCCATTTCCTTACCCAAGGTTCGAGAAGTAACAAATGACTTTGGGTATTATCGGATGCAAGGAGGTGGTTCTCTTGGACAGAAAGGATTGCCTTATCATCTGCAAAGGTGACGACTATTCTTCTGAAATTAGGAACTTAATACATGGTAAAGGGCATCACTTTAGGATGAAAGCTTATTATAAAAAAAATAAAAGTACCATTTATTGAAAAACAAATTTACATACTTTTCATACATTTTATATTGAGTGTTAATCATGATTTCAAATCAGCAGAGCGCTGTGGTTCCCATTAAAAGGGGAATTGTGCAGTACGTAGCTTGTGCTAGTCTAATTAGATCAAGCTGCATAATGCACATTCATCATTTAATTTTGAAAGCTTATTAATAAAAGGTAATTTTAAGTATGACCCAGGGAAGATATAAGAGACCAGAGGAGGGATACAAAAGACATTTTTTTATTTCTTTTGCTAAAATTTAACATTTAAAAATGATTTTCCAGTTGAAATAATTAAAGGGATTTTAGCAAATTATATGTGATCCACTAGGTGGGGGTATAGAAATAAAGGGGTAGGATTTAGGATGCTATGTGGGATATAGGTATTCTTAGTTACTATAATAAATTTAATGTTACTTGATGGTAATTTATAAACCCATCGAATAAAAAGAAATTATACAACAAAATTAGGATATCACAGTCCTAGCAAATCACGGGAATCCAGCAATACATATTATCATATTGACGAAGTATTTTGTCATAATCAATGTATTTAATTATGCATAGTATGCAACAAACAATATTGAAAGTATCATTGTAGTTACTAACTGGTAATCATGCACAATTACTAGCTAATATAAAATAACCTGCTTAAATATATGTACCAGTTTTTATACAATTACCTAGCATATACATACCTTGCAGCTAGACGCTGAGATGGAAGAATTTATTATTACTTTACAAAATATTTATTAATAGTTTTATTTATCGCCATACTACAGGTTTATTTCACATCATACAATGGTATTAATATATAATGAATATACAAATCGATGACATTAAGTCCTTCTATCAAATTAAGGGAATATTATAATAGAATTGTTTAAATACAGAGGGTTTCTATATGAGAACGAAATGTATGGGGAATTCCAAATAATTCGTGTGAATTGTTTTAAACTAATGAAATCAATTCACAAATTAACATATGTATTTTAAAACATTGCAAATTTTAATAATTTTAAACTATACCAATATATTCTCTCTTAGCAAATAAAAATAGCTTAGAATGACGCAGATTATAGAATTATTGTACAAAGACTTTAACGCGAAATAATTTTTCTTCAATAAAACTTGGATTTTTATTAGCATCATAAACTCAAGAAAGTAAGAATAACACAGCTGCAAAACGTGGAACGATTAAATAGAATTAACAGAATGGGTGCAATTAGGAGGCCAACATTTTGTGCTCGATTATTAAAATTTAATAGGACCAGTATTATCTCATTGCACTCTAATTGCCACTGAATCAATGGCCATCTGTGAACTCACAATAACCCATTAGAAACAATATGGATTTTAGTTGAATCTGAAAAGAACTCGGTTGATTGACGATAATACGATTGTATCACGACTTATCAAGACTTATTTAGAGTAAAACAACGATATTTTATAAATGTTTCGTTTTATAAAAATAAATATACATTTATTTGTATACATAAAAAGGTTTGAATGTTTGGTTAGAGCAAACAGAAGAAGGGACAATATTTTTACTGCTTCATTCCTCTTATATTTTGTTTGTAGAGACTTAGATTTAGAGTTGGATAAAAATCAAGGCCCATCCTTTCTCAGTTGTGAAAGGAAAGCTTTGATTTAATATCGCCAACAAAACAAGAAACTCCAAAGTGATCCTTTAAGCCTTAAGAAGATTTCAGAGGTAAAGTTTTGGCTTAATCTTGACTATCGTAGCTTCATCTAAGGCTGTCTTCTACCTTTTTTTATGAACACCGAATTTAGAACGTCTAGGTAAAATGGTCGGTTCAAGGTAAAAACTTTTAAATAAACGGACATGCCGATAGGAAAAAAAACAGCCCTTTCTTTTTATTTTCTTTTTAGGATGTTAGGTCAATTTGAACTAAAGGAAACCCTTTAAAAGTTCAAAGGGTCAAATTTGCAACAATCTAACTCTTCTCAAGTCGCGAAGAAATTCATCTTTAAATATAAAACATCTACCAATTAGTGTGGCACATGGCATCCTTACGTCCTATCATCGGACAAAAGTATAATGAGGTAGATTTCAAAATATGCTTGTTACTGAATACTAAAAAAAAGCCAAAATAATAATGTGAAAACGTTGAGAATTTGAAAGGTAGTTGTTTTATTTGTTTCGTCTGCCAGCATGGTCACATTTATTTTGAATCCATAATAAAATGTGGGCACAAGGTTGAAATTAGACATTGGACTATCTGTGAGCTGCTTTCTACAAACCATCTTAATTTCATCAAAATCACATGATTACTTTCTCAAGTTTTCTCCACTTCCTTCCATGGTCTGGAATAAATCTCACTTTTATATATTAAATTGTGATATTTTAACCCCTACTGGGGTCTTCTTAAAGTTTAATAATTAATAAATCCTTTATAGTGCTTAAATTTATTAGCTATTTATCTTATTCATATTTTACCATTTTGGTAGTATTCATACTACAGAAAGATTAAATTTTAATTTAAATCAAATTATAATTATTATTTACTACGGGAAACAGACAGAGAAAAATACACTCCAGCGCCGGGATTTGAACCACGGGCCTCTATATTTCCAGTATAGTGCTCTACCTACTACGCTACGCAGGAGAATGAGTTTCTCTAACGTTAATGATACCTTGTCCCGAATTTAAGCTTTCAATTTTCCACATAAGTCTTAGAAGTCAACATTAATGACATAGAACTAGACCGAGAAATAACGCTTATAATTATAAAGTACCCAATTAGTACCTGTACCTAGTACAATCAATTAGAAATTCATATTTTACCATTTTGGTAGTATTCATACTACAGAATATAGAGGCCCGTGGTTCAAATCCCGGCGCTGGAGTGTATTTTTCTTTGACTGTTTCCCGTAGTTAATAATAATTATAATTTGATTTATATTAACATTTATCTTATTTGAATATAATTATTAGTAAGCCATGACTTAAACACATTGTCAGTTCGTTCTATATATATATATATATATATATATATATATATATATATATATATATATATATATATATATATATATATATATATATATATATATATATATATATATATATATATATATATATACACACCATTTGTGAGAGACACCAGAAATGTGCCACGCACGCGTGACACATAGGAACTGTTCCAACATCAGACATTGCGTCATTAAGGTATTGGCTCGGCATTACGCCATGTCCTGCATCGTTTCGTCGCGTCCGACTCATCAGGGGCCCGACGATGCCCACCTATTGCAGTTTGCAAAAACACGGTATTACATTGCTAATATATATATATATATATATATATATATATATATATATATATATATATATATATATATATATATATATATTTTTTTTTTTTTTTTTTTTTTTTTTTTTTTTTATGTATAAATTGTAACAAATGTACGTTTAACAAAAACTATTTTATTTTACACAGAACGACAGTTCATCAAAGACTTAACCATCATCATCAAAATATTCAGAGAGTCGACATCTTATGTCAGTGTGTCATAAGTTATGAAGTGTCATGTATGACATCGTTATGACTCATAACGATGTCATACATGACACCATTACGTTACAAAATTTGGATTTTTTTGTTATGTTTTTTTTTTTTTTAAGTTGTAATTAAAAGCAATCAAAGTAAGTTGATTTTCTTTACTTCATTTGTGAGACGTTCAAAATTTCAAATATTTTTTTCCAATTATTTAAAAAACTAACTATATCATTATATTACGATTAAAATCTATTGAGTATAGCGACAGTGAAACGAGACTATAACAATTTATTTTAATAATTATTCATATTATGTTAAAATGTTTAACTAGTTTATCATTGAGAACGTTTGGGTTATTTTGGTCATAAATTATTATTATATTTTTAGGGTTTCGAGGTCGTCCTAGAAGCTTATGTAATTTGGTATATAAGTTAAACTTTTTTGCCCGAAAACAGAAAACCTATTGCGAACTTATACACTCCAATTTTCTGCGATCTGCGTCCAATTGCGAATAGATCGCCATATTTTTTATTTTTTGTAATTTTCATGTTGGGTATCATTTCAAAGGTATTAAAATGTAGATTACAAATATGTATTGCGTTTCCAAAATGGCGGCCATTTTACCCCCCAAAAAATTAAAAAAAAACCCCAAATGTACCCCCCCTGCACTGCCCCATTTGGATAGGTCCTAAAATAAGGCAATAAGACAAAAATATATGTCTCTGTGGTCCAATAAAATTTCCAGGAGTTGATCTAAAATAAGTGAAATTTTAGAAATGTTAGGGGCCGTAACTAGGGGCCCCACAATTTTTGTGATTTGAAAAATCGATGTTGGGTATCAATATAAAGGTATTGAAATTCGGTTCACAAAAATGTATCGTGTTTCCAAAATGGCGGCCATTTTACCCCCCTAAAAATTGAAACAAAACGCAAAAAAAATGTCCCCCCCACCCACGCTACCCCATTAGGACAGGTCCTAAAAATAAGGCAAAAATACAAAAATATACATCTCTCTAGTCCAATGATATTTCCGGGAGTTGATATAAAAAAGTCAAATTTTAAAAATTTTAGGGGACCGTCGATTTGATAAATCGAAGTTGGGTATCATTTTATAGGTATTGAAATTTGGAACACAAACATGTATCTTGTTTCCAAAATGTCGGCCATTTAACTCCTAAAAGAATTTAATAAGTGCATACCGAAGATAGTAAAGGATAATATTATATCCACACCCTGTTTCTTAAAAGTGAAAAATACATATTTTTGTTAAAAAAAATAAATAATAATAATAATGAATTCTTATGAGCGAAGAAACCCTTTAAGTAACTTGCTGGCAAGTACTTGACGGATTTTTTAATATCAATCTGGAAACATGAATAAAATACTATGTGTGTATAATATCTGTTAGTAGGTATTAATATTAATATAATATAATCTACTGTACCAAGAACAAATTCTATTCAAATTTAAAGGTGTTTTATTTTAACAAGGTTTTTTGAATATCATTTTTTATTCCAATTTACTTTAAACTATTAAAACTTTCCTCATGTGTGTGAATTAAAAAATAAATTGAACATTTTTTTTTTTTTTTTTTTTTTTTTTTTTTTTTTTTTTTTTTTTTTTTTTTTAAAGTAGCGCAAACGATATATCATTAACATTTTATTAAAATCAGGCAAGTAGTTTTTAAGATATAGCGGTTCACATAAATTCTGACGGCAGACAGACAGATACATACGAGATAAAAATATTTTCTGATGTCACAGACGCAGTCTGTCTAGGAATTTTGAATTTGGAGACATAAATGAGTTTCGTTCATCAGAATGATCACAATCCAACCCTTACCTTCAATAAGTTTGGCAAGTAAACACACATCTACCCGTCAGTGTTATTTCTATGAAGAACTATCAATAACTAATTAATCGATATATATATATATATATATATATATATATATATATATATATATATATATATATATATATATATATATTGTTAAACACGATTAAAAAAAAGTTAAATAAAATAATAATAATAATTAAAATTTAGTCAAACTGAGTTATCCGAAAAAACTTTGAGAGTATACGTTTATAAAAAAAATGTTAAATTTTAATATCGTTCTGGTTGGTAAATTTTCATTTCATAAAAGTTTTACTTCAACCAAGGGAATTTCCAAGCACTCTTTTTTTCATTAATTATTTCATGCATTCAAACTGCGAATGTAAAGAAATATAAACTAATGCAGGCACGTGTTCGTCTGACTGCTAACTACCAATTAACACAGATTTGAGGATGATAAAACAGGAAAAAGTCAGACTAATTGGTTACACTAACTAGTTCAATTAGTTTCAAAATTCAACTCAGTACAGCTAAACTAAAAACAAACTTTTTATAAACAATTGCCTCTTAAGTGGCTTATCAAATCGTAGTTTCGTGGGAAAATACCACCCAAAGGATTCTATGCCTCTCATTTTTTTCTTCAGTAACCACAAGTTTGTTTTTTGTATACATGTATATGTATAAAAATATTCCTAAATCTGAAGTCATAAACCATGTAGGTCCATTGAACTAACCTAGGCTCCTGATGAACACAATATAAGGTTAATACTTGGCGAGAGGGGACCGTTCAATTTACATATCATAATGATTAACTGGTCTTACTTCTTTCTCATAATCATAATGATTAACTGGTTGTTTCAGGCAAGTAATATAAGTCAATTTAATATGTACTGATTATATTTATTAATAACTACTAAATCGTATTAATAACATAAAGAAATGTTGATTACAACTACAAAAAATGATGGTAACTCTTATTACAATGAATAAAAATACTCACCATTATTTTTTGTGAAATATTAATTGTAGAGAAGAATAAATCACCAAAAAGCAAATGTAATATTTTTACATACAATACATTATTTTTAACGGTCAACAGCTAACCGATAGAATCACTATTAATAATCAATATGAGCAGTAAGGGGAATCGAAGTTTGATATATAGCTCATGATATATTTTAAACGGAAATAGACAAGCCTCGTTTTCGAGGGAGTTAAAGATCTGGAAGCATCGCTTCGTCGAAAACGGATTAAAATCGTATCACAACAGCTCACGGGAATAATGGAACGGAACCGCGACGGGAGGGGTGGTGGACCAACTCGCAAAACACCGCATTAGCATTCAACCTCGAACTGGAATATTCACAAGTACACATAAGCACCGATCCATGGACAGCTACACTCTCCTTCCAACACCCTTCCAAACCCACACATTTAGTTATAATTAATCGCTGAATTAGCACCTTTATTGTTCCGCAATTTTGCTACGACAAAAATTTTCATCAGTGCCAATTCAAATTTTTCTATCAAACGTTTCCTTTAGATTTAGAGACGGATTAAAACTAGCAAAACGTCAGTGGTGTTCCAAAAAAAATTCCTCAAAAGAACCTTGAAAAATTCAAGTGTTTAAATTAGATCTAAATAAGCGTTTAAATTAAGATTGGTAAATCTGATGAATTGTTCCTAGAAGAAACTATTTGAAGGGTCAACTTTTCTTACTTTCTTAATGTTGAGATTACAGTGACACATCATTCATTTGCTCCAAATTCTGCAAACATTAATAAAAAAAAGTTTCAAACTGTCTTAGAGTGTATACTATACAATTAAATTGATAGCCTTTTAAATTTTTTAATTTTTACGAGACGCTGTAAGTACCTTGCATAAATTCATTTATTATTCACGACACATTCAGTATTCATACGAGTATTCTAAAGTAAGTCAACACATATTTAAACAAGATGCTTCCAATACCTTATGAACTCATGTCTCGTAAAATAAGTCCCCTGAAAGTACACTATATTGTGTTGTGCAAGCTAGTTAAGTTGTAGGTCTCTCGCATAAATCCATTATTAGCACCGGACAGAGAAAGGCAGAGAAGTTTGCCGCTCTTAGGTCCGCTTCACACTATACGGTTTTGTCGTACGGCAAAAAACCGTACGGCAAAAATCCGAATTGGCATGTTGTTCACACTATCCGGTTTGTCCACGGCTTTTTTCCAATCAGAAGGTTTTTATAAATGTAGTGAAGTAATGTGCTATGAAACATAAACAAATTATTGCATTATAGTTGCATTATCGTCGCAAAAAGAGAAGCCATAAACATAATTTATATATGGTCGGAACGGAACAGTATTATTTCATGAACCGATCTTTTATGTTAAAACATTTAACATAAACAATTTTTTTACTGTATTTAATAAACATATTATAAAATAGCGTATTCATCATACTAATGAAAGATATAGACTATAAATGAATTATTAATATAAAATACGATTTTGTTAGTGTTAGTTATAATAAAATTAAAATAATAATCCGACGTTTATAATTATCTCTGTATATTTGAATCTACATCCTAATATAATTAGTTTACTAAATAGAATTGTTATAATATTGTTTTGTTATTTTAGGCCTGAGGATACCCAGGCTGGGGCGTAATATCTGGCTGCAATTCTACACAAACTTCATTCCAAGCATTTTTCTTTGCATTTCTGTCTTTGTATAAATCAAGATATTAGTTCCACAGCACTGGTCTATTTTGGACAAGGGTATTTAACACTTCTGCATCAATCTCTTCCATTGTTAATTATTAAAAAAATTAAATAAATATTATTAATATTTAAATAAATTAAAAGAACTGTAGAGAAACGTACAGAGTATTAACCTGGCGAGAAACTGGCCGTACGGCTAAAAGCCGTCCAATGTGAAAGCCTGCATTTGATCAAATAGACTACTGGGTCCACGCCGGCTATCCGGTCGCCTTGAGTTTAATGGTTGAGGACGGCTGCTATACGGCGGCCGTACGGCTTTTTGCCGTCGCCGTGTAATGTGAAAGTCTCCTTCTATACTCCACTAAAAAAATTTCGCCTTACGGTTTTTTGCCATACGGCCAAAACCGTATAGTGTGAAACAGCCCTTACACGAATTATACAGCCTCTATACAAAATACTTCAATTCTATTTATTTCCTTTTCAATTACAGTAATTTGAATTGGAAGTATTGCAAAGCTTCTCTCGTGGCCTTGATTTTGTCCTTTTTTATAAAGGAGAAAAAGAGGTATAAGATTAACTTACCCTTGAGTATGTTGTCCACATAGTAGCATTATTACCTACATAATAATCTATTATCGGAGAGCAGAAAAAAATAAATTTTTCTCGATAACGGTCATAAGAATATATAAGAGAATTTCTATTTATTCTTATTATATATAAATAGAATTGTGCTTTCAATTCGTTGATATGATGGTTGGGAGCTATTAAAAGCACTAGTTCCTAATAATTGGATGGATGTGCTCTTTTTATTAGTACCTATCAGGGAGAGGGCAAAGCTGCCAGAAATAGCGGATACAAGGTCGGAGTCGCAACGCGCCCATCGAGTCGATTTGATTTACTCTACCTCCTTTTTTCTCCCGTTGCCCTTTTACTTCTCTGACTTCATTTTTTCCCTTCCCTACTATGCTTTTCTTGCTTCCCTTCCTTTTTTCTCTCATTTAATTCCATAAACGATCACTTAGCTTAGTTTTATTCGATTACTTTATGAAGAGTTGAACGTCTATATCGTTTCCTCAAAACCTTAACTTTTATGTATTTTATTTATTTTTTTAAAAAAGAAAAACTCTTTTATACAAGCATTCACTCGCAGTAGAAAGAAAAGTAAAACATTTATTGGCTTCTAAGTTCGAGTATTTCTCTAATAAATCGGTAACATATTGATAAATCAAAGAATTCTCACGGAATTCCCTTGAAATAAGCATGGTTCTAACTTTCGTTATTATTTTATTCATTCATTGATACATATTACTTATAACTGAAGCATAGTTTCCCTATTCTGAAAACTAATTATCTCTAAAAATAAATTTGATTTGTTAACTTCACTAACTATACTAGCAACTTTTGCATATTCTTGCTAATAAATACTTCCTACATTGATACTCATTGCAATTGGATTACGCTTCCTTGACATAATGTTCCTATAATTCTTTAACCACCCGATCATTAGTTGCTTTTATGCCACACCAGTAACTAGGTACAATTATGCCAGAATATTTGCCTATGCTGAAATATTGAATGATTGTCTGGGCTTTTATAGCTAAGTATGCCTCCAAGGCTGGGCGCCTATTAAACGTGCCAAGTAACCTAGTAAACATATGACACACAAGTAAAGTGACTCTACAATTACTGGAATGATCTAGCAGCAACCCATTTGAGCATTAACTAAAGTAGAACGCACTAACTCGTTTGACAGACATGGCAAGTGTTAAGGCACTTAGCACAACTTCTAAGTGGTATCACTTATGTGGCCGCAGACTAATACGTTGAATTAGGTTCATCCGATATTACATGCTACCAGTCGGAATCCTTGACACGTCACCTTTGCGGGCGTCCGGCCTAATGATGTGAATGATCCAAGAAAGCTTAAGTAAATATCGATTAGATGAATTGTTATTCGGCAAATTAAAATCTCTTATAAATGTCTAGTATTCGAATTTTTAACTTTCGATAAAGATGCGCCAAGCAGTGGCGTATCCAGGGGGGAAGGGCACAGGGGGCACGTGCCCCCCCCCCCCCCCTCAAATTTTTCCCCGGACCCCCCCCCCCCCCCCGCTAATAATTAACTGCAGACGACGTCCATTACTTACAGTAAGATATTGAACTGCAGTAAGCATCAGCATAACATTTTCTCAAGAATACATTCTAATAAAGTGATTGTTACTTGAGTGCAAAGATTTTTTTTTTCTTGGGGGGGGGGGGGGGAGGGGCAGCTGCTTTTTGAATAAGTTGTTCCCTTTTCTTGTTACCACTACGAATCCCCCCCCCTCCCCCATTCTAAACTGACTTAGAATGTGCCCCTTCCAGACCTAGCCGCTGGATACGCCACTGGCGCTAAGTGTGAAAAAGGCAGCTCTCGAGTTAATTTAGAGAGATTGAAGCAATGCACGATAAATAAAATATTAATTAAACAGCTGTGAAGGAACATTTTATCAATGTTTTAACACTAATTTTCATTGAACTGCCAGTGAATAATGGTATATTTTTCATGAATTCTCAATGGTATTGGAAGCCCACATTACTGAATATCCAAATCCCTTTGTTTGGATAAACAAAGGGTTGTTGTTTTAACAAACATTTTTTTTGGATTAAACATCAGATTAATTTTTGCCGATTGCTGCAATACATCTTTAAATTTAAACTCAAGCACTTTTAAAACGAGTTTTATCAGTAAAATCTTCATCAATGTCTTTATAGTAGACAACCTTCTTATTCGATCTTTAAGGTTTATTAAAATACGAATGTTATTATTAGACTTTATTAAAAGCATAACTACAATGTAAAATAAAATAAAATTAATGGCCTTAAAACTTTAGATCAGTTTCCCAGAAAACTGCTTTTTGCACTTAAGACCTGCGACAGATTCATTTATTACGGTGATAATGTCTCGTGAGGTATTAACTAATAATTGTTTTGAATTAAGCTTGCTGTTATCATTTGGTTTACCTCACGACATGCTATAACTCTATTCGTGATTCGTCTTTAGAAACTGTTTTTTATGAGTGTATAGCGTTTTTGTTCCTTTAACTCTTAAATTCCTTCATCTATAAAAGTGGTTTCTTCCAGACATGTAAGTGGTTTGCAGAAAAACCACAAATTGAAAGCAAGCAGATTTCAAGACAAGAACCGAGGAACGATGTGGTTAAGATGCTTTAAAGTGTTCTCCTTTTAAAACATCTTAGTCAGACACTAATCTAAACACAACTACTGACACATTCGCAACTTAAACAGTGGAAATAAATTATACGATAACAAGAAATATAAAAATGTATTATATTATATTGGTCAATATATTATTATATATTCAAGAATCAGCACTTCTTTAAATTTTGTAAAAGATTTAGAAAATAGAACCATCCCCTGGGTTCAAGTAGAATATATTAGACAAGTATATGCCGGCGAATGAGCCTTATTTAATCAATAAAATGAAAATTAATGAGTTAAAATATATAAACATATAAATAATATTTAAATAAATAATAATAATAAAATAAAAATTATATTAAAAAACTAATTTATTAATTAGTAATTAAAAAAAAAAATTAATTATTAATTATTAAAAAAATAAATAATATAATAATTAATTTTTTTTTTCTTCTTAATTTTCTTAATTATTTTATTTTATTTTTTTTTTTTTATTATTTTATTATTTTTTTTTTTTTTATACCGCTTCGACAGCACGAGGGTCATTAGCGGTTTTGAGAACTCAAATAAGTAATTGTCTACACTCGGATTATTATTTTATTATTATTATTAATAATAATAATATGTAATGTAATATATATAATATGTAAATATATTTACACATTAAAATATAAATTTAACAAAATAATCATAACATAATAAATATTGTAATAAGAAACAGGAGGACTAGGTTTTCTAAATAAACTGAGATACCATTCCAGGACAAAACAAATTAAAAAATCGGTCCACGAGTTCACAATTGTGAGTTCATAAGAGTGTTTTCCATTCATTAGTTTTCGATTTTTCGTAGGTACGTTTAATTAATATTGAAAATTTTATCAAAATGTATCATAAAAATGACGTTTCCTCGGCGGGGAAGCGAACCTGGCCTCTCTCCGTCCGCATTTAAACCTTTTTTCTCAGGAACTATATTTTTCCGGAAAAACGGCTTATATCATAGCATTTGCATTGAAATGGACTACATTTTAAAAATTTTTAATAAAAATTGCCAGGACTGTTTTCTTCAAATAATTTTTTTTCACGATTTTTTCACAGTTTTTGGAGGGTAGCGACCCCAAATTTGGAGCTTAAATTCATTTCTCGATTTCTCCTCGAGGTGTGATTTTTCTGAACGTACATGGCAAATTTCGTCAAAATCGGCCCTGTAGACTACATGCGTCAGCCCAGACGAAAGACAGACAGCTACTTTTGTTTTTTAAAAAAAAAACTTCTTTTGGACTGAGGGAACCTCAAAACGTGTAAATCCATCAAAATCTCAAAAAATAATTTTTGCGCTATCACAATACTTTCTCTATTTGTGAGAATTTAAAAGTAGTCTGCCAATTAGTGTAGCACACTAATCCTCGCGGCCTATTTCATCCACTTTAATGATTTTATGCTTTTACAACCTATTTCTGTAAAATTTATTTAATTTTCCCCCCGATTATTAAGTCTGTCAAAATTGTTTTGATATTTTATTTTATATTAAAAATTCTTTTTTTTAAGTTTTAGGTAGTATTCATACTACCTAATTAATAATTATAAGCGATAATTCTCAGTCTAGTTCTATTGCCGTGAATATTGGCTTACTAGACTTGAAGAAAAGATTGAAAGCTTGGATTCGGGACTTGGTATCAGTAACGACAGAGAAAACCATTCTCCAGTATAGCTCAGTTGGTAAGAGCACCTGTAACGGATATATTGGAGGCAATTGGTTCAAGTCCCGGTGCTGGGGTCTATTTTTCTCTGTATGTCTCCCGTTGTTAATGATAATTATAATTTGATTTAAATTAAAATTTAATCTTTCAGTAGTATGAATACTACCTAAAACTTAAAAATGTAATGATCGCAGACAGAGTTTAGTTTAAAATTCTTTTAACTCAGTAAATACAAAAGACATGGCAGGTTGTTGGACTCAACATATCCGGGATTACTAAACCCGTAACAATTATGTCCAAAACCCCCCTGGAGGTGGTTACGAGAGGAATATAGGTACACGGCAGACGGTTGGAGTGGTCGGAGGTGGTTGGATAGGAGTACAAGTACACGGCAGGGTGTTGGGACTTCAAAAAAATTATACACTCAAAATATCCCGGGGATACAATACCCGCAATAACTATGTCCAGAACCTCCCAATTACATACTACTTTTACGCTTTATGATTCACATGGTTCATCATATTTTCAATACATATTTGTAATTTTGAAATCAGTAGCCACATAATAGAATTTAAACTACCATTTAATTATTTTTAACTTTTAGAACAACAATATCCTGACTCTTTAACGTAGGTTTCCATTGTCTAATAAATCTAGATCTTGCAACAACAACTAACTAATAAATAGCATCAACTAACTGATTAATGGTCCTCAGGGCAACTCCTATAAGAATCATAACTGTAAAGGTAATGAGTCGGAAATATTGGGATTCATCAATATATTGAAACTTTTAAAACTAATAACGATTAGTTTTTAATATAAATTAAGAAGGAGTAAATGAATAATAGAAAAATAATGTAACCAAATATCTAAATAAGTTTAATAATTAATGTTAATTTAAATTAAATATAAATCGTCAATCTCGCAGGAAACTATCAATGTTCCACAATGTTACAAACCCGTCGGAGCAAAAGTAATTAAATCCATCCAGATGCATGACTTTGCCGATGAGTCTTCTCTTGGTTATGGTCATGTTACTTATCTTAGGTTTGGGTACGACGGTGGTAAAAGTTCACTGCAGTTTTATGTTTGGCATGGCACGAGTAAGACCACTCAAAGAAATTACCATTCCTTGACTTGAATTGACAGCTGCTGCCTCCTTAGCAAAAGCCAGCGCCCTAATAAAAGGAGAAATTAATTATGATGTGGAACGTATATTCTGGACAGATAGTCGTGTTGTACTCGGCTATATACGTAATGTTACCAAGAGCTTCCATGTATTTGTAGCCAACAGAATACAGGTAATTCACGACTGTCCGAATTCCAAATCATGGCACCATGTTCCCACCAAGTGTAACCCTGCCGATCTGGCATCAAGAGGAACATCTATACACGAACTTAGAAAATCAGTGTGGCTACAAGGCCCTGGATTTCTGTGGAACCCTACTTTACCTGAATTAGACCAAAATCAGGAAACGTCCCTTGTATTGGACTGCGATTCTGATGTGAAGCATGATACGAAAATTAGAACCATTCGTACAGAAACCCAAAATGAAATTTTAGATCGATTTGCTTACTGGTCGTCATGGTCCCGACTTCGAGTCGGGACCATGACCATACGACGGCCCAAACCTCGCACTTCACGAACCCTGTCAACCTGCCTCAAACGAAAACTTCAGCGCTTATGACTCAAAATCCGACCATGCCTGATGTTGAGGTTGTTCTTCGTGGTGTACATAGACAGGAATAATAAACGAGTATGTTCCTACATCTTGAGCCGTTGCCAGACGTATCATCGTGTTCTCTTCTTGGGGTTTCGAAGGTGTGCGATAAATGCAAGGAGGTCGGATGTTTTTTACCACAGTTAGGAATCATACAAGTGGCTCTTTTCAAACAACTCTTACTAACGTGTCCTAGATATAAACAAAAGTAGTCGTTGGTTCCTATGTCAGCTAACAACCTCGTGAGATCTTCACCGTGAAAATCTTGGTCGTTAACTGCTTCGTTTTGGAGTCGTGTTTTGTTTACTTCGGCTTCTATCTGTACACTTCGTAGTCGCAGTTGACATTCACGCTCAGCTAGTTCAAGTTTAGCTTTAAGCCTCATCGCGGCTTCACTTGAACGTGATGTTCGAGAAGAGTGTCGGGAAGCCAAAGAACCAAGTCTCGAGCTAGCCGAATCTTCTTGTTTTTCTAAAGAACTAGATTTCTGTTTGATGAAGCTATCAAGTTGTTGAAGCATTTCTTGTATTTTATTTAAGATTGAATCATCTTCAACCGTTAGTTTATCAAGCTTTTCTTTAATGTCAGACAACTCTGTTCTCATCAATGAAAGTTCGCTTAAAGAAGCGCTGAGAACCCCACGAGATGTACCGTGAGTTTCAAAGAGAACTCCAGTTGTGAATAGTTTCTGTTTGGTTTAATTCATCAATTTACTAGCTTCATCTTTATGTAAATTAAAAGTATACTCCTTACCCTTTTCCGTCATTTTACGTTCTCGTTTCTGGACGTCACTGGTAACCGACATTTTCCGAAATATTTACCGAATCACAACCGTTATTTTAAAATTAATTTCGTTTTGCGTACGTTTAATCGAGTTATTTTAATACTACCTTTTCGTTTTCGAAAATGAGATATTCTCTTACTCGTCACCGCTGGGGTGGGTCGCTAAGAGTTTACCGTTTACGGAGAGCACAAACTACAATAATTGAAACACAATAAATACGTGAAAAACTATCTTTCTATAATCTTCGTCTGCTCTCGTACGAGAATATTTACACTCTAAAATTGACATCAAAAAATTAACAAAACATTATACCTTAGCAACAATAATAAATAAAAACAAAACATTGTCGCCGCAGTTACACTACTGACTTCAATTAAAAAAAAACCATTTTTTCCAAGGTAGGCTGTGAAATAGTAACTTTAGAGCCTATAAAACAAAGCTAAAATCCATTTTTTCATTACGTGGACTTAACTTCCGTTTAGCGCTGCAATCTTTGCAGAAATGCTTCTTAGTACGATTAAAAACCGCTAGATGTCAATGCGTTTTATTTATCTTTTGTTATAGTGTAACCTCTTTTTAAGGTTTCTTTTTTTTAATCTTAAAGTATGTACTAATATTTATTATTATATTGATTATTGATTAATATTTAATATTTTTTCATTGTCTACCACGGAAAAAATAGCATATGCTACACGACTGTGAAGTGTTTTTTCTTTACCTTGGCAATATTTACTGTCTCGCTTCGCTCGACAATAAATGTAATTGCCGCGGTAAAGAAAAAACTCACTTCACGGCCTAGTAACATAATATACTATTTATCCACACAATTGTATTTGGTGATTTGGATAAATCAGCTATTTATATTTTATATGTAATTTCGTGTGTTTATAAACATGACATCGTTAAAGGCAATATTATTAAAAGCCTGTCACTACTAAATCGTCAAATATAATCAATCTACTTTTTTAGGGTGAATTTGACTAAGCTTTTAATTTCTACTGATTCGCTGAGTGGCTTCAAAAAAAGTAAGCTTTGGAAAGAAGTGTGACAGGTTAAAGGGAAGACAGAAAATAAAATTTTATATAAGTTCTTCCACCGGATTGATGGATAAGGGTAAAGAAAACGCCCGCTTCTTTAGAAAACCACGCTAAACTTCCTTATCGACAGTAACTAAATAAACCTACGGTCTATACCCAATAACAATATAAGAACCTGAATAATTTCTTTGATTTACCCTTTTTCATAAAAATTTTATTAGTAATTTAAAATTGAATTTTCTGCTTGAATTTGTTTCAATAAATTAATAAAGAAATTAAAAACTTGGAAAGCGATCATCTAAACTTATACATAACCATACATAACCCCCTAAGATCTTTTCATCCCAGGTATAATCATCTAAACTTATACATAACCATACATAACCCCCTAAGATCTTTTCATCCCAGGTATAAACATAGTTATGAGAAAGGTTCAATACCTGATTAATTCTTTTCCTATGTGTGGGTCAAAAAGTTTCGCCAGTATTATAAATTTCACATCTCTAGCTTGAACGGTTCGGAGGATATGAACCAAAGTACGAAGTAAAGACAGACACATCACCCTCGGCATAAGGGTTTTGAGGATGATCTACGAAACCATAAAAACGTTGAATAAACCATGGGTCGATTCTCAACCGTTTTCCCACAAGGTCAATTGATATGATTTTTTTAGGGTCGCTTACCTTTTCTCATAAAAACACATATTACTCCGAAAGTATACAAGATAGAGTAATATTTTTTGTAGAAACTGACAAAATTTCCATTATGAAAAGTGTAATTAAAAGTATTATACCTTTAAATGTCGAAGAATTTTTTTTTTGTTTTTTTTTGTTTGGTGGTATAATCTTTTTGAAAGAGCTAACCTTTAACTCGTCAGATTTCAGGAAAAACTTTCTTATTCACCAACGATTCAATCCATATTCATAGCAATAACTATTCACTAGATAAAATGTTCACTTAAATTCGCCTGAAGTAAAAAAATAAAAGTGTTTTGTTGTTATTCTGACGGGTTAAAATAAAAACTTAAATTAATAATAAAATGAGTTAAGATAAATTAACCTGGATTTTTCGTTTTTTAATTTTCCCCTCCACTCTAATGATTATTTTACCTTCAAATACTGTATGTATAACTAGTTTTTATGCATCGTATGAACTAACTTTTTTTTTTTTTTTTTTTCTTTTGACAAAGTAAGTTTATTTCATTATTATAACTGTTGTTTTGATTATTATTTTGCTGTATATGAACTATAATTTATGTAATAATGCCTGTATTTAGTGATGCTGAATATGCAGAAAAAGGGCTTCACGTGAAGAAGTTTTTGCTGATGATGTTATTGAAGATTAAAAAATTAATTTAATCCCAAATGATGCAACTCTTAGCACGAGAAGATTAGCTCGAAACTTAAGTATATCTGAATGGAAATTATGGCATACGATACACCTTAATGGCCTTTATCCTTATCATTATAATCAACTACAGGCATTGACTGACAGCAAACTGACTTTCAACAAAGGATTGATTTTCTTCGTTTCATTTTACATAAATATGTAGACGATTTTGGATTTTTACGTAAGATTCTTTGGAGAGTCTCTTTTCACCAGAAATTGTGTATTTAATTTGAATAATAGCCACATATAGTTATTGAAAGACCATTGTGTTGTGCGGCAAGATTATTTTCAAAGAAAGTTTAGCATAAATTTATGTTCTGGGATTATGGGTAATAGACTAATAGCACCGTATGAGTTATCTCCAAATATGGATGGTAGGTCATATTTAAATTTTATTACTGATAATAATCTACAAGAAGTATTAGAAGATGTACCTTTAGCTGAAAGAAATGGTAAAATCTTTCAGCATGTTGGCGCACTGCCAAATTATGCACGTGAGGTAAGGCATTTTTAAACATTCACTACCCCAGATGGATTAGTCGTGGAAGACCTGTGCCTTGGCCCCCTAGATCGCCTGACTTAACACCTATGGATTTTTATGTTTGGGAAAGATTTAAAGAAATGGCGAATGAAACTCAAGCTGACATTCTGGAAGTGTTGAAAGCAATAATAAGAGTTTCTAGTGAAGAACTGAGAATAGAGATAGGATATATTGTTACTGGTAATGCAGTAAGAACAAATATACGAGTATATAGGTATACGGAACAATGTTCGTCCCGTCGAAAATGATTTATACCACTTTTTCTTTTTATTTAATTTGTATAAATGTATTTTAATTATTTTCAATTCAAATGTTTGTACCATTTACTGTTGATAATAATGTGCTTGCGTAACGTATATAAAAAATCATTTGAAATAACAATGTATGTATTTAAAGGTTATTACTTTATTTATTTATTTTATAGAGAAATTATAATTAAGATATCTTGCGGTGAGAAAAAAGTAAACAAACAAAAAATCCAAGTTAATTTATCATAACTCTTTTTATTATTAATTTAAGTTTTTATTTTAACCCGTCAAGAATAACAACAAAAAACGTGCAGTCTTTTACTTCTGGAGAAGTTAAGTAAAAATTGCATCTAGTGAATATTTCTATGAATATGGACCGAATCGTTAGTGAATAAGGTGAAGTTTTTCCTGAAGTCCGACTAGTTAAAGGTTGGCTCTTTCAAAAAATTATACCATTACAAACAAAATATTTTTATTATGAAATGAAGGTATTAATAACTTCATTTCACTCAGTTTTTGCTATATTTCACCTCCTTTGAGGTATTTTCAGGCCTTTAGAAAATTCGTTCTAAAACATAACTGTATTTATTAATTTTTCTACTGTGCGTCTACACATAGTCATTCTTTATTAAATTTGTTCACATTTGTTCACTAAAACTTTAACTTTAAATCAAATTATAATTATCATTAATTACGGGAGACATATACAGAGAATAAACAGGTGAAGTGTGTGCTAGTCAGCACACAGCGAGGGTCCGTAGGCCACACTATATAGTGTTTAACTGTAAAGTGTATCAACAGTGTTTTTTTAAAATGCTAAAAAGTTTACTTTGAACTATTCTATGGGTCTGATATTCTCAAAACACACTCTGATAAAGTATTTTTTTGCCACTGAACCGGACTACAACCATATAAAGACCATAATGATAAATAACTTATTTTGTCAATAAAAAATAAAATAAAACAAAACGGACTGACATAACACGACGTTACAAGTTACTGCTTCGTCTACTAGATTATAGGTCCAAACTATCTCTAAATAACAAGCTAAAAATTTATAATGTAATCCTAAAGCCAGCTTGGACCTACGGTCTGGAAGTATGGGGTAGCACCAAGCCCTCAAACTCCCGTCGACTCCAAATCATCCAATCCAAAATCCTAAGAAAGATCACTGATGCTCCCTTCTATGTATCCAACCTCACCCTCCACAATGACCTCAACGTTCCATTCGTTCAAGATTTATCCATTTCCCGCTATCGTGCATTCCATGAATCCCTATCAGATCATCCTAATCCTCTAGTACATCTCCTCACTTCCCAACATATCCCAGACAACCCCCCTCGACGCCTGAAGCGACAGTGGCCAAGGGATTTATTAAACTCCTAAATATAATCATCATCTTATATATATATATTTCTCCATCTTTATTTTATTGGTAATTTATTCGTAATATGATACTTTATCTATCTTTCGATTTATATTTATATTTATTTATTTTATCTCTAATCTCTAATTAGAAATGTTTTTATTATGTTTCATCTATTTATTAATTAATTAATTTATTTATTTTATACTTTATTTATAACATCAACGCCAAAAGGGATAGTCACTGGATTATCACCTTTTCATACCATTCATGCCAAATAAACAATGTTAACACTAACACTTATAGCATGTGGATTGTAGTTGGGTTATTCAATGAAGATTAAAAAAAAAAAAATTAAATTAAATTAAAAAAAAATAAATAAAATAAAATAAAATAAAAAAAAGTGGTATCTTTACTTTTGGTCGAAGAATGTTCAGGATTTTTTTTCAGATTTTTTGCTCTTCACATAAGCGAGATAGAGGGGGGGGGGGGAGGGGGGGACACGTTTCACACCCACTTCAAACTTGCCTACGCTCGCCCTATCAAAGTTATATCCAAAGAATTATATATTTTTGTAATCAGCTCGACGTACCCTTTCATATGATACCCCTCACGGTGTCGAAAAAAAATAAAAACATTTTTACCCTTAAGTTTTTTTACCCTAATTTTTTTGAAAAATATTTTTTTAAGTCGTTATATTTTTAAAATATGTGGGTAGGTACAAGACACATACATACCAAATTTCAAAGTGATCGGACGAAAGGTGTAGCCGTGAGAGCACGCGACAGGACGGACGGACAGACACACGCAGGAAAATATAAGGGTTCTTGGTTTTGCCTACGGACCCTAAAAATAGACCCCAGCACCGGGACTTGAACCACGGACATCCTATATATCCGTTACAGGCGTTCTTACCACGCTCTTTCTAATTGATTGTACTAGGTTCAGGTACTAATTGAGTACTTTATAACTAGTAGTTCTGTGAACAGTAGACCTCGCAAAAATTAGAAAAAAAATTAAACGCGGACAGAGGATCCATTTAAATACGAATCTTTAAATGTAAAACTCATACGTTGTTTTTTATGACTTCAAAGAACATCTATGCCAAATTTGAAGAAAATCGAATAAAGCGTTTGGCCGTAAGCGCGTAACAAACATTTTCAGACGAAATGCAAAAAGATCTAGTACCTGGGAGTTATATTCCCTTAAAACTGCAACTGCTGCAATCTAACACTAGGATAATCTGCGTGTTAAAGCAGTTGTGGGGGGAGTATATAAGGAGCCTTTCGAATCCGACGTCAGACACTTACAGTTCTATGTGAATGTATTATTCTTGAATTATATTAATGTTGAAAAATAATAAAGTGTTTCATTTTTAAAAAAATTTATTTTCATTTGAGTAACTTAAATTGGGGAAGACTGAAAAACAAAAAAGTTAAAACATAGACCTCGCTTCGCTCGGTCAATTATAAGCGTTAATTCTCGGTCTAGTTCTATTGCCGTGAATATTTGGCTGGCTAGACTTGTAGAAAAGATTGAAAGCTTCGTAGTAGTAAGCTTGGTAACGACAGAGAAAAATCATTCTCCAGTATAGCTCAGTTGGTAAGCGGATTTGTAGGAGGCCCGTGGTTCAAGTCCCGGTGCTGGGGTCTATTTTGCTCTGTATGTCTCCCGTAGATAATGATAAATGATAATTATAATTTGATTTAAAGTAAAATTTAATCTTTCCGTAGTATGAATACTACCTAAAACTTAAAAATTTTAAATTGTACAACTTTAACTAAAATATTAATTTTCCCTTAGAGAAAACAGGTTTTTAATATATTTTTGATAAAACTGAAGTTTTATCATAAAACTTATGACTTTATGATAAAACTGAAGTTTTATCATAAAAATAAAAACGCCCCCACTCGAGTTCACGACTTGAGTATACGCTTGATCTATACACGGCTCAAGTCCAAGTACACGACCATTTACACCACGCCCCCATCTGTACATTGAATCCTGTTTGTAGGTTATCCCCTCCACTTGGGTGCTAGGAGCCTTTATACCTGAGTCTAGTAGTCGTTATCCCTTCCACCTATACTTAAGTCCAAGTACACGACTGCCTTCCCTACCTGTCTGGTTTCCGATGTGTGTTGTGTACTCCCATTACCAGTTTATTTGTTTATAAAATGTTTATCCCCTCCACCTACTATGAATAACGAGTGATAATTTACTAGAAATTGGTTTAAATAGAGAAAGAGCAATCGAATATATCTAAAGGAAGGTAATAAAAAGTTTCCCATTTGGAACACCCGTATGCTATCCCGTCTACCTACACGGTCGGTGTCTCGTCATATACTGAGGCAGGCGGGGCATACACAGGTATTTGTACCCGGTGATATCGAACCGACAAACCTCGCCTGAGAAAACCAACTTCCAGGATAAAAACAAATACCAGTGGTTGTTGGTGTAAATGGTTAACAGTTATCGATGGAAGACCTAGGACCTGATGTATGTGTTCTACCACCAGTTTCCGTCAGTAAGCTATCCCTTCCAGTCGGAAGGAGACACCTGCACGGTCATTGTCTTGTCATATACTGAGGTAGGCCGTAGCATACACAAGTATTTGTAAACGGTAAAAACGGAATATCAAATTGACAAACCTCGTGTAAGAAAACCAGCTTCCAGAATAAAAACAAATTCCGTTAATAAAGATATAATTGTAGACAGTGTTTAGAGTCATACAACTGAAAACCCGATGACGTCTTTACAATTCACAACAGAGAAACCGTACTACATATCAAACTCAGAGGTAAAATATGAAAATTCCAGGTACGACGAAAACAGATTTATTTTCAAATTCCCGAATTCAAGTTTACGAATAAGCCACGTCTCCATAGTACGCTGATCCTGGCTGTACCTGTACACTATCCCCTCCACCTATATTTGGGTACCATCTGTACTTAGATCGATACCTACTTACTTTTACGCTATACTTCGACCGATAACCTTCACCTGCACATGACACCGATAACCTGTGTCCAAGTAGACGAAATTTAAACCACGCCTCCACCTATACCGCACTGTTGCATGTTGATTGGCCACAATATTCGTCAGTCAATGTTTGTGTGTAATATATCATCTCCACCTGTATTCTTACTGCTTGATTGAGTGACGCTACCACAGACTAACTCTGTGGACAAGCTATATAATATAAATATATTACATGACACATTGCCTAGGTCCGTCACCGTTTTTCTAATTCTAATACCAGCATAGTATAGTATCTATATCATTGTACAACTACCATCTTACACAATCATCGTATATTTACAATCGTATATTATAGGGTCAATACGCTTGAGGAATAATCTTTACCGTTTTATATGTATAACATTATGCACAGGAACCTACTAATACTGCTGAAACTAGTCCGTGGACATATCGATAATTTTGGTAGGCCAAAGGCTAGTTGTATATTTAAAATAAGTTGTAGTATAAAAACGTTAATTTTTAATAGATATATTATTTTATATAATAATAATTTTGAGAGCCGGCGTGGCCGTGTAGATTAAATTTCTTATCACGTTTGCTCGGCCATCACTGAATCAAGAGCAGTACGAGGTCGTGGGTTCGATCCCTCGCCGTGATGCTATGATTTATATGGCTCACTAATGATCACATCATACTCGCTTCGGCGTACAATGTACAGAGGTACGATGTGTGCAGTGGCTGGAACTCTCTACCACGGGGATAGTAAAATGGGCCTAAAAATGGCCTAATTGCTAGGTTCGAACAAGTGGTTCTTCCTACCCGTCTAGTACTAGTACTAGGACCTTACTACTACCAATAATAATTTTAAATATTTACATTTTTACCTTTGGTACATTATTTTTTTCCCCTCCTGCAACCAAGGACGAGGAGGTATATCAAAATCAATGTATTAAAATCAAAATCAGTGTATTAAAATAAAATCATAATGTATTAAAATACAATAATTGAGCTCTATATATTAACATTATTTGAAGTATTTACATTTTTTTTATTCGGTATGAATCGTAAATTCTCAGGTATTAGACCAATTGAAGTATAGTTAAGTATTTTCTACAGTTAAATTAGCTCAGCTTAAAATACAGCACTAGAACTTAATATATTGCAGTTATAAAATTTTACATTATTTCGAAATTTACATTCGTTCATTGGTATAACTTGTTAGTAGCCATGATGGCACTTGGGCCAGACGCTACGTCAGCATGTCTGGCGCCAGTGCTGACCTACCTCAATTATATAACTTTACATAATTTGGAAGAAAATTAAGTAACTTTTAAGGCTGGAATTAATAAATAAGAAGATGACATGGTTTTGGACATTTTAAATTTTATATGATCTTCTATTACTTTCCGTTTATACAATTTTATTCTAAATAATATCTTCTTTTCTTCACAAGTTATAATTTCATGTTAGTTTGTCCTACTGATATTTTTTGAACAAGTAAATACTAGGTTGTTCGTCCATCATGTCATTTAACTTTCCAATATTGGCGTGCTTGCTACAGTCCTTGCTAATCTTTATACCCTTTACTTTACAGGTTTAATAATATTTATCTTCTCCGGGCTATAAACGTTATAAGCGTAATTTTTAGGTCCATCTGAGACTAACTCTGTTATAAAGCTATCTTTACCATACTCTACTAATATATTTTGACATAAAGCCAAGAAAAACCCCAGTTTCTACATCGTATTCACTGACACACGACACATATGTAACGCATAACACTATCGGCGCCACTATGAAGTCTATTTGCAAGATATTGCAGGTAGTTATACAACTTAGGTCGGGCATGTGCAGTCGTGAATGCGGCTAGCGAGACATTTACTGTAGACTGCATGTCGTATAAATCCTCTATATGCTCCCTGTTTACAATTAGAAATGTAACGTTTACAGGTGGTTTTGTCTTTATATTTATCGCCGGGTCGGCCATCAGTTTAAAAAATTCCTCGGGTCGTTTATACATATATATAATAGATGTTTTAGACCGGTTCTCCCTTTGACCTAGTTTACCCCAAAAACTTGTAATTATTAGTCCCTTTCAAGCTGTCGCCGGCCGGGATTCAAAGATATTCAGGGGATCGAGTTTTACACTCTCCTTATCGAAGTATTATGTAATGTATTTATCCTTATCTTTCTTTGTATAACATCTGGAGGGCCAGCCGGATGCCTCTTTTTTTATTTTAAGAAATTTACTTATATACTCTGAAAAGAGACCACCCGTTTTAGACTCTGTATTGTACTGAACTACCTTGTATTTCTATATCTCGGAAACGTCTAATAGTTTGTAACCTTTTTCTAAACTTTTCAGAACCTTACTTATAACCCATGTAACTGTAACGATCTTTCATTCTCTTCATGAAAGCATTCTTTTTCGTTTTGCATTTCGATACAGCATGAAAGGCATAGAGGATATATTAACTTATTATTTATTTTAACAGGTAATACAGGATGGTAAAGATATTGTAATGGTAATATTTTTCATTTTATTAACTCTTCGATCTGGTTTAGATGTTGGTGTTTGCACTCTTTCCCACAAATACCTCCGGGTGCCCTATCGGTTATTTGCCGTAATTGTTAGCATAAGGGTGCAATGATCAAATGTCCATGTTTTTAATTTTCTCGTTACCCTTGACCCTGTGATGCAGCCTAAACGTCTCCGTCCTTCCCCTGTAGAAGGCGCATATCTTCTTCGGGGGAGCCTTTTACGATAAGGAGTGTGTGTGTTTCAGTGATAAATTTATTAATAGTGGGTGTTTTTCTACATAGTCTAGTCATTAGGCTTCATTGTACCGAGTGAATATGCTGTGAACGGAGAGAGAGGACCTAAATATTTTATTTTTACCTACATTTTCTATTTTATTGAACAGGTGAAGAAAGTAATCTATTTTTAACTAAATTAAACCAAACACCTTGGGTAGTTTTGATAAAGCCGTAGGGAAATAATTTAAACTATCGATAATCCCTACATTACCAATACTCATTAAAACTAATGTAGTACCTCTTGTGATTAGTTCGGGAGTGATATCAGTTTTTGTCAATATGTAATTTAACAGAAACTGGTGAAATCCGCCAGCGTTATGTCCTATAACCACGATCATTTTAAATTTCTTTCTAATAGTCATTATACGGCGAAGGAATGGCTTTATTACATCGTTCGATTTTACAACCTGCAATCTTAATTCAATTATTTTTTTATTTTCTAATATGCCATCACATCACTCAGCGTAGGTAATAAAAACAATCTTTTCATAATTTTGATTAGTTTTGAGTTTTACTTCCTCCTGTGGTACATTTTGCTTATTATTATCAGTCGATTTAATGCTATCACTTTGTCTGGGTTCCAAAGTGATCACATTAAGCAGTATCTTCTATATATATATATATATATATATATATATATATATATATATATATATATATATATATATATATATATATATATATATCAGCAATGAAAGACTGTATTTGCACACTGCAATTAGCTGCACAATTTGTGTGAGTGAGAGAAACCAAGGGATGTGCCACACAAAATGGCACATAGGAACTGTTCCAACATCAGACTTACGTCATCAAGGTGTTGGCTCGGCATTATATGTCCTGTATACTATGTCCTGCATCGTTTCGTCGCGTCCGACTTATCAGGGGCTCGACGATACCCACCCAACTCTGGACATATACCAGACCAAGAAAGTCAGATATAGGACTTATCAGAGACGAGCGTGCTCTCACACCGCCATATTTGCCTGGCTGGCTAAACACATTATCAATAAAAGACTGTGTTTGCACACTGCATTTCCACTGATTTTATATATATATATATATATATATATATATATATATATATATATATATATATATATATGTGAGTGTGTGTGTGTGTGTGTGTGTATATATGTCTGGGACACCCGATAAACATGTAAATGACCACAGATTTTTTTATTATATTAATTATAATTTTGTGTCCGTTAAAAGTTGTCCGGTATAATAATGTCCGTTATAGTGAGGTATTTAAAAATGTAATCAAACTTTCCTATATAAATGTTTTCCAAATGACAGCAGATATTAGCATAAAATATAGAGGATTAATTTCTCATTTAGAAAGGCATCATTCGTGCGAATTTAATCTTAAACGGCTAAATGGTTCAGAAATATATTTAGCGTTAAAGTTTCAAAGTTAAATTTTCAAAATGGTGGCTGATATTAAATCCAAATTCAGCCAAAATGTTTTTGTTACAATGATATATAATTATTGGTGCAAAACGGAATATATATTTTTTTTTTACGAATTTTTGTAATTTTTCCTGACTCAGCTAAATGGGTTAATGACGTCACAAATATGATTGTCCGGGAAGCACAATTAGCTTGAAAACTGTGGGTGTTAAAGACACACTCACACTCAGACATCCAGCTAAAAACCACTCAAATCGTCATAAAAACACCCAAAACAAATAAATATATTGAAATCTCGGTTTCTGAATTTTTGGGTAAAAGGAATACTTTTATCTACGATTGATACGAAATACAAACATTTTATCTTTGTTTAGGTGCGTAGAAAGTCATTCTTTTCGTAGTTGTATTCATTGCGCATGCGTGTTTCAGAATTCTTCACCTTATCGCACGATTAGCGTGTTTGTTTACATTTAAGAAAACTAATTTGCTGTTTGTTTAATTAAAGTAACCGTTTGTTTTCTGTATTTATTATTAAAATCCAAAAATTGTAGATAAAATACGGTACGCACCTCGTGCGAAAACTGCATTTCACTTTGCTCGTGTGGTTTTACTACCCTCGCTTTCGCTCGGGTACAAACTCCACACTCGCATGCAACTGTATATTGTATATAACTCGCATGTACTATTCCTATACGTATTCTTTCGGAGAAGATAAGGAAAGATAAAATAAGATATAATGAAGGACAATTCGACTAACAAGTTAAGGACGGGATTTTTTAAAATTTCATTTGAGTCTGAAACTATTTTAAGTTTCCGTAATTGGGCAACGGCTCCGCTTGAAGAAGAAGGAAACCACGCCCTATTGAAACTTCTGTATGACGTAACACGTAACGTTACATTGTATAATCGGCCGAATAAACGTCCCATCGTGAAACTGGTCGAATAATTGGCAATTGCTGTTAGCACTAACAAGCGGCCTTCAAAGCAACGAAAATAAGTTATTTTCTTATTTTGGAAGGAGAGGAAGGGAGGAAGAAAAACACACTTGACTAGTAGGTCCCTTATTGCCTCTATGCGTGACGGAACTAAACATAACTGTCAAATTAGATGCCATGGCCAATTTATTTAAGTCCTAGATCTTTTATCCTCATCCTACTTCCTATATCTATTTAGAAGTGGCTATTGCTATAATCAGTGACCTCATTAACACAATTTTCTACAACATTATATTCGCTTTGGAAAAAAAAAAATAATAATAATAATAAATAATATAAATTTATGATCATCCCCGAGGTCACGCTGTTTTCAGCTATTCGTGTCAAATCGACACAAAACTCCCCCTACCCCCTTCCCTCCCCCTGCTATTTAAATTACAGGTTACCTCACAAACAATCATTGCCTAAATAACAGATATTTAGTGATTAAGTGTTCAGGGAGTGGGGATGAAGTGGGGGTGAGGTGGGGCATGGTGGCTTAGCCAGGCATAATAAAGAAATCGCGGGCTTTTAATTAATAGTTTGATCCGATTCGATAGCTGATAGGTCGTTATTGGCCCAATCATACTGTCATGCTTCTTTCTATAAGGGTAGTTATAACTGAAATCGAGCCCGTGTAATTTCTCCTCCCCTTCTCTTCCAAAGGGTTTACAGATTATTATATCGATAGTGTTGGTGGTATTGGCTTTCCATAAAGTTTATTAACGTTATAAAGTCATGCCTTAGAACTGTATCTAAGACCTCAAAAGAATAATTATTTGCCCAACATTCTTTCTATAGGGCTCTTATATAAATATATAAATAAGCAGTTTTGCGATAACCAACATGTAATACCCATTCATGTGTGTCTACTTTGTCAACCCTCTCGAAAAAAAAACAACAACAATCGATTTTCTCAATCATTTCTTTTACATTTATTTTATAAAATAACGAAAATGTGTATATGCATATACATACACCACACACACACACACACACACACACACATATATATATATATATATATATATATATATATATATATATATATATATATATATATATATAAATATATATATATATATATATATATATATATATATATATATATATATATATATATATATATATATATATATATAAATAACCGTTAATAATTTTGGTTATACTCAATATTTTCCATGAAACCAAGCCTACAACATGTTAAGGCCGGATTCGGTTTTCGGGGTGTATGAAATGAAAAACTATTCAAAAATTTTGCAAGAACATGATTATGATCCATTTTTGTTCTAAAAATAATGAATTTTTATTTGTCCATACAAAGAAATAGTTGGTACTTTTTAAGAATTATAATTATAACGTTGGTCAATGAGTTTTTAGAAGATGAGAAGAATCAATTTATTAGAGTAAGAACCAAAGGTTAAAGTACCTTACTATTGATAAGATAGAAATAAAAATTAATCTTTATCATAGCACCAAAATAATTTACAGCATGTCCTTGTAATTTTTATACATAACAAATTTTTATATAATAAATAATAATTAACGGATTATATTAATTATATTTCTTTACTTCTATACAAAAAAAAAAAATAAAATAAAATAAAAAAATAATAATAATAATAAATAAATAAAATAATCAATTATTGCATGGATTAATAATATTGTTTAGCTATTGCATGGATCTAATATTTAAGAATGAAGTTATTAAGAAGTGTTTATTAATACTACAATGTATATGAAATTATCAAAATTAAATGTATTGTATTATTAAATATATAAAATATGTAATTGTGAAAGCAAACTCTAGCGACGGTCTTTTGACTATGCTATAGAAATGCTAAGATGTTAATTTGGTTGTTAATATATTGTATTTTGAGCATGTTAATAAAAAAATAATAATTATTAGCATTTTGACCAAAGTGAGAGAGAGGAATGTAGAAGGATGGAGAAAAAGGGGTTTTTGTTCTTAAATTATGACTTTTCCAGGGATCGTTCATAAATGCTCGAAGAAATGCCAGAGACAAGACAGTGGACGGTCTCTGCGAACCCCGAAACGTTAGGCTACATTCACACGAGGTGGTTTTGGACAACTTGGCGGTCAAGTCAAAGGACGATTCGGTTGGTCATCGGCAAGATTTTATGTACACACGGGCCGACTTGTCGCCGCAACAGCCTGGCCGGTCAAGTTCGTGTCTGTATAGACTGAACAGGAAGGATTATTGTGGTACACATTGCATCTGAATATGATAGGAAAAATACTATTAATTTTAACCTTTTTTATTTGCATGCAAATGACTAAGTGTTATAAAGAAAAGAGAGGTATCTTCTACTTACAAAATTATAAATTTCTTCTCAAATTTTTATAAGTAATAAGTTATAAATTATGTCTTGTAATGTCTTCCTGCCAAGGCAAAGGTGCGAGATCCACGAAATAACTTTACTTTTGTCTCTGCGGTCAGACCTCTTTTGTTGTTCCTACTTACTAGTAGGTAGTAGGGACAACTACTAACAATATGACTAACATATAAACAATATGACTTACTGTGTCATATTCGATATCCAATAATTGGCTTGTAAAGCTATAAGGGTCATCTCGATGTTCATCTTTTTGCCTCACGAAGTTGTGAAGTACACAAGCTGCCTTCTCAATATCTTTGGCTAAGCTTACATGAACATTTAAACGCCTATAGAATATTCTCCATTTAGTTGCTAAAATACTAAATAAGCACTCGATATATCTACGAGCTCTCGACAGTCTGTAGTTGAATATATTTTTCTCGTTCGACAAATGTTTGCCTCGATAAAGTCGGAGTACATTCTCAAATAGTGCAAAGGCCTCGTCACCGACAATTACGTAGGGATATGTGTCGGTTGAATTCTCCAGTGTAGCAGCTACGGGAATATTTAATAATCCATTTGTTAGCACTTTCCATGTGCACCAATGTCAACGTATGTAAATTGATAGTGAGCATCGCACACGGCTAACATAACAATTAAAAAATTCCCTTTGTAGTCGTAATACCCGCTGCTCTCAGGTTATATTATCCTAATGGGTTTACCATCTATGGCTCCTATGCAATGGGCAAAATTTGCAATTTTCTCGAACGAAGCGGCTACCTTGAACCATCTTTCTTTTTTTTTTTTTTTTTTAACTTTTATTGAATATTGCAACTACAGTTTTACATGTTATAAGCAATAATGATAATTTGATTGTATAGCTTGATTTAAATTGACAGATATAAGACTCCTGTCCAGTGACAGAGCTTATTGACTTCGCATAAATTCTTTAAATTAACAAATGTCTTATATCATAATAGATCTCGGGGCCATTGCCGCTTCAATCGCCTAGGAGGATTGTCAGGAATGGTTTGGAATGACAGGTTTTGGATCAAAGGATTTGTGTGGAGGGAGACTGAGTGGTGGAAGGATCTATAGCGGGAAATAGCTAGGTCTCGGACAAATGGGACGTTTAGGTCAGTGTGTAGGATTTGATTGGATACGTAATAGGGTGCATTTACTATAGTTCTGAGGATCTTTGACTGTAAGGATTGGATGCGGTAGGAATTGGAGCGTTTGGTGCAGCCCCATAGTTCGATGCCATATGTCCATGCAGGTTTGAGAATTGTGTTGTATATTAGTATTTTGTTATGTGTGTTGAGTTTGGATTTTTTGTTGAGGAGTCTATGTAAAAGTTTATAGCGTGTGTTGATGCGTTTGCGTAGTGTTAATGTGTGGTGTGCCCATGTGAGTCTACGATCAAGGTATAAGCCAAGGTAGCGGACGGTACTATGGTGTGGAATTAGGATATGGTTAAGGAATAGAGGTTCGCAGTTTCCGTGTCTTAAGGAGAAGGTCACATGAACACTTTTACTCTCGTTTATTTTTATTCTCCATTTGTTTAGCCATATTTCAAGAAGATAGAGGTGTTCTTGAATGAGATCAGACGCAACGTGAGAATTTTTATGGGTGGAAAGTATACATTTGTCGTCTGCAAAGGAAGCAAGGATGGTGGAAGGGTGTTGAGGGATATCATGGGTGAAAATATTATATAAGAAGGGAGCAAGGATGCTACCTTGGGGTACCCCTGCATTTATAGGGTAAATAGGAGATGTTGAGGAATTATAGGAAACATGGTAAAAACGGTTTTCTAAATATGATTTAAGGATGAGGTAATAGGTAAATGGGAGGATACCCTTGAGTTTCCAGAGTAAGCCAGCGTGCCAGACCCTGTCGAAAGCTTGAGCTTCATCCAGGAAGACAGCTGAGCAGTACTTTTTCCGCTCAAGGGTAGATGAGATGATATCTACAACTCTGTGACATTGTTGAATGGTTGAGTGAAAGGATCGGAAACCTAGTTGGTGATTTGGGATTATATTTAAGGACTCTATGATGGGGTAAATACGCCGAAGAAGTAATTTTTCCAGAATTTTACCCATGACAGAAAGGAGGCTGATAGGTCTATAGGAGGTGGGAATGTGGGGAGGTTTTGAAGGTTTAGGGATCATAATTATTTTTGCAAATTTCCAGAGAGTAGGAAAGTAGGTAGTTCGGAGAACAGAGTTGTAGATTTGGGTTAAGTAGAGGATTCCTTTCTTGGGAAGTTGTTTTAGGATACTTGAGGTAATTAAGTCGTAACCAGGGGCTTTATTTGAAGGAAGGTTTTTAATTACGTATATAACATCTGATGGATGGAAAGCTCTAGGAGGGGGGGAGAGTTGAAGAGGAATGGTGAGGTCTTCATCTATTGTTAAAGAATGAGTGTGATCAAGAATATCAGGATGGGGAGTAAAAAGGTTTGAGAGGTGTTGACCAAAAAGTTCAGCTTTTTCTGTATTGCTTTTTGCCCATGAAAGATCGGGTTTTCGGAGAGGAGAGGGATTTATTTTGTGGTTTAGGATTCTACGAGTCGTGTTCCAAAGCGATTTGTCTTCAGTGGTTAGTCTGTCGGTATAGTCCGCGAATTTTCTGGCTTTATAGTCTGTTAGTGCAGTCGACAGTTTCCTAGATAGTCTATTAAATGTTAGTTTGTCAGTAGGGTAGCGAGTCTGTTTCCATCTTGCTCTAGCACGTCGTTTTTCTGTTATTATTGTCCGTATAGTCTGTGGTAAGTGAGGGTCGAAAGTCGTTGGTTTTGTCCTGTAAGGAGTAGTCGCTGTCCATAACGAGTATTGTATAGTCTCGGTTAAAGTCTGTACAGCAATGTCTATCTCGTCGGAAGTCTTTAATTGAGTTTTTAAGTCAAGTTCGTCAGTTACTAGCTGTCTAAAAAAGTCCCAGTCTACATGTCCGTTAATTAGGGTTTCTCTAGGAGGTTTAGGAGTGGGTATGAGGTCTAGAAGTAGAAGGACGGGACTGTGGTCGGATGATAGGTCGTTTAGTGTTGAAGTTGAAGGGTGAAGATGGTTGATAGGACTGGAACCATCTTTCCTCTCTGAAATGTGAAATTGCTGATTGTACTATACGCATTTCCATACAGCTTGACAAACTTCCTAATTAGCAGACTAACAGAAGATATTCCCACACGAAATGAATAATGTAGATAAGCATAAGAACACCCACTTGCCAAATATCTGTAGTTAAAAAATAATAAATAATTTTTTTTAAATTAAAATGTTTATAAGGACTATATAGGTTTTACTTAACTTGACATTAGAGAGTATCAGTATTATTGGGGTCGATTATTCTAGTTCAAATTTCTTAATCTTGCCATTCTCTTTATTTGTTTCACATGACCTACTTAGAAAAAAAAGTGCAAGAATATAAGAGACAAATTTACTAGGGACACCAAAATTCTTAAATCGGGAAGTGGTAGTAAACGGAAGGTTCTTTACATAGCCTCCTTAAAAGGCATAATACAGCAAAACAAAACTTCAAGTTGACTTTGACACTGATGAGAGGGATTGGATGAGGAAACAGACATAAAAAATGTTGAGTTTGGTGATGAACCACAGAAAGAAAAAAAGGGCCAGCAAAAAAAGAAAGATGGTGGGATAGTGACCAAAATTTTATCAGAGATTGAATCCCGCCTATAAAGAATACATTAAGAAAAAGATGATAATTATCAATTTTTATTGTCACTTCTCCCAATGATGAGGTCAATTTCCTATCGGTTCAAATTAACTTCGCGCGTGGAAATAATGCAAGTTATTTATAGGTATACTACCATTTATATCTCACACTAATAATCCTATTGATAAATGTATAAGTGCCTGACCTTATATTGCTATCGAAAAAAAAATACATAAAAGCTACGAAACTGATAATTATAATTAATTATTATCTTTACTAATTTAATTATAATTATTATTATCAACTAGCTACATGGGGTCTAGAAGGGCTGAGCCTCCATAGGATATTTGCAACGCCAGGCCCCAGATTAATTAATTAGACAATTGGAAAAAATCGTCTTATTTACTCAAAGAGAAGATAATGAAAGATAATATTTAAATGGTAACCTTTCAAAAAACCTAATTCATTTTTTCTCAGAAACATTTAGAGAGAATTTTTAAATTGTTTTTTAAGTCTTGGAGACGCTGGCCGTAAGAAAGGACCCTCTTCTTTTCTTAGTTAAATATAAGTGGTTTTTTTTTTAGAGTAATTTGTTTATTAGAAAAAATGTTAATTGGGTAAATAGAATAATTACATAAAAAGAGAAATAAATCTAGTGTATTTTATTTTTCTTGAAAAACCAATTATAAGTTGGATAACAATTCTAAGAGGCTTGAGTTTATCAATGAATTTAACTTCTTTATATTAGTACTAGAGCCCCAGTAGTGCTAAATACTGTTAAATATTCATAATATAATAGAATTTAGATGGATCCACTAAGAAAACAAAAAAACAGCAGCTCTATGGACTGTTGACTTGGATTCTAAAATACTGAGCCGATGTTTGCTTCTGAGCTTACTCAAGATGATCATCATAAGGAATCTAACTCTAAATTAAAAATTCCTATACAGAAATGCGTTTCAGGCATCAGGGAAATTTTCACATTCTATCTTCTGGCGAATACATCATACTTTCCATGAGATCCTATCAAATTTCGTGACCTATTAGATCATTTTGTAACCTATTCCTTAGGAAACCTTCATCCTACAGTTTACGTACTTCATGACCTTTCCTTCCTTTTTATGTAACTGAAATGTTTTCCATACAGTTAAATTGAAAATATTTCAGTTACGTGCTGAGCAAAGACTTCCACCTTCTCGGTTTTCGACTTTGCCCAAAAGTTGTTAGGATTTTGGACTGGGGGAGGAGTCGATTTATAGGAGAGGTGTAAAAAAGTGGCATCAACGTTCGTTTTAAGTTCAATCTTAAGACTTTGTTCTTGATGATTTGGTTGATTCAAAATATAAATGTTCTTTCTAAGTTTTGAGGTTAATAATTTGTTTCCATACTTGTCATATATTTATAATAGCTCCAAATTTATTAAATTAAACTTCTATTCCAGTTTCTGTTAATTTATTAATAGACATTAAATTGGTGTCTAATTCTGGAACATAAAGTACATCTCTTAGTTTATAATGAAAATTATTGTATTTCTCTTACATGTTCCGCTTGATTCTGAGTATATGACATGTTTATTTGTTAGTTTTATTTTTCTGTCCTCAGGTTTTTCTGATTCTAATATGGCCACTGCAAAGATAAAAGGGTATAAGTCATTTTTTCACAATTTTTTTTTTTTTCATATTAATATAGTTCACCATGCTCTCTTTAAGTTGGCAAAAAAGGGAATATGTCACGAACCTCCAACTAGCATTTATTTGAACGAAGAAAAAGAGGTAAGTTAGGATAACCTTTCTCATGTTCGTTGAATAAGGTATAAATACAGTTAAAGTAATATAAATCCAGTGTGGTGTTAATATGGTTTTACATCATGGTATAAGTAGACTTATCCCCTTATCCACAACCTTAAAAGTGAGCTCTCTAGTTTTTATGTGTTGTGTAAGTTGACTTGTACCCTTATCTGCAGACATGATTCCACATCCCCTTTGATTTCTAAACCACGCGTGTTGACTTATAACCGTCTTGAAAGGTTTAAATTAATGTTGAGGCTTACAGTAAACGTTTGGTGATATTTTGATGAAAGTTACCAAATTGTGAAATATTAATGAATAATAATTAGTACTTCAACAATCAAGCCACATGCTATAATATGTGGCATGTGGCACGAGGCAGGGGGAGGCTGTGGTGCAAACAACATAGCTTCCTGCATATTTCAACATTTGAAGAGTTTACCTTTTACAGATAAACATGTTGCAATGTATTCTAACACTTGCGGGGGTCAAAACAGAAATACTCATATGAGTGCAATGTTACTTACTGCACTTGAAGCGTATTCTGATGTTATATAAAAATAATTGATCATAAGTTCCTACTTTGTGCCCATACACATATGGGATGTGATACAGATCATTCTATTATCGAAAGGCAAAAGAAGAGAACGAACATTGGTGCGTACCAATTGGTCAGTAATTATGGAAAGAAGAAACCATTTAAAGTAACACTCATAGCAGGACAGTTTTTTGATTTTGCAAAGCTGCTGAAAGAACGACTGGAGTAAAAACAAATAACTGAAAGTGGTGAAAAAATGTTGTGGTCTAAGGTAAAGTGGTTCCGATATTGCTCTGACGGAGTTTTTGGGACCATATTGTTTAAATAATCAATACATTGTGATTCGCCCCTTCGATTCAATAAACTTTGAGCGTCGAGGGAAGAGCCTGTCCTTAGTAAAACAGTTCAGAAAACTATGACGGCCCCCAACCAATTAGTGCCGAGAAAAAAGCAGATATCTTGGATCTGCTGCCGTATATTCATCCACAGTTTCACGAATTTTATAAAAAAAAAGTGATGGTAGTTGGCGCTAAAACCAATCAAGATACTGACCTCTCTGATGAGGAAGAAAATGAAGGAGTGAGAAGGAAGGAATTTTAGATTTTTATTGGTTTAAATATTTAAATAATGTGATTAATAAGTAAATCAGCTATATATTTATATAATTAAGATTTAGTGGTGAGACTGTACCCCTTTTATTTTTAGTCTCAATTTTATTTGTATAATACTTAATTAATGTTTCTATTTGTATTTATTCAACTGCATTCTAGAACTGCATTCTATTTACATTATTTATATGCTTATTGAAAATGTTCGACCAGGAACCAGGTCACCTTAAAGTGTTTATTTATTTTTTTCTTACACAAATAACGTATTGGACATTTTATTTTATTTTTTAAAATATATTTTATTTTAGAAATTATTTATTTAGTTTTTACTCTTTATAAAGTAACTTATTACGTACGTTTTTTCAAAGCTATATATCCACTATTTAAATCTAATAGCTTACGTATTCTAATATTATTATACCTACATGTATTTTTGAAAACATAATTTTTTTGATATTTTTTTTTCAATTATGTTTAAGGGTGTTTTCTAAATTAAAACCGAAAACCCAATATTCTTTGTTTTATTTAGCCAAGAAACTGATTTTTATTGTTGTTTGTTCCATTTTTCCCCTCATTGTTGTCGCATATTAGTTGGAAGAAACCGATATAAGTCAACTTATACCCTTATGATATCAATATATAGTACCTCACATCAGAGTATAATTCATATAAATCAAGTTAAAATTCACTTGTGTGGTCTTTTTATTATTTAATACTGATTACACTAATGAATTTAATATAATAAGTACAAAAAGAGTTAACCACCATCAACTGATTCACTCGTAGAAATCGCTGAACATTCAACAGCGCGTCCTGAAAAGTTGACATAAATGACTAACTTAACTTTGCAGTAGTCATATATCTTAATTTGACGTCATATGACTGGTTGCACCGCTGTCAAGAACCCATTCTGTATCTTTTATTTTATGACTGTGCATAATCATATTCTTCATTAATTTCGTTCTGATTTATTTTTACCATCAGAATTTTCTCTTACATAGCGAGCATTAGGTAATGGTTGTTTTCTTCTTATGATAATTTTTATTTGGGTAATTTCTCATCTTATCTGAATCATTTTTATTTTGTGTATTTTGCAACAGTCTCTTGCAAAATTATTTTTTCTACATATGTTGCATGATGGCTTATTTTTAAATTCAAAATATTTATTATTTTTAAATTCATTATTGCTCTCTCTTAATGTTGATGCTTTAAATGCATTATGTATTTGTATTTTCTTTGTCTAAGTCTTGTCTTTCCAGAAATGTTTGAAAGAATGTTCTTAATTTGATTACTGCTAAATCTCCAATAGGATAAAATTGCGTAACTAGATTATTGTACTTTGCTGGTAATCCTCCAGTAAAATAGTAAAAAAATAAATTTATTTTTTAATTATTTTACTACACAATGTTATTTTTTAAGAGTTTGAATTAACAGAATTAATTTTAAAACTTTTTTTTAAGTAATAAGAATCAATATTGATAAGAGATAAGGGAATACTGTTATCAACCACTCCATACTTTTGGTTTTTTTTAAAAATAATGTTATGTTAAGTGTTAAAAATCTGTGTGTATAGTTTTTTTGTTATTTGTAATTTATGTTTTTAAAGAATAGTGAAATCTGTGATAATCTTATATGAAATAACTAATAGTTACCGCTTGCTTTAATGTGATAACACCAAACACCAGAATATTATAAATAAGGTAAATTTTTACAACAGTCAACTACACACAATTATAAGAAATGAAAGATGTAAAATGCCACTTGGTATAGTTCCTGTTTTTAAATTTTGTTTTAGAATGGAGGGGATAATGTTTTTATTTTTAAAAAAATGATCCATTTGAGAGATGTATTCCACGGATTATATGTTCATTAGACTAGGAAACAATCAGTTTCCAAATATATATTTTTTAACTCTATGAGTACTCAGCTCCATGTTTTATTAAAGGTACTTTTGTTTTGATTTTATACAAATTATTCAGACCCCTTAACGGTTTTTATTTTCTATGTAAGTGTGATATATGTTTTTAGTGCAATGTTTCTTTTTAAGTATATGCTAAATAAACAAATCATTTTCAGGCTCGATAATGACCGGATAGGTCGAAACGTCGCCATAAGCATGAATTCTTGAATGTTTTTTGCCTTAACCCTTAAGTGGATCCAACTATACTACACATTTATATATTGAAAAAAGGGTACTACCACTGAAGATACATTTATTGTTTTGAAGATTGCGGCAAAATTGTTTACATGTTTAGTAATTAGTTTACATGTGGTGGGCGATAAAATAGTGTACGCACCACGAGCAGTAAGCGACATGACAGGCCTAGGGCGTTAAACGCACTCGTGCTTTCAAACTTCGCCCTCGGCCTGTAATAACGCCCTTACTGCTATAGGTAGGTAAATAGCTATTACAAAACTAGTTGGTAAATAAGTTTTTTCTTCAAACCGTACCTCACTAACTCTCTCATATCTACACTTTAACGGTTGCTAACTTAAATTTAATTATAACTAGCCTTCACCCCACACTCCGCGTGGGGCTCATGCTGAGAATCAGTGGCTAGGATTCCTATTATCAAGTAGGCCCAGTTGTAAAACGAATCGCCTTAATAGTTTTGTTTCCAAAGCCTTCATAGAACAGAACTAGGACTATATATTATACATTATTCATTCCATTATTAAAAATAAAATACTCTGTGAATCGCAGTTAAGAGGCAATTTATTACATTAAAAAATCCTCTATTGCATTATCAGACACGCCAAATAACGAATAATGAACAAAACAAATATTCTTAGCTTAGGCCTTAAGATTTTCCATGTATGATTTTAAAAAAAAAATCGATCACGGGATGTCTCGTAACCTTTCCTTACCATATAATACCAATATGGTGGCAGATATCTAGTTGAAATATAGGGAAATCATAATTCTCATAGAAAGGTATAATTAGTGCAAATTTCATCATAATCGACAAAATCAGAATAAGTATCTTTTAATTTTAACATAGATGAGGAAGTGCCAGGGTGCTGTCACCGTTCTTTGAGGAGGTCAAAAGTTGAGGAATTTTTGGGGTCACTAAGATGACCGTTTAGTTTGGTATCTTTTTCCGCAGTAAAGGTATAAACATAAGTCGTTTTAAAGCCCTTGAAAAATTGACAAAAGTTGTGCAAAAAGTTGTATACATTATTTAAGTTTTTGGTCTTTTATGTAAAAAAAAAACCCCTTTTAACCGGTTTGTTTATTTCATTTGTTTAAAATAATTTTAAATTTTTGACGACTTTGATCTACCATAAATCTGGCTTGAATAGTCGTAAATTAAAAATAAATACAGATTCGTAACTACTCACTACTCAATTAAACGACGTATAATTTGTAAGGAGTTGTCGAACACTTTTTCTTACAATTTTCAGGCTGTAAAATGGGAACCGAAATTTGTATTATTATGTAAAAATTAGTATCAGTAGTATATAGATCAAATTTTAATTATAATTTGTATGCATGCCATATTCGATATTAGTATATCGTTGGAAAGCTCTTGAAGAGTAGGCCAATCTCTTTCTTAAACGCCATTAACCCTGGTAAGCTTCGTCTTTCTCTCCAAAATTAAATATTTTTTGTTGACCTATTATAGGATTAGTTTTTCATTCAGTGAGTTTTACATTTTCAGCACATTTTTGACAGTATTAAGCATCTCGGTTATAATCAAACATGATCAAGGTTCATTTCCATTATTTATCGTTTTCAAACTAGACCTTGGAAACCGTTCACGTCGGAGCGGCATTTCAATCGATCATCTAAAATCCAGCATATTTGAAGCATACTCTTAAAACCCATTATGTACTAGGATTATGCAGCACGCTAAACTGCACCATTGTAAGAGGTATAAGAATAAAATAAGGCTTATAGTTCGTGCAGATGAGAAGAGGCTATCGCTTGTATCGTGCCGGGATCTTATCTAACTTATCGTCCGGATGATAACCATTCATCCTTGGGAGCCCAGGGGCTTACGATACTTTGCATTCTCCTGTATAAACCGGAGGAGGGAACATCAACTTCATTTTAATATTAATGCCGTCGTGCATAATCATTATAACTTAGACAGAGGCTTGTTGACGGGTTTCTATAGTGACATTGATTGCAATGAAGGTCGAGTGTCCGCCAGCTAGCTTGTAAAACAAGTCAGTTCAACATCAATCTTTGTTTTGATGAAAAACCGGGTCGGAAAGTCTTGTGTTAAAACTCGTTCCCTTAGCATGAGCGGTGTTTTCTAATAAATAGTGTCACCCTAATCTGGAGACAGCGAAAATAACTCAATAAAAAACAACTCACTTCTAAACTTTGTTATAACTAATAATTCCCAAATTAATGAGATAGCAGAACTCATTTCAGATTCACTAGAAAAATAATGATATAATAAAAACTAGCTGGGTCAATACAACAATTGAACCCTAATGAAAGAGTAACCTTTTTAGGATGCTAAAGTTAATACACAATGTGGATAATGATCAATCGTCTCATTCGATGATTAATTCACAAAATAATATACTTAAAACATATATATTAATAGATTTAGAGTTTTAACTCCCATCAATAATCCTTTGTCTTGCACGTTAACTAATCTTAATCGGGTAAAATTTTAAAAAAAAAAAAATTTGAGTGATTTGAAGAAAAATTATATATAGTATTAATATACTTCAAACAGTTTACAAGTAAAAGCTTTTATTTTTCAATAACGTTCAGTTGGTAATAATTATATTAGTTCTATTCAAAATTAAATTTCACATGGATATGTTTCTTTAATTATACATTTCTAACAGCGCTTAGATTGTTATAGTAATGATATGGAAATGTGGCTGCATATCCAAACCTGCTAATCTGTACCTACGGCATGACAACTTTAGGGGCCGGGTCATTCTAGGAAAGTGGTTTTCTTAACGACTTCTAGAAACTCAGGATTCGTCGTAACCGCTCTTTTAGCACTCACAATCAAATAGAATAGTTATTGGCTTTTAAAAATGTATGGTAGTACCTAGTTACATTGTTATGTTTATTTAAAAATGCATTAAAAGACCAACAACCAAACCTCTACTGGATGTTTACTCAATAATTCATTGAATTGTATAAGATGTTCAAAAATCGAGATACTACTTTAAAGAATCATTTTAGGGTAATTATTGAAGGGATTTTTACTTGGGTCTGATTCATTTCTTTTGAAAAAACCAATTCTTATCTAAAATTAACTATGTTTGGTCGCGCTTGAATTGCTGCCTCTGTATCAAGCAACATAACTACGTTAGAAGAAAATGTTTAGTATTTTAAACACTTAATATAACCTAAGCAAAATTATTTTACAATCAATATCCTATAATGTATGGATAAACAAGTATATTTAGATGTAGGTCTTCAAATGGTGACCACTACATATGGTTTCTGATGTTTCGCCTCCTATGCTGGAGGTATCTTAAGGGGTGTACATGTTGATCTAAATGAGGGACAATGTGGTCTACGTTGTCACACCGTGGCACATGACCAGGTCACCACCGGAACACCGAACAACTAGAATCTAAGGATGACAACAAACACAAGTATATGTTGTGTTTGCTTTGAGTCAACATCACGATGCACCACACCCCTAAAGATGCTTCCAGTAGTAGAAGGGAATCGTCGGGTTTGTATACTACATCGTGGAATCGGTTTATTTTATAAAGTGACTTGTCGGATCACAGTATAACCAGAGAGAGTGTGAAACCTTTTCAGCGAATGCACGAGAGAGGGGTGTTGCGAGTTGCTTTTAAAGCTATCGGTTCTTATCAGTTTTGAAATGACAGGTAGTAAAACCAGCACTATTCTAAGGTAATTGTCAGCAATTCTCCTGTCAAAATATATTTTCAGTATGTTTCCATAACTCGCTAAGTTACGAAGTGTAGAATTCAATTCTCGTCGAGTGTCGTCGCGTAACAGGAGGAATTTATCCATTTTTGACCAACAATATCCATGTGAAATCCATGAGTTATTAAAGGAGAGGGAGAGAAAATTAAAGGTCTAAAACTATTTCCTCTTTTACAGCTAACTCTTCAAACTCAATTTCACTGAAGTAGAAATGAAAATCATATCGTTTTCAAAACACCACGATCTAACTTGGCATTCCCATTAGGCTAATTAACAATTGTTTAGTCCATTTTGTTGTTATCCTTATTGTATTTATCCTTGACATGCTACAAACATAGAGTTTACGAAATATCAACGGAATTAATTAGAATCCAACTCGACAACTTTGTACGTCTACTTTGATTTCCTTTGTATAAAATAGCTTTAGTGCACCACTTAGGCGATCGTCATTGTATTGTGACTATGATTTTAAAATAACTGACTATGTTCAAATTAAAATACGATCGATAATAGTACAGTATTTATAGTCAAAATTTAACATATCAATTTGAACTATTACTTTTGATGGTAATAAATAAACAAACATAGGAATAAGTGAAATCCTTCCATTGGCTAGCACCATAGACAGGGGCGTAGCTGAATATTTCGGGGCACCCCCGCAAGATGACGAAGTGGGGGCTGTATACTGTATAGAGAATTAAAGAATGAGAAGCGTGTGAAATATAAAAAAATATTCTTTCACTATAATTGTATTTTTCTGTAAAATAATTTAAGTAAAGTTGCTCTTAAAAGTAATTGTTAAAAAAAATTAAAAGAGATATTCAGTTATAATTATAACTGTGTTCTTATTTGATATCCAACAAAAAAAGGTCACAATATTTATATAAATATTGTTTATATAAATATATATATTTATATAAATAAAATTTGGCATTCTTGTTCAAAGAATTCATACACCGCATCCAAATTGAGAAATAAATTTAGCTCCAAATTAGGCGGCGCAACCTGTCAACATCTCTGAAAAATGAGGGATAAAAATTATTTCTCGAAAATTGTTCCGACGGTGTTAACTTCATGAAGATGTGCTATATTTTTATTTTTTCATGGGGATGATACTTTGGGGGTCGCTTTTCGGCCCGCCTGATTGAAGTGGGGCACGACTTGCGGTTCAATTTTAAAAATGCGCCGAAATGGCGGTCACATTTAGGGGGCGGGGGGTTCCGTTAGAAAATATGAATATATTTTTGGGTACCTTAGGCCCAATGCACACACAAGAGGCGAGAGGCAGGTGGCGGGCGAGGCGAGGTGCGGGCAAGGTGCAGGTGCGGCGTGGAACAGGCGTGTGTAAACGGTCCAACACACAGAAGAGGCGAGAGGCGGAGGCGCGGCGCTGGCGAGGTATGCAGGAGTCACGCTTCTTCAAAATGAGTGAAGAGGCGAGGAAGAGGCATCGAGGAGGCGAGAAAGCGACGCCTGCTCTGTGTGCATTGGGATATATGTTTACATGGAGGAGGCGTGTTTCACGCCGCGCCTGCACCTCGCCCGCGCCGCGCCTCCGCCTCTCGCCTGCTCTGTGTGCATTGGGCCATATGTTTATATGGAGTTTATATGGCGGGTGGCACGCCACGCCTGAACCTCGGCGGCGCCGCGCCTCCGCCTCTCGCCTCTTCTGTGTGCATTGGGCCTTAGGTTGAACAAACTTATTGCATAATATCCTTAAGCACAAGATTATTCCTTCTCCCATCTAAATACCTGATCAATCCTGGGCAGAGAGTGTTACTGATGAAGCTGAAATTTTCCCCAAATTCTTTCTCGAAAAATTTACTCTCTCTCTCTCTCCCGATATTTATGACCCAATCCACTCCACAAACATTACCCATGATCTTAATACCTCTTCAACTCTCTCTCATCCACCAAACGCCCATCCGATATTTTGTATGCTATAAATGATCTTCCTAGAAATGAAGTCCCTGGCTATGATCTCATTACGTCTCATATCCTTCAACACCTTCCCTAAAAAGATATTATTTACCTCACCTACAACTCAGTCCTTCGAACAACCCTTTTCGTTTCCTTATCGAAATTCGCCAAGATAAAGATGATTCATAAACCTTGTAAACCTTCCCACCTACCTACTTCCTATCTCCCTATCAGTCTCCTTCCTTTAATGGGAAAAATCCTTTAAAAGCTACTTCTCCGACGAATTAATCCAACTTCATATAACATCCTTAGAAATTCTCCAAAATCATCAACTAGGCTTCCAATGCCTCCATTCTCCGTCCAGCATTGCAACAGAGTCGTAAATGTAATATCCTCCTCCCTTGAGCAGATAAAGTATTGGTTAGATTTTTATTATGCTTTTAAGGGGCCCCATCGGCATTTGTACAAAGATATCGTAATTAAACCATTTAATAATAACATGTAATATTCATGTCGGTACAGTTGCGTCGCGTCATTAAGGGCATGTGGGGCTAAGCCCCACCAACTGATTTAAAGAAAAGAAACACTATTTAGTTGTCAACACAAATAAAGAGATAGATAGTTTTCGTGTTCATAAAGTACAATCGTAAGTAGATCCAGAGCGGCCGGGCAGGGCTGAGGGCAATAGCCCCGGCCGAGGGTGAGGTAGGGCGAGGGCTCCCTCGCTCAACCCCTACTCCACCGAGATATAAACGACACTGGGCAGAGCCCTAACTAATGCCGAGGCCACACATTGGCCGACATTTGCCAAATACGAATGTTTGAGTTTGGAAGGTTGGTCGAAGAGGACGACCATCCTTTCAATCACTCGGCGTGAGAGAAAGGATAAAAGTAGGCAGGGAGGTTTAATTTGGGTTCTTTTTTTTTGGGGGGGGGGGGGGTAATTTATTCTTATTTCTTTCCATCTCCCTTACGAAGGAAAAGAGTGTCGTTATTTTTGTTTTCAAGTTATTTTCTCATTGTTTTTTGAATTTCGATTTCGTAGTTTTTTTACTTTCCTTTTCGCATAAGAGGGATAAGTGACTTTGTTATCATTGTTTTGAAATTATTTTCTGTTTTTTTTTTAATTATATTTTTGTAGTCTTTTGATTTTCCTTCTTACCCACGAGAGGAAATTGCTTCGGTTTTTTTCAGTTTGTGAATCCTAAGCTATTTTGAAGATAAAATGACGTTAGAGTTTAAGTGTAACCACTGTCCTAAAGACTTTGCGAATAAAAATGTTTTAGCAAGACATGTAAAATGCAAAAAGCAATGCATGTTCATCAAAAAGTCAATGGACAGTTTCTCACATCATGTGTAACAAGCCAATATCAAACTTGTGTTATCTTTATTGCTTATAAAATGTAGTCTATGTAGTTACAATATTCAAATAAATTAAAAAACAAAAAAACAACAACAACAACAAAAAACACCATATAACTATATCTAACTGTCAGTGAAAGAAACAAGGTAATTTTGCTACTTTCTAATACACTGTGTATGCTGTACGTGTATATAGCTCTGTATAAAAAGAAAGATAGAATACGTGTGAAGGGTGAGAGGGCCTGTAAGAGGAGGGTAAGCCTTAGTGACAGCTGTCAGAGCTTGTAGTTCGTAGTGTTCCATCTAGTCGCTTTACCACCCAATACTACACCATAATCAAATATGTATTATATATAAAAAAAAACACTATATACATATATATATATATATATATATATATATATATATATATATATATATATATATATATATATATATTATTTTATCATATTAAAGCCAGGCCCGTCGAGAGCCGTAGCGTTCCCCACGGCTATAGACCTATATGGCCCCCTTCTTTTTACTGTTTTTTATTCGTCATTGTGGGACTTTTCACTAATAACTTGTGTATTGATCTTTTTAACTTTTATCCTTATATTAGGTTCTATGTATATATTTGCTCTAAGTGCATACCTATAAAAGGTACTGATAGTTACTAACCATAGTACTAGTTTTACTAGCCATAGTAAAACAAACTCATTTTAAAGACTACATCTATTTTACCGCAGTAATGTTAAAAAACCAATTATAACTTAAATTAGTATGGGTATATGAGTCATAATTATGACATTAAAATTAGATATCCATAATTGCTTGAAAACGTTTATAATTTCTCAGTCCTCAACCAAAACTCAATCTGGACTTTAAAGTAATCCTATAACCATAAAATGTTGTTTCGTCTATTTAATACATTATTGTTAAATATTTTAATTCAATTATTTTATATTTATACAAGTAGGAAGTAGGTTAATAAAGAGCAGCATTTCAATTCAATAAATATAAACAGATAAAAGGAGTAAGCACAAACAGGGCAAAATGGGTTAGTTTTTTTTTACTTTCTCATATAAAGAGAAAATATTGATGGCGCGAAAATTCGATTTTTTGAGGTCCCCTGAGCCCAAAAAAGTGTTTTTTAAAAAATGCCTTTATGTCTGTGCAGACGCCTGGAGCCTAAAGTACTGGGCCGGTTTTTACGAAATTTGGCATATACATACATGTTCAAAAAAATCATACCCCGAGGCGAAATCGAGAAATGAATTTTAGCTCCACATTTGAGGGCGCTACCCCCAAAAACTCTGTAATAAAAATTATTTCTCGAAAACGGTTCCGACGGATTTGATTAAAAAATTCTAAAATGTAGTTATTTAAATACAAATCTAACGATACGTTTTCCCGAGAAAAATCTAGTTCCTGAGAAAATGGCCTTAAACGCGGACGGAGATAGGCCGCGGGTTCGATTCCCCTAAATGATCTTTCCGCCTCTGCAACAGTTTCTGGTAAAGTGCAGAAAATACGTAATGCTAATAATATGCATACGTTAGGAAATAGATTAGCAATTCTCTGATCAGTGAGGGTATTAAGAAGTTCCAGAGGTTTTAATTTTAAGTCGTCTTCGAATTTGCAGGTTGGATACATTTATTGTGATCCATTTCCAAAAGAAGCTCATCTTAATTAAGATCTGTGTGGTATAGTCGTGACCATTTTTCAACTGTGTCGTGTATTTCATATTTTCGATACGTCCAAATAAAACTGAACAAATCATTGATTTTGTTGATTGCTTGGTATCATTGACTTAAGTTGTAATTATACTGTCAATTAAAACATAAGAAACTTCAACTTTTGCAGTATTTTCAAACAACTGTGTAAAGTAGAAGTCATCCAAAATAATTTTACATTGTAACTTTGTGTTTAATTATTAAAATAAATGTATTACCGTTCTAAAAACCTACATTATATTCATATAATTTTAATAAAATTCTTTTTTTATAATACTTAATAAATGCATGCATAACTACTTAAAAATCATACACATGAGCAATATTAGATACGTCAGTAAATCAAAATTCAATAAAAATTATTAGCTTGAATCTAGTTGTGTTTTACACTCATTTTTGAGAGGTAAAATACACTGGGGTTTTGTGAGCTTGCCTTTGAATAAAATACAGCTTTGATATCCAAAGAAATTCCTGTGGTCCTTCCTTTTGTTGTTATACTGCGTTGTTTATTTTTATTTGTCCTTTCTTTATTTAAGTTTGACCTTTTTTATGAGAGATTAAAAATTCTCTTTCTCCTTTGATTGGTTAAACAAGTTAGTTAAAATGGTTTTTTATTCTTAGCTGAGAGAAGATTAAAAATTATGAATTAATGTGTCGTTTACCTTTTGAGATTGGGTTGGGTTATGAAGGAAAAAAACAAATTTTTATCGAGAATTATTCATACGGTGCTAAAACGTTTTGGACAAGTAGTACACAAGAGAAAAAGTTTTGATTAAACAATTATTTCATAGCAGGAATGACATTCAAAGAAGACTTCAATTCCTTATTAATATTTGGACCCTCAGTTTATTAAAAACGCCCACATTAAAACCAGCCATTTTTAATTTAACTTTTCGTTTTAACGATATCTGACTGAATTCAAACTCAAGAGTAATAATAGAGTAATTTATTATTACACAATTTAAAGTAAATCCTTATTGCAGGCTGAATTAAAGTATTTTATTTGGTTAATCATAGCGAATTCAAAATGACCATGATTCACCCTTGAACTGATATTGATTAAATCATCTAAAAATCAGCAATAAATTGATGACTAATCATACAACCATCATTAATAAACTGATTTCTAATTATTCGTGGATAACTAATGATGACAAAACGGTAGACGGAAAAAATGCCCACGGAAGAAAAGTCCAAAATAATTAAACTTGAATTGTTAATAGTAATATTTAAACATAATTAATTAATTTTTTATATGGTTATAATTTCCATTTCAAACAGGTAACAAATCCAAATTAGACTGCCAATTAGTGTGGCACATACCTTCCTTGTATCCTATCATGTACTTCATTATATACAGAGACCTTCAAAATGTAGCATTTATTTTTATGAAATGTGGCACTAAAAAGTGTGGCAATATGGCACTTATTTTGGCCAAATGTGGCATTTATTTTAGCTAATGTGGCATTTATTTTTCAACTTCATCCCCCCCCCCCCTTTCCATTGTAAAAGGGATATTAACTCGTGTATCTTGAGTCCTATTAACTACATTATTACAATTTACAGGTATTTACAATACCCTACAATGACCCACATTGAGCAGTGATGAGCTAGAGCTAATGGCTCTTAATCCTTAAGGCAGTGACACACTTCGCCACCCGGGTGGCGCCACCTTCTTGATGCCACTTGCTTCCGACACCTGTTTTTCGCCACCCGAGTTTTTACTTTTTTCGGGCAGTCGTGAAATGGACCCGGAGGAGATAGCTGTGCATGCATATCATTATGTTGAAATAAGAATGAAAAAAGGCATTTTTGGGTTCTTCGAATAATTTGCAGACAAAAAGAATATCTACTATAGTTTGTTTCATACAGTGTATGAATGTCGTGTGGAACTTTCAACGAATAGCTTAGAATATTGAAGAACAGTTAGACCAGTAAAGACACTTATATGAGGGATGCAGTTTGCCCCTGATTTGATAGAAGGAGTGGGGACTGAGTGGCAGTGGCTTGGATGGCAACGTCTGACGGGTTCAATTGAAAACAATGGGCTGACCGGGTGGCGCCACCTGCAGGTAGCGGCTAGACAGAGGGACGGTGCTACCCGGCGTGTGGCGCCACCTCGAGTGGTAGGTTGCATTTTATTCTCATTGGTGATTGGGTAGCACCACTCGAGTGGCGCTACCCGAATGACGAAGTGTGTCACTACCCTAAGATAGGAATCCACGTCACTTGGGGAATCCTCAGCACCTTGGAATCCTGCCCTGCAAGGCGTATCTTACCTGGTTTTATGGGTTGTAGCAGAACCCCTTAGGATATTAGAATATTTCTATTTTTTTCTCAGAACTTGGCCCAAATAAGGCAAAATGTGGCAAAAAGTGTGGCATTTTACCGAAAATCGGCAAAATGTGGCTTTTTACCGAAAAATAGGCAAAATGTGGCATTTTAGTATGGCGCCATGGCAAAAAGGCATTTGAAGGTCTCTGATTATATATTACTTTATTGTTATACTGTTTATTGTGTAAAAAATGTTCCCCGACCTAAAATTCCAATTTTAAATTTGAAGTTCACGTTTACGCGAGCGTTGTGCGTGAACGCTTGGATGGATAACGTTGTCCAACGAACTCAACCTGGGGATTGGTAAAATGGACCTGTCTACCAAATTACATCATAATCGGTCGACATTTACTCAAGTTATCGTTGCACGTTTCAAGGATTCGCGGACATATAGACCGACAGACAGACAAGAGACCAAAAATGTTTCCTGATGTCTGAAAAGGATTTCTGTCTTGGAATTTTTAAAATCGGAGACATAAAATGTTAGCGTTCTCAAAAGTGAACACAATGCTTCCGTTACCTTCGGTAAACTCTGAAGCAAAAAACAAACCATTACACATGAACACTGAACACTGCTGAAGTAGGAATGACAATCGTCAGGACTATCTGACCTATTTATAAGATGTAAGAAGTGTGTATGTCTGTACAATATTTTTATTGTTAAAATATTGTTTAGTGTGTGATGTAATATATTGTAGGGATTCACTCATGGTGATTAGTCATACCTGATAAAAACCCTACGATTCTAAACAAGATACATCTTTAGTCCAGTAACCCTAGGTACCGTTAATTTTACAGTTTATATAACTGCAAAAATACAATAGCCTAATGGCTATTCTATTTAAAAATAGGTTAAAATTTGTTAGCGTTAAAAATTAACTAATTATATTTAAAAACTACCATAAACGATTAAAGTTTAATTATTTTGGACTTTTTTCCGTGGGCATTTTTTCCTGGGTTTTTCGGTGATTCGACAAAAAATACAATTCTTGTAATTGAAAATTTATTGATTAAATCGCCTTACAATTGGTAAAATTCCGATGAGATGAAATTCTATCATTAGTCTTGAAAAGGCGACCTTGCTGGAAATAATTAAATCAGAAATAGTTCAAAAGTATGTGCTGCTTCATTTTTAAATATTAACGTTAAATATACCGTTAATCTATTTATTTTCCTAAATAAGTATAATTTAGAAATTATTGGACTCATAGTTTCAAACTTAAGAGCTTAAACAAAAAACTATTAGGATTAAACTGTGATCTCCTCAATTTGTTTTTAAAATCATCATCCTCGGTTATATTTCACATAGATTTAAAGCAATCCATCCCAGTGATGCTAACTTTATTAATAATCCCAAAAAAGTGATAAGATGTACCGTGGCTGAATGGATCCATCTTAAGCATAGCTAAACATTAGTGCATTATCTTAGTGCGTAGCTTTGTTTTCCGGTCCAAGATTTTTCTTCCACTACTGGAAGCCTTTTCAGGGGTGTAGTGCATCGTGAGGTTTACTTGAAGCAACAACAAGATAAACTGACGACTGGAGAGAAGCACGACGTATTTATACGGGTTTTCTGGGACGTAGATTCTACCTGGTTTTCCCGGGGGTTCCTTGGGTCGGTCAGGTTAATCCTTTGTCGAAATGATACAATCGCGCAGCCTTCGTCAGTGTCCCTTTGTAGAGCGGGTTTGTAAGTCGGGAAGTGACGTTGGCACCTCGCTGCCTCTTGAATCAGCATGGCACAAGTACTGACGAGGTTTCTTGGTCCGAGAAAGGGTGAATCTATCCTCTCTGCTGAAATTCTCTATCTCAATAGCCTCCCTTAACCACCCTGCTGTGAAACCAATTTACTGATGTGAGTACACGAATGCCCTCAAAATTGATGACATGGCCGGTTACTTCAGAATGATGCGCTATCGCTGATCTATAATACTTTGTAATAAATACGCCATCCTTCTCTCCAGTCGTCAGTATATCTTGATGTTGCTTCAAGTTAAAATCACGTTGTACCAATAATGATGGGCTAGTAATGGTAAACGAAACGCCGAAACAATCTCTTTGTGACGTCGATTTCACCGAGCTTGGAAACGTTGTTACTACGGACGTGTTAAAATTCTTCAACATACAAAAAGTGTCAGTAAATCTTAAAAAGAAAAAATACTTGTACTGTCGCGGGACACACTGTAGGCAGAGCTGGATTTACATATTTGGTGGCCAGGGGCCAATAAAAATTGCCGCCTACCCCCCCCCCCCCCCCAAATGCTGTGACAATTTTGTAATTCCTATAAAAAAAAAAAAATACTGCAAGTTTTGTCCTATAAAACATATGGACTATTGTTTTTTTTAAAATAAAAAAAGTTTTTGAATGAAAAACAATTTTCAAGTACACAGTATTTATATACAAGTTTTATTTTAAAATTAGTCATGATTTAACAGTAACTTCGCTTGTAGGAAATATAAAGTTAAAGTGTAGTTATAAATAATTTTAAAAAACGGCCAATCATGCACCATGACTTAAGGAGCGAATTTTTTAAAAAAATCTGTGTATTATTGGCTTGTGATAATACAGGAATATTTTGGTTTAGAATTTGGATGGGTGAAAAGAAATTGGTACACAGGGGTACCGGGTACAAAAATCAAGATGCATGTCGTTCGAAAGCTCTGAGTACAGTAATTGTTGTTATGTACACTTTTGTCATATTTTCATATAAGAGGGGGGGTAAAATGGATAAAACACGTTTTATGCTATTTTTGACCCTAAATTGTCAATATTTGACCCCTAAATGAACTCCAAAAATTCTGGCCAACGAACTCAGCCTTTATTTTGATATTATTGACATTTTAAAATTTGTTTGGATTTTTTAAGTGCATCCTAGGGTGAGATATCGTCTGGAGTGACACATACATACATAAGAAAAAGTGTTAAATTTCAGGAATCCATTAAGATTGGTATGATTTCTATGGAGAAAATTTTCAAACATTCGCATTTAAAAAATTTTGAAGCCATTGCAATAGCTTAATTTTCTTTGAAAATTCGCTTAAAAAGAAAAGTAATTGAATACCTTTATTGAGAAATTTGTTTATTTATATTTCTTAAGTCTTGCTTTAACATTAGGAAAGTCATTTATGACATTTAAATTCAAGTCATAGTCCAGTTATTTTAGTCATAAATATGGCTTCTGTTCCAAAAAATTCGAAGCTTCAATTTTTTATTTTTTGATCACTTCATTTTGACATCCTGAAAAGCACAACTTTTTGCGTATTTTTGTAAATATCTTGCTTCCTCTAGCTCGGAGACCAATTACTGATCAAAATTGAAGATTTTAAAATTTCACACATGAAACATTTGTTTATTTTTTACTTAGAACGAACCTTTTGGAGAATAAAGTGCTCCAAAGTTTCCGCACAAGGCGTAAAAAATAATTTTATTACATACTAATATAGATAATTGTCAATTAGCGTTGGTGGAGCTGAAGGGTTTGCTTGGAGATAATGCTCCTACCGATGCGACAATATAAGCCAAATTGATTGAAAAGTATGGCAAGAATATTGTTATTACGATTCAGTGTATGCAGCGATACTGCGGACGTCTTCTCTTATAATTGTTGCATCAGCTTCAACTATTCGTGGAAGTTCTTCTTCTTGATTCAATTTTTTATTTTCATATACCAAGCGTTAGAAAGAATAGTCGCATGAGTATCGAGGAAGCTAATCATTGTCATTTTTTGGTTTTGTTGTAATAACAATGTTGTTGCCATACTTTCCAACCAATTTTGCTTCTTTTGTCGCATCCGTAGGAACATCATCTTCAAGTAAAACCTTCCATGTAAAACATAGACAATTATCTATGTAAAAAAAAATTTTCTTACGTCTTATGGGGAAACTTTGGAGCATTTTATTATCCAAAAGGTTCGTTCTACGTAAAAAATAAACATCATGTTTCATGTGTGAAAATTTATAATCTTTAATTTTGATCTGACCGTCAATTGGTCTCCGAGCTAGAGGAAGCGAGATGTTTACATATATACGTAAAAAGTCTTGCAAAAACTAACACTACTCAAGTTATAATAAGCTAGGTTTTTGCTAAACCGTTCGTTGTACGTAAAAAATGAAAGATAACTTTTCTGTGGTAAATTTAATAATCACCTTAATTTGTCTCCGAGCCATAGGAAGCGAGATATTCATAAAAATACGTAAAAAGTTGTGCGGCAACGGATAACAGATATTCTTCGCCCTATATTCCGTAAACCATCCATTGTACGTAAAAAATTAATGAGATTTTTTTTTGTGGTAAATTTTGATATCTTTAATTTTGATAACCACCTTGATTGGTGTCGGAGCAATAGGAAAATACCGAATTTGTTGACCTTTGCCCTTGAATATCAACTAACGCGACCACGATCTCATTGCCGATTTTCAATATGTTTTTCAGAACGTCAAAATGAAGTGATCAAAAAATATAATGTATTTTTTGATCACTTCATTTTGACGAGTTGCAATATCATTGAAGCTCCGAATTTTTTGGAACAGAAAACCTAAAATTACTGGACTATCAAAAAAGCAAAAGAAAAGTGTTTTTAATGCACTTAATAATTATTTAATGTTTATATTATAAACTCTTGGCTGCTGGGAATTCTTTAAATTGTTTAAAAACATAGTTTTATTCCCGTTTTTACCTTTAAAGATTACGTTGTATAAAAATAGAGTAAAGTTGGCCTAAACTGTAGTTCTAACTGGTGTACGTACGTGAATAACTAGCGGCGACGAGTTATAAATCACTTACCGTTCTATGCCCAAAATCTAAAATCCACTTAAACACTAATAAATAAAAACTTATGTCTACTGACTCATACTCTACTGTACAATTAGTATATAAAAATTCAATTAGTAAATAAATATTATACTTTTTGTTCACAAGAGTTATATTGTAATGTCCAATATAAAAAAAAAAATGTTTTATGATTTTTGTTTTATTTTTCTTTCTGCCGCCTTTTGCCACCTTCGAAAATTTGCCGCCAGGGGCCCGGGCCCCCATGGCCCCTGCCTAAATCCAGCCCTGACTGTAGGAACGAAGTTTCTTACGCTTTTCATTTAAAATAAATTATAAAATCACACTACTAAGTATACGATGTACGTATACATTGTGGAGTTAGAAAAGAGACAAAATTAAAAAATATTCTACTCGAACTACTTGGCAAAATTAAAAGAATAGATTTTTTTTTATTATTATTTATAATGATTTATTACTTTTATTTGTAATGATTTTATATCATTATATACACAATAATTATATAAAATAAATATGTATTGAATATTGAGAAAATTGACTATCATGATGAGTTGATAGTTAAAGAGTATGAATGCAATTGAGAGTCTAGTAGTGGGGGAGCACCCCTGCATTTCACCCAACTACACACTCCGGACGTCTCCTTTTCAACGATTATAATATATATCCCTTTACTACACAAATCTGCTGTCTGTATCTAGTTGAAATTTTACATTGGTGTTACAATTGTACTTCAGTCGATGTTTATGATAAGTAATTTCTTCGTATTGTGTCAATAGGGGGTTTTTCTTTATAAAAAAAAAAAGAAATGAACTAATTCATTTTTGTTTTTTAAAAAATATGGTTATATTTCGTCCCTTTTTAGGACATTTTCAAACCTGTAATTAAATATACAAAAATTAGAAATACATAAACCTTTTACTTCAATAAACATTTTCCATTTTAAGGATTTAGTTAAAATTAAGCAATATATATAAAAAATATAATTACCTTTTTGGTAAAAATTCTTTAAAAAATAAATAAAATTGCAGGAGTACTGCAATAAGTCAAGAAATATTTTTTATATAAAAACTAATTATCACTTATGAAGTAACTCGTCAATAAGGAGTCTTAACCAATTAAAATAAATTAAATTAAAGGAAAAGGGTGAGTCACTTCACAAAGGGATCTGATCCATGACTGACCTTTTAATACAGCTTTCTTCTAATCTGATGTATAAACTAAAAACCCAGGTTCACTTACAAGTTTCCTTTTTACAAGCTATACTGTTTATCTCATTCAATAAATACCAAATTACAATTATTTTTCTTTGAACAATACAAAAATTACTATTACATTTAAAATGACTTTTTTACGGCCAATAACAATTTCTATTTTACTTACTTATTTATCCATTCTTCCACTAAATATTTAACAACAATTTATACATATATACATACATACACATACACACATACACACATACACATACATACTCATATATATTAATAAAAAAACAAATAAATAAATAAAATAAATAAATAAATTTCAATGACAATAATAACAATAATCATAATTCCCTATTAGGGAAACCTCCTTTTACAGATAAAAAATACATTAAATAATTTAATAAAAATTCAATTTAACAATTATATATGTAGGCAATTTAAAATAATAACAAATAAATAAATAAATAAAACTTTCGCAGTAAATTAATCTGTTAATTTTGACTTTATATTCAGAGTTTTAAAAATTCCTGAATAAAATTTGTTCAATTCTTTAGTATCAGTTTTATAGTTAATATTGTTAGGACAACTTGATATAAATGCTGCTTCTAGCAATTTTCTTTTTGAGTTATTGGTTTCTTTTTCTAATATTCTAGCTTTATTAAATTCTGGGAAATGATTTAGTTCTATGGAATGGGAGGCTAGAGCAGTTTTGCTATTTTTATTCTTAACATCTCCCTCGTGTTGTTTCATTCTATTCTTGAATGTTTGACGGGACTCTCCTATATATTTTTTATCACAATCTCTGCACGGGACCACATATATAAACCCCATTTCTTGGTCCTTAGGTACTTTATCCTTAAGTTTGCTGAAAAATTGATTTTTCATTTTATTAATGGGTTTCATACTAAACTTAATTTCTGAACAATCAAATTCTTTAAAAGTATCTGCAACCTTCTCTGTGAGCCCTTTAATATAAGTTATAGAGTGGTATTTGTATATAGGTTGAGTTTCTTGGTCTTCTATATTACCAAAATAATCTTTAGGTTTCATTGCTGTGTGCCAGAGTTTTTTAATTAATTTTAAAGGGTACATATTTTTTATTAATTTGTCATAAATGAATTTTTTAACTGTAGGTAAGTGGATAGGGTCAGTTAACAGAATGGCTTTTTTACAAAGGTTTGAAACAGCGTTTTTCTTTTGATAAAATGGATGGTAAGATTGGAAGTTCAAAAAATTTTTCTTTTTAATATCTTTCTCAAACCATTTAGTAGAGAGTTTACCTTCTTTATTTTTGATAACTGTTATATCTAAATAATTTAACAAATTTTCTTTTTCAACCTTTATTGTAAATTTGATATTGCTATTATAATTATTGAGTTATTTTAAAAAAATTTCGCAATCTGACTTTTTTATAATAACGAACAAGTCGTCTATGTATTTGCATATTAATTTGGGTTTAAATGAACATTTGCTTAAAACATTAGTTAATAATGAATTTACATATATACCGCTTAGATTAACGGACATGCTACCCCCCATGGGTAATCCTTGTAACACTCTATATAATTCATTATTCACCAAAAAATAATTATTATTACAGCAAAATTTTAAAGTTTCAAGATATGTATTTTTACATTTTATATTAGTATAAGGTTCAATCTGTTCCCAATTAATTTGTATCATCTTGTATATATCTTGTAGCGGTATGCTGGTGAACAATGATTGAATATTTGGAAACCATTATTTCCTCATATTTGGAAACCATTATTTCCTCTTCACTAACGGATAAGTTTTTAATTTTTTCTTTAAAAAATATTGAGTTTTTACAGTCCCATAAGTTATTGTTATTTAAGAAATTTAGAGTAGGGTTAAGGAATTTAGTTAATTTTTCGGTTGGGGAATTAATAGCATCAGTGATTGGCCTGATTGGAAAGTTTTCTTGATGTGCTTTGATGTTTACGATGTTTTATTAAATTCGTTACGTGAGATCGTAAAGATATTGGCAAAAGCGTTGTTTTCTCTATTAATTAAAACGTTTAACTCCGCTTTTATAGTTTTAGCGATATTTAACACTTCATAGCGGTGTCGCTGTTGGTTTTACTGAAATATTGAATTTATAAAAGTTTTTTGTCTCATCAAATAGATGAAGTTATAATATTTTCCGTCCTAAAATTCCAATTTTGCATTTGAAGCTTACATTCACACGGGCGTTGTGGATAACATTGGCCAACGAACTCGTCCTTGGCATTGGTAAAATGAACATGGGTAACCAATGTCAACTAAATTGGTCAACTTTTACTCAAGCTATCGTCAACAGTCGATTTCGTGACGGTCGTTTTTTGTGACGATCGGTATTGTGGCGGTCGATTTTGTTACCGGTCGTTTTTTTTCGGATTCCCTCCCGGCGCTATAACGTGCCATATGGAACTTCGTTTCTAAAGTTGAACCACCAATTATATAAGATTTTAGCCCCTGATAAAAAAGTTTCGCCGCTAAATTTACTCGTTAAATTATACTTTACCACTTTTTTTCTAGCAAGCATGAAACCTGTTTCCTACGACAGATAACACTTAAGACAAGATAAAACTTAGAACACATTAGCTCGGTATCCGACAGGTTATGTTTCTCTTGTAAGCTTCAACCCGTGTTAAGTTAAAGTTATTTTATTTGTTATAGTATAACATTTTCTATTCCTAAAAATGCACAAGCGACGAGAAACAGAGTATACAGGTGATTCGATTCTTCATGCAAACTATTAATACGTCTAAGTAATTCCAGCAATACAACGTTTTTAAGTAATATTCATATAAAACTGTGCAGTAAAAGAAAATGTAGGTACTGATCTAAAAAGAATAAATGTATTATAGCGTTGTATCTTTTAGGAGTATCTAAGGCAAGGGTAAGATATATCGACCAAAGAACAGGTTCCCACAATACTAAAAATTACTCAAACAGAATATTATTTCGAACACAATTACTAACGAAATACATTTACCAAATCTAAATTATGTCAAAAGAAATACATAAAGTGGCAGTTTCAACGAGTATGGCGTATAGTTGACAAAATTATACTTTCATCGTGTTACCCAAGCAAATTTTCTGGCATACATTTCTTAAATATCTGTTATAATATTTAGTCACTCTTGACACAAAGGGTGAACTTTATTCTCACTACGATAAACTCATATTTGTAACGTAATCAACCTTCATCAAATATGATACAGAACAATCTCTTGGTTTTCCAATGAAATCCGCGTCACAAAGGGTTTCAAGTCCTTAGTTTCACTTCTACTACTGGCATCTTCAGAGGTGTGGTGCCTCGTGATGTTAACGCAAAGCAAGAGTATATCTTTATTTTTCATTCCTTATTCACAAATTTCTATCCAGATAGTCATAGTAGGTAATGTAACCAATGCGACCAATGGACGTAAAAGTGGGTAAGCAAACAATACTAATGTTGCTAATCAAACTATTATTTTTTCACACTGAAAACTGTATACCCAATTTTTCTGCCCCTCCCTCCCTCTATATTAAAAAGAAAAATGTATATAAAACACTTATACATTGTAAATGCCGTGGACGACACACAAAGAAGAAAATGTGTAACATATTTCCAGATACAAGAAAACAACTTTGGAATGAAAATATGTACATGTACAGGAACCTCTCTTACTCCTGAAAACCTGGCTCAAGAAATGGAGAATAAAAATTAATGAAATAAAAGTGTTAATGTGACGTTTAGTTTATTAAGGCATGGCATATGTGAAGCAATATTCGTTAACCAAATTCCTATCCCTCACTCCAGTTTCGTTCACTACCTTGGTTTACACATGGACCGTCGTTTGATCTGGGCACATCATAAAAAACTTAAGCGTCAAGACTGCAACCGACGCTACAAACTTTTACTCAGACTTCTACACCATACATCTGAAATCAACACACATAACAAATTGCTTAATTATAACACTATAATTTAGCCTATATGGGCATACGGCATTGAACTCTGAGGTTGCACCAAGCGTCCCAACTCCTATCGTTTACAATCCTTACAGCCTAAAATCCTAAGAAGAATAGTCAACACTCCTTTCTAGATTTCTAAGATCTCCAGCATGTGTTCTAAATTTTATCTAGTCTTAAGTATTATTAGTTATTATATTAGGAAACAGGTTTCATGCTTATATTTTTCTAATGAGCATTGTTTATGATTATTTTCTTCACACTTCATTTTGTGAATCTCAGAATTGCTCTGGCCAGGCCAATTCTTCTTAACTTTTACCTGATAGAAATTACAAAGAAATAAAATAACGAACAGTATACTAAAATTATACTTAATAATATTTATTTAATTTTTTTTCTAAGAAATTGATATTTAAATAAATAATTAAATGATTTATTAATTATAACTCAATTATACAATAAATTATAGTAAAATCACGAATATGATATATCCGCTGCATGTTTAAAGACAATTTATGAAGTTGAACAACAGTAAAGTTTTCGAATATGCGTATTTGTTACTTTACCATTGTTTAATCCCATCTTCGTGACTTTGCATTAAGTGATTCAGGGTTGCTGTCGTGAATTGATATAGATTCCAATATTAATCTCATTTTTCGACAAAAAGTTGGATTCGCTACTTTACCATTGACCATTGGGGAAACGATGTAATTATATACTTTTAGGAATATTGGTAAAAATAAAAAAAACCAGAAGAAATCTCGAAGGATACTTCTTGATGTTTTAACCAAACCTTAACTGCTTAATTTGTGAGATAGTATTTAACATTAGTTAAATATTTGCCCTTTAAATTTAATATTAAATTTATATATAACTTTTCATCTAGCGTCTAATTAACTAATCTTATGGCTTCGCCCTTTCCCTTCACCCTACCCTCTTTAGTCGAAAAAAATTCATTAAAATAACCCTACTCCAACATTTAGGTAGAAAAGGGTTTAACAGAGGGCGACATGCCTTCAGCAAAGATATTTGAATTAGCACTAGAAACAGGTATTTTTAGAAATTTGAATGAAGCGAAGACGGTATGTACGTTCATTAAGGTTAACGCTTATGATTATATTTAAAATTTAAAAATATTTACACTACCACCATTAAACTAACGAATTTACGCGTATATTTAAAAATAATTTAATCAGTGAACATTGATAGAACTGGAACGGAGCCATTACAAAATTAAGAAGGAAATATAGAGGAGTCTGCAGAGCCAGGGGGCAAAGATGCCCTCGTCTGGAGCCAAGGTTAGAATCCTAACAAGTAAAAGTTAATTAATATTATTATTATTATTATTATTATTATTAAAGAGGGAAGGAAGAAAGCCTGCTAACAATTACCACAATATAGAGACTTGAAACTTGAAACCCCACTTTTTCGTCGCAGTACTTTAACTTCTGACCTATGTTAGAAAACATTTTTGACATTAATTACAGGATCAGTTGATAAACAAAAAGAGCTTAGTTGGACAAATATTGAAAAAGGGATCTATAGCAACAAAGAGATAGAAGTAAGAGACATAATAAAATGCTAAATTCTTAAAATTTAAACTTTATAAATTATACATATATTTAAGCAATTGATGGATTTGATTCATATTGATGAAACGTTTCAACCCTTTATAGAGTCATCTTTATTCAATATGTTATTCTAAAATAAACATAATAGGAAACTAGAGCAAGATATATTATATAAATATAATATTAAAATTAGAGGGAAAATATTTAACTAATGCTATCTCACCAATTAAGCAGTTAAGGTTTTGTTAAAACATAAAGAAGACTCCTTTGAGATTTGTTCTGTTTCTTTAACGTATACCAATCTTCCTAAAAGTAGATTATTATATTATGTTAGAGGAATTGTACGGTCCTCGCCTAAAATACGGCCCCTGCTATATTTCATTTTGCTGTATATTTCATTCTTTCATTTTTGTCATACCGGCGCGACCTATCGAGTAAATAGACCAAGCTTCGGTAAGGTCCCGCCCACCGGGTCTGATATATCGCCGCCGCCGGACACCTGCGAGGCGAGAAAGAGAGGCCACTCCCCGAGCCAGACTCAAGCTAAAACTCGCGTCAATATTTCACCAAACCGTGAGTGCCTGATGGCTCCCATTTTTACTATCCTATTTCTTTGCCCGTAGGTTTTATCATCCCTTCAATACGGTCCTATATTCCCCAGAGGAACGTCAGAAATATTATTCTGTTTACACGCCTCAATATGATCAACCATGTCTAAACTCTTTCGAATTCCAACAGAATATGACAATTGAGGGGATAGGGTTTCTCACAACAAGAAGTTAAACATGTAAAAGTAAACTTGGTGCAAAGGCTTCCACGGATTGATTCGTCATAAACAGCTTGATTTTCCTGTGAAATCCAAGTCACGAAGAGGTTGAAATCCTTGGTTTCGCTTCCACTACTGGCGCATATTCAGGGGTGTGGTGCATCGTGATGTTGACTCGAAGCAATACAGTATATCTTGTGTTTGCTTCTAGTCAAAATCACGATGCACCACACCCCTGAAGATGTTTCCAGTAGTGGAAGCGAAACCAAGGATTTCAACCCATGAAAACAGAGCTGTTTTTGATGAAAAAGTCAATTAAAGTTATAAGGGCTGGTGGTAAAAACATAAAAGAAAGGTTAACTGTTAAATAAAATCGAACTAAACTATCCCGTATTCATAATAATATTGAATTTAAATTCTATAATATATACTTTACTGAATTAATTATAAAGTTGCAGTCATTGATTTCCAGAAATTAAATTTATTTTCGCCAATATCTCGGCCCCTTGCGGTTTGGCCGCAAAAACCTCTTATATGGCTGAACTTATATTTAAACGGACTTCCTTTTTGTTGTTTATTTAAAAAAGTCGTAACCATTTTTGAGAATTAATCTTTTTTAGGGGCCGCGCTCTATTTTGGTATTCACTTCATTTTCCGATTTCACCTTCGGGTATAATTTATCTGAAAATGTATGCCAAATTTCATTGAAATGTTTAGTCTCCACGCATCAGCCCAGACTAAGTATGAGAAACAGACATCTTTAAAAACCAGTTTTTTGGACTAAGTGCCCTTAAAACGTGTATATCCAGAACGCACTCCGAACGATAAAAATGAGGGTGGTTGTAGTGGAAAGGGTGTTGTAATTATGTGTATGTTTTTAGGGGTATTGTGGCAGTGACGCCTCCTTTGTCTTAACTTGCTTTCCACGAGGCTACCTTTTGTCCAACTACTCCAGATAATATCTTATTTCTATTTAAACCAAGAATCTGATTAATGGCAAGGGGTATTATGAAATATTTGCTACCCCGGGGAATGAGAGAGGTGGAAGGCTTGGCATAACGCTTCTTGTCTCGCTTTTACTTGAATTTAAAGAAACATCTTACTTTTTGTTTTTATGCATATATTTAAGGAGCAATTATACGGCCGACCAATTCTTTCCGGCGTTCTTTATTTGCGTGGATGAGGTCAATTTAAAAAAAAAGTTAAAAGATTAATACTAATCGAGCAAAATAATCGATTCGAGGCAAACGATTAATCGATTAAATGAGTAATCGAATCGGCCATCCCTATTTCAGACGTCCCTGTCTGATAAGAATCGGCTGACCCGGTGCACTTCGGCCCAACTCAACTAAACTCACGCACTATTACCTAAATAAAATATAAAGAAAACGTTTCCGAGAAAAAAATTACTAGTTATAAATATAGAGAATAATAAATAGAACACTGATATATACATAAAAGGTAAAATACTATTTTAACTGTGTGATGAGAAAATTTCAAAAATAATTACGACTATTCTAATTAAACAATTCTAAAAGTTAGTCCATTTAACATGAAACCAAATCTTTATTCCGGAAAAATCTATTTTTCCGGAGACATTGATAAAATTAAATCTGATTTAGCTGAAAATCTAAAACGAAATTTAAACAATTACATTTTGAATACTTTTTAAGTATGACTAATAATAAATTAATTAAATTAGATAGTCATAAAAAATTAATTAAATTAGATAGTCATAATAAATTAATTAAATTAGATAGTCATAATAAATTAATTAAGATATTATGGAATTTGAATTCAGTATTGCTGTGAACATGAGAAAAATTTTCGCTTCGTACCTTTTCTTGAAGATTCCTAAGTGTTGTAGAACAATAAATATGCTAAACATGCTTGGGAACATGATCGCATAAATGCTGTATACAGCGAAACGCTGTAATAAGACAACGCCTGGAAAGGTTGGTAACGAATTTGATAGTATAGTAATGTGGTTAACCTCTGAACCCTTTCCGAGAATTTACATTTATAACTTTGGTACCATAGGAAGTTTTACCGGTGCTTAAAGAATTGGATTAGGAATTAGTTGGTACTACAGTACGTACATTGCCAACACGCAATGTCGACACACACACGATGTCTTAAAAAGATTTCCTCCAACCCACGCCATATTTCCATAATAGAAAACAGTTAAGGTCAAACGTAAACATTAAAGAGAAAAATAATCGTCCGAACAGTGTTGTGAGGCTGGTATTGTTTATTGTTGTGAAACTTGGAATATGGCGAAGAAATATACAGATAAACTTATAATAGCGGTGAGGCGAATGGAGTATGTTAAGAATAAATAAGAAAGAAAGGCTAATCAATAGATCAGAAAACAGACTTGGATGTAATGAGAAGAAGTGGAAATGAGCTACCACAGATATAAGATGGACAAAGAAAATTATAGAATGGACTCTTCAAGAATATATTGAGATTCTATCTTTAATAATCAAGAAATTAAATGCCAAAGATACCAAAAAAAATTAAACCCAAAAGAAAAGAACTTTTAAATGTAAAAGGAATCTCTAGTGAAATTCAGTCTTTTTCATTTTATTGATTGGAAGGTAGAAGACGTTGTTCGGTAAAATAAAAGACTGCTGAAGAATGACTGATAGTCAAGCTGGAGGTTCCGGTCCGAATACCCAGCAGGCTTCGGTCACTGGGAAACCATTCTAATGACATCTTTAACTTTAATACCACTTCTACGTGATTCCAATTCCAACACAGGGCAAATGATCACAAATAAGAGATTGCCCCACCCACTCCCTTTGTCCTTGGCTACTACCGATAGCAACATAAACTCTACAATATCCATTCTCATTTTCTTAAAGCATTTCCCTTTAACGTTTTTATTTATTTTTTTCCCCCAACTATTTTATTTTTTTAACGGATACATATAAAAAAGAGTTCGCGTGACAATGCCTTATTTTTTCACCCCCTGCTAACAACTATAGGAGGTAAAAATCGGTCCGAGACAACTGAGACTAACTTTCTCATATAATCTCGCTCCCAGATCCTAGAAAACATGAATATATTGTTATCTATACTGACGGATACGCGTGTCGATCCGCTACCTGTCATTGTGAACTCACCTTTAGGAGGGTTCCTATAGAACCTTCCAAGGGAAGTGAGAGCCCCACCCGGCACTACCGCGTCTACTCCAATTATCCAATTATCATTATTAACTATTAATTTGCCTAATATTAAATATTTATTGCATTAAGCTCGTTTCAATGACAAAGCCACGCGATGCCTAGTTAATATATTATTTAAAGTGTGTTCAACAAGTGGATGTTTACTTTTTGTTTTCGACTATCAACAAAATCACATTTATTTTCATAAATATCTCGGCAGAGTAGATTTTTTCCGGAAAAAAAGCTTACGTCGTTAGATTCGTATTTTAATGGACTACATTTTGAAGTAATTAATTAAAACCATCTCTCACATTTTTTCAGAGTTTCTGGGGGTAAACCCAGATCTGGAGTCCCTCCAGATTTGGATCTAAAATTAATTTCTCGATTTCGCCTAGGGGTATGATTTTTCTGAACATATATGTTGGTCAAAATCGGCCCAGTAGTTTAGGGTGTCCACACGTGTGTATATATATATATATATATATATATATATATATATATATATATATATATATATATATATATATATATTTATGTATATATTTTAAATTTTGCATTTTTTGGTTTTATGAGTTGAACTATACCTACCCTAAAAAAAAAAAATCCCCCCACCCAACCACCCTATAACGGCTTGTCCTAAAATTTAGACATAACTCCTGCAAATACCCCGTGATGGTGATTACACTTTCCCGAAACAATTTCATTTACCTTGTCGTTATTACCATTACCTATAAAAACATTAATTTTTCATAAGCAGTTTTAAACCCTTTTTATAATTTTCAATTCTAATTAAATAAAAACACTATTATAAGTACGTTTTCTGTCTCTTCGAGGTTTTACTTGGTGTATTGGTATATAATTTAAGACATTTTCTTCTTTTTTTACTCTTAAATCCTTGCTATATTTCGCCCTAACACCTTGGGCTTCTTCAGGCTAATTCTTTAATCCTCAGTCATATATGAGTCATTGAATAAAATGGTTTTTCATACATTTAATTTACATAAAACTTGTCACTCACGCATAAAATACTCGTTGAAATTAAAAAAAATACATGAATCTCCCCAGTTTGACTATGAGAGAGAGAGACTGTGATAGAGTACATTGAGAACACAGTTGCGGCCTATTGTTGCTATAGACACAATCTTGTTAGCATGGCACGATGCTCTCTGACATTTAATCCTAGCGTTGAGGTCCACATGTAAATAAGCTAACCCTCATAGGTTTATTTATAATATTAGCTTCCTCATAGCCTCACCCTTCGTTCCATCTAACCCCTCATCTGACATTTCTAACCCTAGTAGAAAAATTCCTCTTTAATAAAAGACGACGAACGTTAACAATAATTATCTATTTTCTAATCTTTCCTGGTTTAAATGCCAAAATTACAGTTCATGATTGAATATAATGTTAAACGAAGCAGTACACTGTATTTATCTTAATTAATATTTTAACAAAATTATTCAAATATTTTAATTTTAATAATTTCCTATTTTAATAAAAAAATTTTAACCATATGTTAAAATTAAATTTAAACAATTCACAACACATGCAACAACAAGGCTCGTAAAGTAGTTGTTTGTTAGAAGGTATAGTCTGCGAATCGTTTTGAGTAATACGTATTAAGTGCTGTAGTTAGTTGTGTAGTAAGTGTCATAAATCTGTTTGTCAGTTCGAGTCCTAGTCCTCCTAGTAATTTCGTCGTTTGTCACCTAGTAATGACAACATCCTAAGAGGTAGTTGTAAGTCCTTCGAAGGCCGTTATTGTTTAAGAAGTCTTGTAGAGTCCCAAGTGCTTGTCTGTATTGTCTCTGTCAATGTTAGTACAGCTGTTTCTATCTCGTCAGAAATTTTAAGTAGCACTCGTAAGTCAAGACTGTCTGTTAGTTGTCGAAATGAGTTCTAGTAAACTATTCCTTTAATTAACGTCTGTCTGAAGAAGGTATTATGGAAGGATGAAGTTCTAGGAGTAGTAGGACAGCGCAGTGGTCAGCGCTTTATACAGGGTGACTGGCGATGTATGGAAAAAATGAAATAGGTAGTTCCACGCCTCAGGAGCTACAAAAAACACTATATAAATCATGGTTCAAATTTTAACCGTTCTCTCACAAGGTCAACTTTTATGATTTTTTAAGATAATATATATTTGCTCATAAAATCACTTATTGCTCCAAAAGCATAAAAGCAAGAACAACATTGGTATCGTTGTAAAGGTGACGAAATTTTTTACAAGAAGAGTGTAATTTTAATTTTCATGTCCTCAAATTAAATGACAAAAAATTTATTCAAATTTTATTTTTAAGAAAAAATGAAAAAAAAAAAAAAAAAATCATTTTTGTTGTGGTTCCATAACTTGTTAAAGAACCGAGCTTAAACTTTTCGGACTTCAGGAAAAACTTAGTAATTTACTAACATTTTTCATCATTATATAAATGATTACATGTAGGTACGAGTATTCGAGTATATTGGTTGAGAGTTGCCCTGGACGTATTCATAGATATATTATTGACACTTTTGGTATTAAAAACAAAACGTTTGTGTGCATCATGTAAAAATAAAGTAAATATGTACATGTATTGTTTTGTGTTTTCTAGCAATTTCATTTAGATAGTTTTAATGTTGCGTTGTTTTGAAATTTATCTTTACGATATAAAATTTGTCGTGTGCATTTGTTAGCTGGAAAATGTATGACTTTATGCTTAATCTAATTCCTTTAGTTGTTCTTAATGTCCATCGAACTAACTCTAAGGCCCCTCCCTGACTTGTCGGTACGGTATCGGTGCGGTATCGGTAAGCTAGTATGCCGATACGGTAACATTCTTTACCGAGTGCCTATATCTTACCGATTCGGTACAGATTCTTTACCGCGCGGTAAGGAATCGGTATACCGAGAGTCGGTAAGAACATCTTACCGACTCTCGGTATACTAGCTTACTGATACCGCACCGATATCGTACCGACAAGTCAGGGAGCGGCCTAAGGTGAATCAAAAAGGATGAAGAATACCGAATTACTTTTGATTCGGTCCATTTTTTGCTAAAATTAACATCTATCAGAAATACTGGTGTAAAGTTTTCCTCGAAGACCAACAATGTGCATATATTATAAACTAAAGCCTAGTCCACACCAGTAGACATGTTGCGCAACGTGTCTATAGACGTCTGCTGAGACCGTCTATTGTCTAGGTCTAGCGTCCACACCAATTTTTTTTTTTAGTCAAGGCATGACCATAGGCAAACTGCCGCCTGGTAATCTTCTATTAGTTTTAACACTTTTTCGGTTGGCCACAGTTTCTTTGACAAAATATCGTCCAAACAACCTATCTCGAGCGAGGCGGTGGGCAAACTAACATTTTTGTTTGTAATTGAAAGGAGGAAAATCTAGAGAATGAGAATAGGAAATAAAATTAAAGATTCACAGAAAAATTATTAAATCCCTAGAGACGGTAGGCCACTTAACGTCTAGAAGGCTTCATAGAAAACATCCAAGTGTTAATCGGAATTTTATGTTAACTCTTTCCAACCTTTTTGCCTTTAAAAATTAAAATTATCACCTGGAACTAAAAATACATATAAAATACGGTGTAGGTAAATAAATTTAAATTTTATTTAATAAAAAATAAGTCAAACTAATATTAATTCATTAATCATCGCCATCATAATAATAAATAGATTAATAACTGTTACAGGACCAGGCTAGTAGATTTCTTTTATAAATCTGGCCTGACAAATTATTCAATTCAACAGAATATCAATTGTGATCGTCGTATCACATTAACGCAATAATAAATGTTGGTAGAAGCAGGAGAAGTCAAGTCTCGTCTCAGAAGCGTCCACACTGTAGACATGTTGCGCAACGTGTCTACCGTTGCAGCGTGTCTACCATTTCGAATGGAAAACCATAGACATGCTATTTTTGGTCTAGCAACGAGACCGTAGACGCCGTTTGTCTAGCCGATGTCTATAGACAAATCGCTAGACATTGTCTCTGAGACCAAAATCGCGCAACATGTCTACTAGTGTGGACAGGCTTAAGGTATACTTACTTATTTCCCTTCAATTATGCAAGAGATGTGGTGATATGATCACACGATTTGGCTGGAAATCTCGTTTTACAGACTTTTCTATTGGTTGATATTGTATAACTGCAAATGTTATTCTCAAACATACTTTATTATTCTCTTCTTTTGGGTATTATTTCTAAATTTTCTCCAACACTTTTCAACCTTTCAGTTACTCAAAATTTCTCCGTATAAGTTGGCTAGATGGAAGACTTCAGAGGAACAAATCTGATTAATAAGCTATAAGCTAAAACAGTGTTAAACCCTTTGCATTATGCAAATACATAGGATTACGAATATCTACAGATCAACACCTTCTGGTTTAAGACAGCGTTATACTGGCAGTTTATAATCTGCTCTCCTTTTAGAGTTTACATTCCGTTCTTTTAATTTTAGTAGACACAATCTCAAGCGAGTGTTATTACATTTTGCTTTTATTGTTAATTTTAGTTCACTTATAGTATCAATAAAATCGGTTGAAACCAATCTAATCTGTATTACATTTACGTGCAACAAACATTTTATGTAGCGGATTTAATTATTGCTCTTAGTGTTATGATTTATGATTACTAACGGAATTACGTAAAAACTTTCAAGTTTTTAATCTAATTAACCCTAAAACGACACACTGGGGTCCCACAGACCCCATACAAACTATAATAGAGTTTTTTATTTTTTTTATTTGTATTTCTCTAAACCTAGACTCCCTTCTAATTTACCTTTGAACCTTTCTGTGTAAATACTGATAAAAACACCTATGATAATAGTTTTAGTTTTCTTTCAGTATTCATTAGAATTCGAGTTGGGTGACCATGCAAGCGTGACACATAGCAACTGTTCCAACATCAGACATTACGTCATTAAGATGTTGGCTCGGCATTATGGCATGTCCTGCATCGTTTCGTCGAGTCAGACTCATCATCTCTGAGGAGCCCTATATCTGATCTTCTTGATCTGGTATAGGTCAAGAGTTGGGTGGGCATCGTCGGGCGTCGGGCCCCTGATCAGTCGGACGCGCCAAAACGATGCAGGACATGGCATAATGCCGAGCCTACATCTTAATGACGTAATGTCTGATGTTGGAACAGATGTGTCACGCTTGCGTGTCACGCTTGCGTGTCACATCTGTTCCAATTTTTTAATTTCTCCACGCAATTTCTCCACTTCAAGTCAATTATTTTTAACTTTTAACCATATTTTCGAAATCAGCGTTAAATTTCCTATAAAACTAGAGCATTTTTATTTTTGAGAATTATTAACTAAACACCGAAATATCAGTTCAAACGTTCAAAAATTATAAAAAATAAAATTTCTGAAATTTTTCGAACGCTCACTATTTTCCAAGAAAAACTCTTGAAAAATCTCACAAAAACTTTCTCATTTAATACTCTTTCAAACGGTATAAATAACATTGCGATTCCGTATCGATTTCATGGAGAAATTTAAGTTTGAATGCAAAAAAAAACGTCACCTTATGCACGTAAACTTTTAGCAGGTGCCTACCAAAATGCTTGGATGGAACGAGAAAAATCCTCAGCAATTTTTTAAAATGGAAATTTATTACATAAAACATTTTAATAAAAAACAATTTTTGATACGGACAATTAGATAAGACATTTATAAGTGGTTTTATAAGTGGATCAAAGTGGTTCCCTCTATTGCGAATGCAGGCTATTGCCCTTTTTTGGACCTACTAACCCAACCGTCACAATACCGACATACATTTCCTAAGAAAAATTCTGCGGACAGATCAACCAACTTTCACGTGGGGAGGGTGTGTTCAACACACACAATCGTCACCACTAGTCCCATGAAAACCCTAACAGGACTCATCATAGTTCATCATTTCAAACTAGATTCACAGTCAACGTATGGGCGAGTGTCATTTGTGATATTGTGATCGGGCCTTTCATGGGTTGTTCCATAGCGGTATTTAACAAACAAATGCAAAATTCGATACGATGAGCAGGATCATTTTCCTCTAAACCTTGCACAGCTATGAAATAGAAGGGATGCAATCCATCCTTATCTAAAGTAACATCAGCGATATTTTTTCTATGCGTGGGTTTTAGGTTCGAAAAAGGGCAATAGCCTGCATTCGCAATAGAGGGAACCACTTTGATCCACTTTTAATACCACTTCTAAATGTCTTATCTAATTGTCCGTATCAAAAATTGTTTTTTTATTAAAATGTTTTATGTAATAAATTTCCATTTTAAATAATTGCTGAGGATTTTTCTCGTTCCATCCAAGCATTTTGGTAGGCACCTGCTAAAAGTATAAGTGCATAAGGTGACTTTTTTTTTTGCATTTAATCTTAAATTTCTCCTTGAAATCGATACGGAATCGCAATTTTATTTATACCGTTTGAAAAAGTATTAAATGAGAAAGTTTTTGTGAGATTTCCCAGCCTTCAAGAGTTTTTCTAGGAAAATAGTGAGCGTTCAAAGAATTTCAGAAATTTTATTTTTTATAATTTTTGAACGTTTGAACTGATATTTCGGTCTTTAATTAATAATTCTCAAAAATAAAAATGCTCTAGTTTTATAGGAAATTTAACGCTGATTTCGAAAATATGGTTAAAAGTTAAAAATAATTGACTTGAAGTGGAGAAATTTCGGTTTTATTAGCAAAAAACGTGTTTATTTAAAAAATTCTTTAAGAAATCATATCTCGGCAACGGATTGAGATAGAAAAGTGAGCTTGGTGGAGTTTTGCTCCATTTTGGATCTAGTTTCACCCCAAAAAAAATTATTGGTTTAGGTCGGTAACACCCTGTATATATATATATATATATATAAGAAGAAGTAACTCTTACAACTCAACTCGGGGGACGGTCAGTATTAAGAAAAACAGCTACTTCTGGCACTGGACCTTATCACTAATTTTCCTCTCCTCCTCCCTCTATTTTCCTCGTTCTATATTTTCCTCTTCTTTTAATTTATTTATTCTCACCTTCCTATAATGTCTCTTCTCATCCTTCCTTGTTCTTCTGGTTCCAATGATTTTAGACTTTCTGGTACTCGTCTGAGCCGCTAGATTGCACCACCTGTAGGCTCAAGCTCAAGATGTCAGTTCTAGTACTTCGCTCCTCCACCGCTGGGGCGCTGATCGCAGCTGTCACCTTGCCCTTGGTTTACGTTTTGGAGTCTGGAGGAAGTTCCTGTTTTTCAAGTTTCTTAAATTTCTCAGTTTTTTAATTCTCCTTTCACTTATGCTCTCCTTTTTTAAATTATTGTGATCACTTTTCTATTTCTCATTTAAGCTTTTTTAAATACTCTGTTACCTTTATTTCTTTTTGCTATCTGTCATGTAATTTTGATCTTCTATCATTTTACTCTTTTGTTCTCTAGCCTTGCCGCCTTCTTTTAATAAATTCACTGTTTATGTATGTTACAGTTGCCCTGATGATGACAACATCTTTGAGTTGTCGAAACGTCGGCTCATGAAATTATGGTTGTTTTTCTTAATACCTGACCGTCCCCTGAGTTGAGTTGTAGGAGTTACTTCTTCTTATATATATTCTTCGGTCGAGTTGAGTCGCCTGGCGTATTCCTTCTTTATATATATATATATATATATATATATATATATATATATATATATATATATATATATATATATATATATATATATATATATATATATATATATATATATATATATATATATATATATATATATTTATATATATATATGTATTATATATATGTATATATATATATATATATATATATATATATATATATATATATATATATATATATATATATATATATATATATATATATATATATATATATAATATATATATATAATATATATATATACTATTTAATTTTGGAATCCTTATTTGATTTGGTCAAAATTAAATGGTATTTTTAGTATGACAAATTATATTTAAAAAAATATAGAAATAATTAAAAAATAAATTGTTTATTAATTAATTTAACCCATTAATTAATTGGGGTCTCACTGACCCCTGTGTGGAGTTTACGTAAAAAAAAAAAATATGATTGTCGTTATAGGGTTAAGAAGAAAATCTACTTTCTTCCAAATAATTTTTAGGGCTTCGTAGGTTTTAAGCATATACGTTATCGTTTTACGATATTTTTTTGGTTTTTTTTTTTTTTTGTATATTACACCTACAATTGTACATTAAAATAGTATTATTAATTACAAGTAATAATGATATAATTGGTATATATGGCCTGGTAATAATGTTGTGAGAAACTGCCCATATGTTATCTAACTATCCATATATTTAGTTCTTTTTTAAAATTTAACGAATTGCGTGGCAGTCATCGGTAAGAATTTCCAGGCATGAAATTAGAAGAGAGGTTTTGGTCAAAAGGATTAGGATGATGGGATACATAATCATGAAAGGATCAATATCTAAAGGTAGCAACGTAAGAAACAAAGGGTACTTTTAGGTTGTTATGGTGGATGGGTTGTACACCAAGTGCGCTGGGATAGGTCGGGTCACGGGGCAAGTGCGCAGCCCCTTTTAGAAGGGTACGGTCGAAGTGCGCCGGGCAAATCCTTTCTCTCGACCCAGGTTGTCCACCCACCTCGGACACGGATCCTCTAATCTATAGGACTAATCGTTGTCAATATTCGCACTACTCAATATAATTTACGCATTACTCAATATAAAACGATTTGAAGTTACTTTGAACAAACTGCTCAGAATGATACGGCGATCATTAGCAAATCTCAGTAGGAGAATATGTAGAATGTTCTCGTAAGAACAAAATCAAAATTTAGTCAGAAGATATACTTCAGTTTGTGAATATTCCAAATGAAAAAAAAAAAAAAAAACTTACAAAATCAAAATAAGCTATCATTAATCATAGGAAATTTAAGGAAATAATCAAAAATACGAGAGTAAAAACAATTTATTTTGTTAATATTAAAAATTAAAGAAATGTTTCTTACATAAATTACACTCACTTATAAGTGAGTGCTAATATTTATTAGAAAGGCTTAGATTAACTTAACATTAAACGTACTCATGAAAACTAAAATCTTCTGCATATGCAATATACATTATAATACAATTGAGTCTATATTCAATAAATATAATACAAAATACATATTAAAAGGTGTAATTTATTTATGTACATACTCCTAAATAAATTAAAAATGACCTTCACATTTCAAATCTAGATACATACTTTATTATTATAAACAACCAACGCTAAGCGGCTTGAATCCCACATTAGAATTGGGAATTTAGCCGTGGACAGATCAATATAGTTCTCGGTGATATAGTCCCAAAATCAATCATTGCAATGGCTTATTTTTTGGCTTATAAAATCTTCAATATAACATTCTTCAACTTCTTCAGGGTCTATATAGGGTAGTTCGAAGATAAGCTTAATTAGTTGGCCATCGTTGGTAAAACATCGGTAGTCCTCAGTAAATCCTAAATCCTAAATTTTTTCAAAGTGCTTGGGAAGACATTTCGAACGGCTTGTTGGATTCCAATTTCGAAGTCCACTACAAAGTTCTTTGGGTTAAGACGGGGTGCAAGAGGTATAACCCGGGCTTACCTGACCCTCACCCTTCAGACTCTTTAGACTAAGAGGCTGGCGCACTTTGACCGTAACCTTTTTCTAATCCGAACGGGGGCTGGCGCACTTCGGTACCAGCCGGTGGATGAAGTTGAAAATAAAAAAGGGGACAGTAGTTGTTTTCCTGAGAATTTTATTTTATTTTTACTGAAGAGATTAGATACGGTAGGAGTTAGAGCGCTAGGTACAACTCCATAATTCGATGTCATATACCCATAAGGGTTTTTATTAAGGTGTTATACGTTAGAAATTTGTTGTGAGTACTGAGTTGTGATTGGTAATGTAAGAGCCGGTGTAAAAGATTATAACGACGGTTAGTTTCTTGCCTTTTGAGTTTTGTGTGGTGTGCCCAGGTTAAACGTCGATCAAGGCGTAATCCAATAGATTTGGTTAAGGGTTAAGGGTTCGCAGATACCATGTCTCAGAGCAAAAGTCATGTGGTTACTTTTATTTTGGTTTGTCTTTATTCTTCATTTATTCAGCTAAGTTTCAAGAAGTGTTAGATGTTGTTGAACATCTAACAATCATGGTCAGAAAGTACACGGAGAGATTCGTGAGAAGAAAGAATGCATGTGTGATCTGCGAAAGATGTGAGGATGTTCAGGAATGTCAGATGTGTAAAGAGAATATAGAATTAGGGCTAGGATACTTCTTTGGGGTACACTTGTTTTATATCAGGAAGATTGAAGAAGTGGAGAGCTTACAAGAATCGTAGTAGGATCGGGGCTTTATTTTGAAGTAAGTGCTTTATTACATATGTTTTATCAAAGGAGTTAAAGGATTTTGGAGGAGAAGAGAGTTGGAGAGGAATTGTCATATCTTGGACAATAGATCTTGAGTGAGCAGGATCAGAAATGTCAGAGTGAGATGTAAATTGGTGTAATAGGTGTTGGGAAAAATGTTCTGCTTTATCCATATCACTTTTGAATAGATTGGGTTAAAGGAGGGGGGAGGGGATGATCTCCAAATGAAGGATTTTTGAGTTGCATTCCAAAGGCGTTTGTCTTCTGTAGTCGAGTTTTTAGTGTAGTCTGGGAACAGTTCTGCCTTGTACGCAGTCAATGTAGAAGTTAACCGTCTAATGAGTCTGTTAAATATCTGTTTGTCAGCAAGGTTAGGTGTTCTTTGCCATTTTGCTCAAGCCCATATATTTTCGGTTATTAAGGTCCTTATTGTCATTGATAGTTGTAAGTTAGTTGTTCTATATTGTCTGTAAGGTTCTGTTGAGTCCCATATACTTGTCTGTATTGTGTCAATCAAACTCTGAACCGCTGTCTATTTCGTCAGTTATTTTTAAAGAAACTGTTTAGGTTAAGTCTGTCTTAAAATAATTTTCTAAACATTGTTCAGTCAACTTGTCAGTTAATTAAATTCGGTTTAGAAAGTAAAGAGGAAGGATGAAGGTCTTATATTAGAAGAACAGCACTGTGATCTTTGGAGAGGGCGTGAAGGTTAGTGAGGTTTGACTGTAGATTATTAAGTTAAAATCTTCCCCGGCTATGAATCTAGAACCAAAAGATCTGAAACGGGCAGTGAAGTCTTGAAGAGTAACGGATTTACTAGAAGGGTGGTAAACAGAGGATATTGCGAAATCAAGAGGTAAGGAATTGAGGAGGACTGAATCGATTCTGTATGACTGGAGGCATGAAAAAAGGGAGGGTGAAGTTCTAATTAGAATCACGCTGCCCCTCTGTGCTATGCCATTTGGATGGTCGATTCTTTACGTTTTGTAGCCTCGTAAGAGAATGTGTGAACGTGCTGTGAAGTGTTTTTCAGTTAAAATGACAATATCAATTCATTTATCGTGTATTAGTGTATCGAGCTCGTGCTGGTGTTGGGTTGCACCATTAGCGTTCCAAGGTCGGACAGTTGACCAGTAAACACCCCCTTCACATAAACTGTTTTTTCTCATCCATGTTTTTTCTTGCTATCAGTTATAGCGTATTGATTTACTTTATCTTGTGAATAGCCATGGCATCAACCACGCGCATTACCCGGTACACTGCTGTGTTTGTGATTAGAAAATTATGACCCTTCAACATGTGCTTACCAGTGTAAATAACTGCTCACGCCTTCTGTAAGAAAGTAAATCAGGAGGATTTTGATTTTGTTGTTTCGTTATTAAAGTGTGGTCGATGATGTACTGCTACCCCGCACCGCAATGGTTAGCCTTCTGACACTAAAACGTCTTTAATAAATAAGTTTAATTTGGGACAGGACAAAACTGTAAACGATGTTGGCTCTTAGCTCAAATAATCTTCATCTGGAAGTTATTGTAAATTCTGCATATCAAGTTGATCTTCTTAAATCTCTAAATGATAAATTTGATAACCTGTTGACCATTGTTACAAATTTGGTTACTGGAAACTCTGAGTTAAAAGCTAAAATTGCTACACTCGAGTCTCGCTGTGCTAAGGCATTTGCGACGCTTGCAGAGGTTGTTAACCGCCCAAATGCTGACCCCACTCCTACCAAAAAAGGCTGACAACTGATGATAAGCTTTGCACAAATACAAACATTTGCTGCCCCCCCTCCACCTTACTATAATAACAACTCTAGCACCTCGTTTTCATTAAATCGCTCAACCCTTCTACGATTGTTACATTTCAGCCTTCCAGTGAAGAACGAAGTGACTCTAATCAATTCACTGCTGCTATTTATAATAGAAAAAATAAAAAGGTAAACAATAACAATGAAAATCCTTCTATTAAAGATATTCCTAGAGGTCCGCGTAAGCCTGGTATTACTGAAACTAAATACAATTTGTTTAGGCTCCGCCAATTTTTGCATGTTTTTAATTTTATATCTTATTAGCTATCACGTACCACTTTATCTTAAGTCTAAGACATCGCAACTTCATCATTATCCATCTATCAATACTAAACTACTTCAATATTATACATAGTCATCCACTTCAACATCACAGAAGTCTCTCCACTCAGACCATCAGTCTCAGGTTCATAAACAATGAAAGACTTAACTTAGGAAGGTTGCAACCAGGCTGCCAGTAGGAGGTTCTTTATTTCAGCCAACGCATCCATTTTCGACCCACCGGTTTTAACAACCGCTGCACCACTCCAACCCGGGTTCAGCCCTCGCTAGCGTCTTGTAAGGCTACAGTGCTAATGAGTGTTAGGTGAGATTTACAAAAACCTTCCCAAGACGGTTACCAAATTGAACTTGCCGGCGTAAGTGCTTATTTTAAGTTTTATGTTATTTTTATGATATATTGGGCCAACTTTATAAGCCTCCGTCAAACTTGCAGCGTTAGAGTTGCTACGTGTGCTGAGTAGTTTCGACAAGTCTGATTGTGTTCGGCGTCTCACATATCGCAGTTCTGCACAGCCAGGCACGATTTCGAGACAAAGGGCACTACGTCGTCCCTGGCAGTCAGCTCTACGGACCAATCAACCTCGATGTAAAATTATAGTATTATTTAGCTTATTAGTGTAGTCACCTGGTCCACCACTCACTGTTACTGTTACCGTTTTACTATCTTGTTTATATTCTTGTGTGCCATTTACTTTATTTATATGTAGGTCCCCGGCTCTCTAGAGGTGACATGGGTCGAAATTGCATGTTAACGTTTTCGCTTTAGAAAACTGCTTTGATACCTTATCAGTTAAGTTTTCCAATGAGAGTCCAATGTATCTCATTGGTGATTTTAACCTACCATCCGTCGATTAGGAAAACATGATCTGTCATGACCCCCGTATTAGTATTAAGGGGCGGGGGGATATCCTAGCAAACAGACCACATTTGGATCCTTTTTGCTAACCCTAGATCCTCAAACCACCACCGCCTTCCACTCAAACCTTTTTTTGGATTATGAAGGAGAGGATGTCTTGCCACTTTAGTGTATCAAGTTCCTCTACCCCAATTCCTCCCTTTCCTAAGATATGAAAGCGCAATCTCCCATAACCTTCACACACTCCCAGGAAATGGTAAGCTGTTCCTCTCCACCCACTGGATGTATGGGGTCCTTCTTTACCTTTAGTAATGCCAGATGTCTACTTAGCCTGCAGTGTCCAGTTAGCACTCCAACCAGATTTCTGAGGTTGGTCCTGCTCAGTTCCAACAGCCATCTGGTTTTCTTTTTATTTATTTTTGGCAGTAACCTCTTGGTCTGCCAGCATCCCTCTGTTTCTAACTATTCCCTTTCTTCTTCATGACCCCAGAATCAACTTTTTTCGCTTAATGGAATTTTACAATGCAGTTCTATTAAGAATACATCTGTGTAAGTTTGTCTTGCTTCTAACTTAAACTATATTATAAATAAGGCAAAGACACCGAAGATCGAGTAAAGACGTGGAACACAATAAATATATTGAAAGGGAAAAGGTAAACAACAACACTCATGGAGATTAAAACATATCTAGAGGCGACCAGTAGTCTGTCTCTAGAGGATCTCCCCTTTTTCGGAACTTCACTGGTATCTTTTCTGGATGTGCACAGTGCACATGTTTGCCAGATCGTGTAGTCACTTTGGGCACGCTGGATGGAGTTGGCCCAGTTGGTGTTGACGTGCTGGGTGTTGGCGTTGGCTCTGCTGAAGGGGTGTGCTGTTCTTCGGTGAGGAGATGACACGGTTTCACCCGATCCTTGCTCACTCTTGGCTTTTCCCTTGATATCCAGTAAGAGGGTCTTATTGTCCCTGTCGAGAACTAGAAAGAGTCCTTCATAGGGAGGTGAAAGGGGAGGTTTTACTTTGTCTACCCTTATGAAGACGTGGGTGGCCTTATCCAGATGTTTGCAGATGAATGGTTGGTGAGGTTGAGATGAACGAGGTAGGGTTGGTCTGTAGCTTCTCAGATGTTCTTTTTAGAGTCGGAGCAGTTCGGCTGTAGGTGGAGGTTGAGCGGCTTCAGGTGAAAAGAACTCCCCTGGAAGTCGGAGGGTCAGTCCGAAGACCAGCTCGCAGGAAGCAGCGCCTAGGTCCTCTCGAACGACCGTGCGAAGTCCTAGGAAAGTAGCGGGCAACGTGAGCGTCCATGACTGCTTTGCTGCGTCTATTCCTGCTATTAGTGAAGCCTTGAGGGATCGGTGGAATCTCTCGACGAGGCCATTACTTTGCGGATGGTAGAAAGTTGTTCGGTTCTTGGAGAAACCACACAGTCGCCTGAGAGTCTGGAACAGCTCTGACTCGAATTGCCGACCTTGACCTGTTACAACTATTGATGGTACACCGTAACGCGAGATCCATTCGCGGAAGAACGCTTCTGCTACAGCTGACGCCGTAATTTCCGTTAGTGCAATGGCTTCCATCCATCGAGGTACACCAAGTTAAAGCTGGAGTGCACCATCCGAATTGACCCAAAGAGGTCCCAAAGTTTTGCACTAGTTTTGGGACGTTTTGCGATTATTCCTCCTTCCTTATTGCGATTAATTACAAGTCAAATAAGTACACGAAGATAACGCTGGAGTGCACCATCCGAATTGACCCAAAAAGGACCCAAAGTTTTGCACTAGTTTTGCACTAGATTGAGTAAAATATAAATATATTATTTGACAAAAGGCTGTTAATAAGCATAAAGTACATGTGACTCGCAAAATGCATACTTGTCGTCGCAAAACTACCCAAGCCAAATTGCAATTTGAAAATAATTAAGTTCTTTAAAGCATTTGAGTGTTGTCCAACTTTGCAATATCGTGTTTAAAATGGCATTTTTAAATATAAACATTTCAAAACTGTGACGTTTCCGAGCCGTCGCAAAAATCAAACTCAATGACCCAACACTAGTGCAAAACTTTGAGACCCATTTAAATCAAAGGGCATTAACCTCTCAGCATTGGATTAACCTGCGTTTTTTGGATTAACCAACATTGAATTAACCTTAACAATTTAGTTTAAAATAATATGAAATTTACGACGCTTGTGAATCGTCGTAAAACTCAAACTCAACGTTAGAGAACGTCGCAAAACTAGTGCAGAACATTGGGGCCAGTGTAGGTCAAACCGGCCCAGGGGCGTACACAGGATATTTTTTCGGGGGGGGGATATACATGAATATTTATACAGTACCAACACGCAAGGGGGGTCCTCCCCCGGAAAAATTTAATTTAACGCTTTTCTGAGCATTTAAAAAGTGTGAATACATTTGTAAGTGTGTCTACACCCTGGAGTGCAAGAGTGATATACAGTCGGACCTCATTATAACCAACTTTTTACAACAAAATCTCTAAATAACGATTTGCAAATGCAGTTTTCCCATTTTTTGGATTTTTGAGTATTGTGATGAAACTATCATCACAGACGTCGTTCTGTGTTCAAACTAGGCATCGCGTGGCTCTATCATTGAAGCGAGCGTATTCCAATGAATAATAAATATTAAGGAATTTACTTATCATGATTAATGTCATAGTTGTAGATAAGTGGAAGTATTTATTTATTTATTTTTTACTTCCTAGATAAACCTATATAACTACACGCCTAACGCCTATAAAAATCTTAACCGCCCGCAGTTGCTTTGAAAAAATTATTATTAACTTGTTAATAATTATTAGAGAACGAAGAACAGCACCGGGAGCACCTTCATCAGCTCTTCGCGGTACTCAACCAGTTTGGCCTCACTGTCAATGTAAGTAAATCTAATTTAGGTGTGGAAAAAATTGACTTCTTGGGTTACACAGTTGACCCAAACGGCATCCGACCACAGGAAGATCGCGTAAAAACCATCTTAAGATATCCAAAACCCAACGAAGTACATGAGCTTCGCAGATTCCTAGGCCTCCTTAACATCTACTGGCGTTGTCTTCCGCTAACAGCAGAGAAGCAAAATATTTTGTTCGCATTGATCCCAGAATTTTTTTTTTTATTTTTTTTATTCCGGGGGCTTTTACGCCCGAAGACATAGGCCACTTAGGTGGGCCCATTGAACAAACCCGGGTTAGAAACCTAACTTCTTCACATTAGAGTAAAGTGTCTGGTCGTTAACCATGACTCTCTTTCGATGTAAATCGAACTGAGAGTGTATTCCATGGTTTCCAGGCCGAAACCTGGTGGTGCTACTCTTTCGAGCAGCTACATATTTATTTAAACAATGCTGGGTGAACATTGAGCGGTGGGCCTGGTCCGGGAATCGAACCCAGAGCTGCGGTAACCATCTGACCCGGCTCGATGCTGCTTAACTTGCCTTATCGCAAGGCAAGCGCTCTAGCCTCCGAGCCACCCAGGCCCCATTAACGTTCTTGTTGATCCCAGACAACAAGAAGAAAGATCATCGTCTAGTGGCTTGGACGGACGTGGCTCTAAATGCGTTCAAGCAGTTAAAGAAAGATACTCGTTAACTTAGAGTGCACCATCGGCCGAATTGACCCAAACAGGTCCCAAAGTTTTGCACTTGTTTTGCGACGGCTTCCTTATAGTGATTAATCACCATCGGTCGATTTCACCCAAAATGGTCTCAAAGTTTTGCACCAGTTTTGCGACGGTTCACAAACGTCGCAAATTCCATATTTAATTAAAAAAAATTGTGAGGTGTAATCTAAGTTAACGCTGGACTGCACCATCGGCCGATTTGACCCGAAATGTTACTAAAGTTTTGCACTAGTTTGGCTTCCTTATTGCGAGTAATCACAAGTCAAATAAGTACACCAAGATTACGCTGGACTGCACCATAGGCCGACTTGACCCAAAACGGTCTCAAATATTTGCACTAGTTGCCACGGTTTACAACGTTGTATATTCCATATTTTTTTTAATTTAATTGTGAGGTGCACTCCAAGTTAACGCTGGAGTGCACCTTTGTCGATTTGACCAAAACTAGTTTGCGACGGTTCACAAACGTCTAAAATTCCATATTTTATTTTAAAAAATAAAATATATATGAGGTGCACTCCAATTTAATGCTGAAGTGCACCATCGGCCGGTTCAGGGGCGTACCTAGGGGGAGGATATGGGGGATCAATCCCCCCCGATTTTTTAAAAAAAAAAATATCCTCTTGTAAATAATAAAACTATTTTTATACCTTACATTATAAAAATGCATCCTGTCTGTCTTTCAGTAACTATCATATTATCATCTTATCATGATCAACTATTTTCTTAATATTCAGTATAGTCTATTGAATAAAAGCCAAGCGCGCGATGCTTAGTTTATTGATAAACAACATTCTCCTACACTAGACGTTAGCGACCGAATATTTGAAAATGAAAAAAACTCTATGGCGTGATACCGCGTATTTAAAGAATTCCCAGCAGTTTAAAATATAGGCCAGTCGAATAGTATAAATCGATAAAATCGCAAACTAACGGCCAGTTCTGATTTTTTGATATGTTGTCAGGAGCACTAGCAGTAGTGTATATCCAATTTTGCAGCTTCCAAAGACCTGTGCTAACTTTGTGGCACTCAAAATTTTCGCACTTGTTCCGGTTTTTTTCTTACATCTCCTAAACTATGAGTTTCTTTTCATGTAAACAATTCATTTATGTTTTTAAAGTAGAGTAAATTTCCTACAAGTTGAGGTCAGAAGCAGCTATGTACGATCAATAGTTACCAAGATACAGCCCTTTTAAATTTGGCAATTTTTTCCAAAAGAAAAGTGAAATTTTAAGATTTGGTCAACTTTTGACCCCGAAATCGAGGAAAATACTTTTTACGGGTAAAGTCATAGGGAGAGATGTTGTAGCAAATGTAATTAGCTTTAAATGAAGCGAGCTTCTTACATTTAACAAATTATGCATCTTGTCTGTCTGTATGTCTGTCTGTCAGTAACGTTTACGTGTCCGACGATAACTCGAGTAAAACTTGACCGATTTAGTTGAAATTTGGTATACATGTTCCTCTTACTAATACTGAGGATAAGTTTGTTGGACAACGTTATCGGTCCAAGGGTTCGTGCGCAACGCTCGCGTAAACGTGAACATAAAATTTAAAATTTGAATTTGGGGACGGGAAAAGAATATAATATCAACTACTCGATGAGACGATCATTTTTTAATAATAATTATAATTTGATTTAAATCATTTTTTAGTAAAACCAACAGCAACACGGCTATGAAGTAATAAAGATCGTGAAAACTATTAAAACGGATCTAAACCTTTAAAATAGAGAAAGCAACATGTTTGCAGATTTCTTATGTTCTAAAGTAACGATTTTAATAAAACCTAATATACATCGTCAATAGGTCTATGCTACAATTGAAATAGGCATGTACAATTTCAACGTGATACAAGCAGAAGTTTTTGTGTAGCGAAGTGATAGTTTATAATAATAATTTTTTCAAAGCTACTGCGGGCGGTTAAGATTGTTATAGGCGTTAGGCGTGTAGTTATATAGGTTTATCTAGGATCTAAGTTCGTTGGACAACGTTATCTGTCCAAGGGTTCGTGCGCAACGCTCGCGTTAACGTGAACATAAAATTATTAACGTGAATACACAATTATTATTACTATAATAATGTATTATAATTATTAATTTCTTCTTTATATTTTTGTTGGTGAATAGTATTGGATTTGTAACAAGTGCCTCACCCATGTTTGTGCCGTTAAGGGGCTCGTTAAAAATCATCAACTAAATAAAAGAGAATAGAGAGAGAATTTTGAGTTTGTGGCATCATTTCAATTTTGAGTTTAGGCAAGGAAGATTAAAACAATTGATGAAAGGGATTGAAGTATAGTGAATAGAGGTTTAAGTGCAGATTTCCACTCTGTTAAGAAGGAATTTTTGGGTTGTTTGTAGGGTATTTGTAAAATCAGTAGTGGAGGGGAGGAATAAAGGTAGGTTTTCTATGGAAAAAGGATGGAAGGACTCTTAATTTGCAGCAGCCGCGTAGCTTACGGGTGTAGGCTCACAGGTGGCTGGAACGGACGAAGTAGAGGTTAGATATGGAAACTGCACAGTTGCGTTAGTATTGTTGGAATGGGTTGGTAGATGTACTTGACGTTGATATCGAGAAGGTATTTAGTTTTCAGCTGGCGTTTTTTTTTTTTTTTTTTTTTTTTGCTTTTCAGAGTATGCTGAAGTTCTTTATGTACTTCGAATCCTCTGTATTTAGCTGGGTGGGCTCCACCGCAAAATACATTTGACGCTGACTGGTTTCGATCCATTTTCTTGCAGTCTGAGGTGGGGTGACTTCCAGTACATTTTACACATCTGAAGGCGTAATTGTAATACGAGTATATTTGTGTGTGAAATCTTTCTATACTACTGTAAAATCAAAGTTAAAGAACCCCCCTAAAAACATGAGGTAGTTCCAATGCAAGCGATGTCAAAGCCTAGTGACATCGCTTGCATTGGACTACCTCATGTTTTTTGGGAGGGTTCTTTAACTTTGATTTTACAGTAGCATAGAAAGATTTCTCAACATAAAATCCAAACATAACACACATAAAGAAAAACTCATATGCAACATAATTCTCAAACCTTCATGGGCATAATATAGCATCGAACTATAGGGCTGCACCAAACGTTCCTTCTCCTACCGTATCCAATCAGAAGTTTGTGTTGATGGAAATTAATATTTAAAATACTTTTTATTTTTAAATTGATAAATATGTATTATTAAAAATACACCTTATTAAAAAATATACGTATATTTATAAAAATATTTAGGATTTGATAGTTAAATTCAGCATTATATTATACATTTAATTATGAATTCACTTTATTATATAATAGTTATTAAATTTAAATTGAATAAAAACTCACAAATTAGATAAGATCAAATTTATTTTCTTTTTCTTAAAGTACCTAAAACCTTATGTTACACAATATATATTAGGGTGTTTCATTTTTCCAAAGGTGGGATTTTCATATGACTTTGCTTACGCCCCGAGTCTAAGTGGTGTAAAAGATATATATGACAAATTTCATGAAGATTGGATAATATTTAGAGGTTGCACACTTTGATCAGTTTTGTAAAAGTAGGCAAAAAATGCAGTTTTTCAATATTAAATATTTTTATTGGGAAAACTAGAAATTAAATACTTAAAAAAATATTAAAACTAGACACTAAGATTAATAGGTAATATTATAGGTAAATATTATATTATATTTATTAACTTTGAACGATGCAATATTTTCTTTTGTTCGCTTGGTGACGACTTTTCTGTGATGCTCGGCTACCTCAACAAGAATTGTTTTTGATTTTCGCCCATGGGTGATTCTTTGAACTTTTTTATCAGATCAATTCCCCTTTCTGCTGTATCATTGACCACCTTAAGAGCATGTACCAAGGAGCATGCTTCTTAGAGAATCGTTGTGGATCCCAAACAATTCAACGAAAATTTTTGTTTTAGTAATAACGAAATGGCTTGGGTCTTTTCCTTCAAAAACTAGGTTTTAATCGATTCTCTAATCGTTTCATGTCCTTTTTGTTTGCAGGTTTGGTTTCTTAATGTTTATTAATATTTTCTTTATCTGCCTGAGTAATACGTTCTTCCAAAAATGCAATCCTGCATTTGTGTCTGATGGATGCCAAATAGTCTCTTAGCTGCTGTGAGAGCACTTTATTTAAAGTCTGCATCTGGGTAAGAGCTCAAAAACTACAGCATATCCAAATCATTGTTTGAAACCCATCGACTTACAACTGACTCGTGCCAAAAGCTAACATATATGAGGCTGACAAAAAATAGTCAACCCGTTTCATTTCTTCAAATTCTGTAAAGAGGTTTTCCGTATCTCCAGCTACCTTTTACAAATACAAGTAAATGGCAAACAAAATTGAAGAGACACTTTGAAAATCCTCCTCATTTGGTCTTACATTGGGATAATAAACTATTTCCTTTAGTAATATGACTCATCTATGGGAGTGTCAAAACATTGGAATATAAAGTTTCAGTACTAGTGACGCAATGATTGTGAGCATTCGCTTAGCTTACCTGTTGCCCTGAAAGTAAATAGTTATTCGGGAAGTGAACCGAGTTGATGCTACTTGAAAATATCATTGGTATATATTTTGATACTACAGCTTCTATTTCAGGACTAATTCAAGAAGCATGTACCAGAATTAATAGGGAATTTGGACGAATATTGTTGTGGTTGGCTTTCCGTCACACTCCCATGAACTAACATCTAAAGGAGTGTTGTAGCATACCATTTACTGGTCCTGATATCCAGATTTTTCGTAAGTTCCAAAGTCTGTGGGCTTCACTGGATAAGAAGTCATATAAGACAATGCTGGATGAAGAAATTCCCATTCAACGCTTTCAAGAAGAATAACGAGAGAGAATGATAACTACATGCAAAATGTCCTAAAATAATTGAATATTCCTCAACAATAATTTAAAGGAATGAAACGGGTTGACCATTTTGTAAGTCTCATATATCCTCGCTTTTGGCACGAGTCAGTTGTAAGTCGATGGGCTCCAAAAAATTATTTGGATATGCTGGAGCTTTTGAGCTCTTACCCAGATGCAGACTTTAAATAAAGTGCTCTCACAGCTGCTAAGAGACAATTTGGCATCCATCAGAAACAAATGCAGGATTGCATTTTTGGACGAACGTATTACTCAGGCAGATAAAGAAAATATTAATAAAAATTTATAAACCAAAGCTGCAAAGAAAAAGGAAATGAATCGTTTAAAACCTAGTTTTTGAAGGAAAAGACCTAAGCCATTTCGTTACTACTAAAACAAAAATTTTCGTTGAATTGTTTGGGATGCACAACGATTCTCTAAGAAGCATGCTCCTTGGTACATGCTCTTAAGGTGGTCAATGATACTGCAGAAAGGGGAATGATCTGATAAAAATGTTCAACGAATCACCCATGGGCGAAAATCAAAAACAATTCTTGTTGAGGTAGCCGAGCATCACAGAAAAGTCGTCATCAAGCGAACAAAAGAAAATATTGCATCGTTCAAAGTTAATAAATATAATATAATATTTACCTATAATATTACCTACTAATCTTAGCGTCTAGTTTTAATATTTTTTTAAAGTATTTAATTTCTAGTTTTCCCAATAAAAATATTTAAAATTGAAAAACCGTATTTTTTGCCTACTTTTACAAAACTGATCAAAGTGTGCAACCTCTAAATATTATCCAATCTTCATGAAATTTATCATATATATCTTTTACACCTCTTAGACTCGGGGCGTAAGCAAAGTCTGCATTTTTTTAAAAATTTTATTTTTTTCCTTACAAAATGAAACACCCTAATATATATATATATATATATATATATATATATATATATATATATATATATATATAAAAGTTACCTTCCCTTATGTGCTGACCATTCATGCTGACTATGCATCGGGCCCCCTGAGGCTATATATACCGGAGGACTTGCCACCACGCGCCAGTCTCCAGTCTACGTTACACTTGTTATGTATTAACTTCTAATGTTTATCTAGACTTACCCAAAACAAATGTAATGTCCAATTTCACCCTTAACTTGGATTTTAAAAACCTTCCACAATCAATTATCTCCCTACATCAAGACCCTCTTACATTTCAGCCATCTGACCATGGATCAGGATATTTCTATTATGTAACTGCACTAATTTAATTCATCTTCTGCTTCTTAGCGTTATGGAAGCTCAAAACATATTTCTCCTTATGGTGTTCTCCAAGGACCTCCCAGGACCCTCATCAGGACACCCTGACTTCAACTCATCAAGTCACCCTTCCAGAAGGGGCTTCCCTTTAAGGATGGAGGAGTTACCTTCCCTTATGTGCTGACCATTTATGCTGACTATGCATCAGGCCCCCTGAAGCTATATATACCGGAGGACATGCCGCCACGCGCCAGTCTCCAGTCTACGTTACACTTGTTATGTATTTACTTAATGGATTTGTCAATTCTGTTCTCCAACTTAATGTTGTAAAAATAAATTCAATCTTATACTTAATGTAGATGTAATTGTGTATAATATAATGAAATTGTTTTTAAAAACTTATTCAGTGGAATAGTGAAGTTAACTTATATATATATATATATATATATATATATATATATATATATATATATATATATATATATATATATATATATATATATATATATTAAATTAGCCTTATTAGCCTGCAATAAATTAATTAAACAATAATAAAAACACTTAAAAATATTTTCAGTTGACTAGGAAACAATAGTTCTCTTCGTTTATGGTTGAATTATGATAAATTCTCACTCCATAATAAGCGAAAGAAAATACATTATCAGGAAAAAGAAGGAAGAGGTTGGCAAAAGATAAATTTCAATTATTGGCAAAGAAAACGTTCCCTTTTGCTGCTTTGAGCACAGTGAATATAATAATACCTTTTATAGTTAAATTTAGGTAATGACTTATAGAGGCTTTACAAGGGTAAGATATCTAACCCTCGACTGAAACACCTAATTTCTTTTGCTGCGAGAAAGTGGTAGAAAATTTAAGTGTATCATGAATTTTTAACTTATTTAGATCAGTTTAGGAGGTGAAAGAGAGAATTCCATTTTTTAGGTTCAGGTAAATAGAATATTGATAGATTATTTTCATATTTATTACTAATTTGCATCAATAAAAAGAACAATAAATAAGAAAGTGTCTCGTTTGTCCTACTGTAACCAAAGCGAGCGATAAAGAATAGATAGGCCTGTGCATCCAGTAGAGGAAAGGAAGGAGCTGACGGGTGGGACCTCCGTAAATATTCTATTACCAGCTTCCCTTAATCCATAAATATATTTATTTTGGGAGGTAGAAATTTCCATATCAATTTTTAACTTACTTTCCAAAAGGTGAAACTTTCATGGATTATATTATTTCCGATGACAGTGAAAGTAAATCAAAAACACGAAACTATTCATTAAAATAGTAGTATTTAAAATAAAGAAATATTTGCTTCCACATAAAAAATCAATAACCGCTATTGTTATGAACATTTCCAAAGCGAGTTTTTAAGAAAACAAAACTTTTTATCTTTCATTACGTACAAAAAGACTGACAAGAAAAAAGTTAGGGCGCAAAAGTTTCGTAACGTATGAAATGAAAAAGTATCCAAACCTTTTGCAATTCCGTTCAATGTATACAAACAAAACTTTAAATTTATATATACGAGCATTTACACACGAAATAAAAAAATAAACGTGTCTTTTTAGAGTCAATAATCATACATTTGAGCTATTTCATAAATCTAATAGCCATAACTAAGACCTAATAAGTATATCAGCTGTCCTTTGATCCTTTATTATTCTTCTCTAGTCGATCAAGCTAAAAGAAGTCAAGTAGATTATGTTTGCTCTCAGTACCTGTAATTATCCTTGGAGAGATAGAAGAGAAAAACTCAATTAAAGCATCCAAACTAAAAGCATATTTATAAACCATAAGTTTTCATCCATCTTCTACTATGTATGTGCTAACTTTATGATTCACAGTCACGAATTTAATGTATTTCAATATTCTTTTATTAGAAGATCTATAATTCTCTAACCTAATGTATCTGATACTTGCAATTATAAAAAAAAGAAGCTAATTAAAATTGAAACTTATCTACAACTCGAATAAATTATTAAGCAAAAGAATATTATCTCTTTGTATTTGATGCTTTGTAAAGGACTAAATGGCTCGACATAGTCAAACCTAGAGTTTACCCTCTTGTTTGAGTCTGTGGTCTTAGTAGATGTTAATAAAAAAAAAAAAAAAATACGTGTGAGGTCGCGGGACACCCGGTAGGAACGAAGTTCCTTACATTTTTCATGAAGTATAAATTATAAAATCACACTACTAAGTACGTATACATTACAAACTACTTTTACATGGCGGAGTTAGAAAAGATACAAAATTAAAAGTAAAGAACTGTTTGTACCTTGCAAGATTTAAGGAAAAATTAAAAGAAAATCATTATTTGTATCATTAAAGCAAGCGTCTTACTATAAATATATATTGAATATAAGAAAAAAGTTTGTAGTTTAAGTTAAGAGTATGTTCGTTAAAGGATGTTGGATTGAAATTGGACTGTTTTCTACCTACCCGGCCTATTAATTTAAAATATTATAAAATATATCTCTTCCCTTCTTCTTGTATTAGGTTGAAATTTTACATGCCTGTTTCAATTGTACTTTAGACAATGTGTAGAAGTTTTATTAAAATCTTTATACGTTAGAATGGAAGATATCGGTAAAAAAGTTGTTTTCTTTATTTTAAACGTTTGGGTCCACTTTAATAAATTTAGCGATCTTTATCACTTCATAACAGTGTCGGTGTTCGTTTTACTAAAAAAAAAAATGTTAAAAAGTTGTTTGTCTCATTAAATAGGTGAAGTTAGGATTTTTTCTTGGATTAAGTACGCAGTATTATAATAATATACCAAATATATTGATATATGCGTCAGCACAGATCAATTTTACTTTTAACAAGACCGTGATTATATTTTCTATATTTACAAAACCGGGTGACATTTTGACATATAACAATAAACAGGTCAAGTGTGTGCTAGTCAGCACACAGCGAGGGTCCGTAGGCCACACTATATAGTGTTTAACTGTAAAATGTATAAACAGTGTTTTTTTTAAATGTTAAAAAGCTTACTTTGAACCATTCTAAGGGCTTGATATTCTCAAAACACACTCTGATAAAGTATTTTTTTGCCACTGAACCGAACTACAACCATATAAAATACATCGAAAAGACCATAATTATAAAAAAAAATGTATTTTGTCAATAAAAAATAAAATAATATTTTTTTCGAAATTTCCAAAAAGTGGTATCTTTACTTTTGGTCGAAGAATGTTCAGGAATTTTTTCAGATTTTTTGCACTTCACTTAAGCTAGATAGAGGGGGGGGGGACACGTTTCACACCTCTTCAAACTTGCCTACGCTCGCCCTATCAAAGTTATATCCAAAGAATTATATATTTTTGTAATCAGCTCGACGTACCCTTTCATATGATACCCCTCACGGTGTCGAAAAAAAATTTAAAAAAAATGTAACCCTTAAGTATTTTTACCCTAATATTTTTGAAAAATATTTTTTTTAAGTCGCTATATTTTTAAAATATATGGGTAGGTACAAGACACATACAAGGTGTAGCTGTGAGAGCACGCGAGAAGACGGACGGACAGACACACGCAGGAAAATATAAGGGTCCTTGGTTTTGCCTACGGAGCTTAAGTTTACGCGAGCGTTGCCTGTGAACGCTTGGGCGGATAACGATTTCCAACGAACTCAGCCTGGGTATTGGTAAAATGAACATGTGTACCAAATTTCAACTAACTCGGTGATCTTTTACTCAAGTTATCGTCAATTGGCCTAGTAGTTTAGGCTTCACGCCAGAGGACAGAGAGACATTTTTTTAAAACCAATTTTTTAGACTCAGAGGACCTCAAAACGTGTAAATCCATCAAAATCTCAACATAGAGTTTTCGCTCCATCACAATACTTTCTCTTTAGAAAGTAAAAAGTAAAGAAAGAAGAGATCTAAAAACCGACCTAAGGGCACAATAAGAAACTAGCCTAAACGTAAAGTGAGACTTATTCTACAATCAGCCCTAGATTATATTAAATATAGTAAAGTCATGGGGGGGGGGGGGATCAAAATTGCAGTAACAAATTATTGAGTGCCATCTTAAGACCCTATTTTGTATTATTGATTCTCTTCAAGTCCAAAAAAATCAAGACTGATTCATTCTCAGTAATAAACTTCAAAACATTACTAATCTGTTTTATAGTCATCATGTACATTCCTACTTCTTACAATGTAATAAATTTTGGGTAGATTAAAGTATTTTGACCAATCGATGAATAAGATCTATGGCAGAAGACGAAGACTGACTTGTTTTGTCGTCAGTATTCGTCATCATTCAAGTGATATGAAGAAGGCATCATTCAAGTAATATGAACTCACCTTCTTTCAAAATATTCACTTTTGAAAGTGGAGTAAGAAAGTGTGTTGGAAGCGTAAAGGAAAGGAAAGGCAAAAAATATGTATAATAAGTAGAATGGGTAAGGTTTAGCGAAGCGTGCTGGGTAGCTGAACCGTACTCCAAGAATATGGGAAAGGTAGCCAGCGTAGAAATACGTGAACCTACCCTAGGGACAGTCTATTCATAGCCAACACATGAATATATACTCACAGACATAATATTATATCCTTGGAGGACCAGATATTATTTCAATATACTCAGGGAAGTAAACATTCACTATGAATTTCATAATGTAGGTGAGAGGAGCCGGAGAAGTCACGCTCACTAAAATGACCACAACTGTAACATACCTCATTCAATACCATAATATACAATTCAAGAGGGCACAACGAGCTTTTACTGTTGACTGGCTTCGTTACCAGTAACATTTTAGTGATCCCTTTTTAACTATTGTTAACAAATTGCGATACATTTTTAACTTTCAAATAACACCAACATAGCAGAGGCTCAAAATGGGAAATTCAGATACGAAACCATTTTCATTATCAGTCTAATATACACATTATATTAAACTGTTTAACAACATGATAAGAATGAACGTCATAAGCAGGATAACGATCCATTAACAATTATATAATCGGGCAAAAGCTCAGTAATAAAATATATGTGCCTAAAGTAATATACATGCCATAATAAGATATGCCAAAGATGATTAATACGTAATATTGATCAACGTAAATATTGATGAAAAATGTCAAGACGTTTGGAATGAATACCACATTATGGTCCCTCGTGAGAAATAAATCAAGACTGATTTAATCTCCAAAAGAAAATTTTAAATTTAGGCTTAAAACAAGAATGGGAAAAAAATTAAATGACCTTTCTATACGGTACTTTTGTACTGCTTACAGAAGAGTTAGTATAGGGTTTTAGACGTTTGGCATCACTGATCATGCAGAACTAACATGAATATGGTGGTCTGAAATAATTATCGATATAAACTAATGTCAAAATCGATAAATAAGCGATAACAATTAAAATTAATTTTAGTTACTCTGATGAGTTAAGACTGACGGCGCTCTTCTATTTAGTTGTCTTAAAGTTTAAAGCAAGGACATCATCATTGTCATTTACTTTTACATAAATCATTAATAGTCATTTTATACAGGTAGTGGAGGGTAAAAGAAACGTTAAAGTAAGGATAATTGGGCACAAAAATGTGCGAGTAGCTGCAGCGGAGGAACTAAGAGAACAGAAAAGATCCTGTCCAGGAAAATTGGGTGGGAAGCAATCATCTTGCGGGAGGCTTGGAAGGAAAAGGAGGTTTGGAATTTATTGTCAATACAAGACTTTGAGCGCTAATCCCTTCTACTGTACGGATACGGAGTAAAGCCCTTACAGCCATTTACATGTGTGGTTCCAAGATGGTAAGGAAATTAAAAGTAAACAGATTGAAAGGAGATACGGATGCTAAAAATAAGAGCGGAACTGATGCTGAAGTTTCATTATAATTGAACTGACGCGACGGTTTAAAATAAGAATTCATTGCTAACACAATAACGTTGGCTATTTTTGCTGCATAGGTTTCAAATATATATCTATGAGACTAAATTACTGTTTTAAATACTTTCCTGTTTATTTCCACCCTTTGCCATATTAAAACACGAAACTGTAAAATACATTAAAAAGGAAGATGTGGAATCAATTAATTTCTGTGAACTGAAACAATGCTAGTTATAGCTCAATAAGTAGTATTTAAAAAAGAACCTAATGGTTATTCTAAACCATTGGGAACCAATATTGAATTAAAAAATAAAAATGTATGATATTTAATGTATGTATACTAATAATAACTAAAACACGCATTAGTGTCACAGATCAACTTTTGACTGAGCTATAAGCCACATTTGATATGACTTACGTTTTCATCTCTTCATGCAGCCCATAGCGTGTATGATTTGTGAGACATTAAATAGAAAAAATAATTGTCTTACTTACTAGAAAAGTAATACTTGGTGAAGGAAATAGACAAATGGGCGACAACTCAAGTTCAAGTCTCTATTTGATCAAGCTCATCCTAGGTAGCTTGGAATTTTCACTAAAAAGACAAAATCTAAATGGTAAACGCTGATAAGGGTTAAGTGATCAATTTATCCTTATTAACACTGTAGACTGAAGAGGATCCCTTTTCGTAATTTTCCTTTTAGTAAAAGCTAGTAAGGGTTAGATAGATCGAAGGCTCACTCACACCATTACTACTTTAACCGCAGTTCCTTACCAGTACACCTTACTATTATTAGTGTCATTAACTCTCATCCTTCCCTTATAATCTGATGTTTATAAGTTATTACCTTCCAAGAAAAAAAAAAATATTTCCTATAACTTTTACTTCCAACTTTAATGGGTCCAGCTAAATGGTACTTGATTTTAGATTTAATTTGCAAAGAGAGTAGTATACAATAACGGCCACTCTATGCTCTTTATCATACGTTTATTTGAAAAAAAGCATACATCGTTAATGCTGTGTTAAAGTATTATCGCAAATTAAAATTTAGATTTTTATAAAATATAATTATTTATCAAAGACTAATCGAGTTATTTCTGCTTATATACTTTTTTTTATATATTTTGATGCGTTCCTCAACTTTAAAAAATAACAACAAGTCTGTGACAAATATAAATTTATCAAGAATTTTTTTCATTGAAGAATGACACTGACAGGAAATTCACCTTAGCTTACGCTATTGGATAAGCGAAGTGCTAGGGATAAAAACGTGAGAGTGGAAGTACACCAACAAGCAATCCAATTAATTGAAATTCTTCCTCTGCATACAAGTTCGCACTCATATAAACGAGACTACACACACTCACGAAAGGGAGCCTTCAAGGAAGCTGTTGTGCTCCTGGGTTCTAGATCGTTATGTACAACTCTTTTGTGACATTAAAATATCCTAGCAATACCTTTGCGTCAGCCTATGCTGATGATTATTACTTATCGCTGGATAATATAAGCTAGATATTGAAATTAGTGCTATCCCTGTCGTTGCCACAATACAGGGATGTGCAAGAAGAAATAATAAAGTCGTCTAATAAAAGTAAATCTCAGCTTCTCTAAATAACTAGGAAAGTTTAAGTCTATTGGGGACTAGGCCATGATACTCTGAAATCTATCCATGAATGGGCTTTTCTCCCTATGGTCCTATATGGCGTTTATATATGGAAGGATGCTCTAAAATATAAAAAGATCCAGCAAAAGGTAGAAAGAACTCAGAGGATGTTTCAACCAGGTGAAAGGAACTGATGAAAGGTTACTGAACCATATCATACAATGCTGCCTGTATTGTTGCAGGTATTCACCAATTTGTATTAAAGCGTACGCGATTTTTAGAATTTAATCTGTTAAGGTAGGGGGTTCCTTCAACGGTTTGAATGGTAATAATATGTTGGATAAGCCTACAGAGTTCAAGTTCTGGAACCATCCAGGCACTTGTCGCCCGGTTGTTAAATCGCAGAATGAGGATCAACAGGACTTAAAGATCTCCACTGATGGTAGTAAGGAGGGCAAGCATGTTGGCTGTGCGTTTGCGGTACATATTAATGACTCTGTTCTAACTGAAAAAAGTTTCCGTTTAGCTGAATATTGTTCCAATAATCAAGCCAGGATTTTCACATTACATTACGGTCATTAAGAAACCCTATCAACCATCTTCCTCTCATTGAAGGCATTAGGAATATTCTTTCGGCTCTGGCAGGAGTTGCAAATATTTTTTTTTATGGGTTAAGGCCCATGTGGGCATAGAAAGCAATGATCACACTGACAGGTTGGCTAAGGCTGCTTTGTGGCTAAACCCTGCGTTGGCTCATTAGCATAAGATTCCTTTGACTTACTTGAAGCAACACGTTATCTTAGACATCAGAATGAGCTGGCAGGTTCTTTAGAGTAATTCGTCAACCGGAGCTGTCACTAGACAATTTAACCCTTCAGCGGACTTCAGAATGTCTCTCAGATACATGGAAATATCCTACCAGCAGGTAAATTTAAGGAATATCTCAACAATCAGCCCTCTCCAGCATGTATCTGTGATGGTGTATCGCCCCAGTCTGTACATCATGCACTGTTCAACTGTAGCCTAGTTGATCTCACTCCTTAGAGCTCCTTTAGGTCTAGGAGATCGGTGGCCTTCACCTCTTCACCACCTTCTGAAAAAACAGCTGCTACCTTACTTCATAACCTTTGTTTACTATTCTTATAATTAATTATTTCCTTAAAGCTCTTGCGCCAATCTTAATACAATATTAACATTATTTGCCATCATTTTATTAATCCCTATTGAGTATTTTATTAAACTCATTAATTTTTAAATATGATTTTCTGTACCAATTTAGATTGGCCATTTGGCTGTTAATTGGTTTGATGTCTAAATCTGTTAAACTTTGTTAGTTATCAATCATTCTAGTAAGCATTTTATTAAAACCCTTTGTTATTACACTTTGTTTAACCCATTATTAAAACTATGCACATCAATATTCTTCTAACTGTCATACTTTTGCGTGTAATGTTTGTACTTAAATGGGTATATTAATTTTAATATTTTCTCTTCTTGTTATTTGTTACTAACTTGTTTTTTCAACGCCTACAGTAATTTCCATTGGCGTAAGTTTTATCATTTATCTTACGTATTTGTTGTAAAACACACACACATACATACACACACACACACACACACATATATATATATATATATATATATATATATATATATATATATATATATATATATATATATATATAATACAATTTGGGCGAGTGGGAGACACCAAGTGATGTATCGTTGCAAGCGTGGCTCATAGGAACTCTTCCAATATTCGACATTACGTTGTTAAGATGTAGGCTCGGCATTCCGCTATGTCCTGCATCCGTTTCGTCGCGTCCGACCAATGAGTCGTGTGTGAGTGATTTGGTGGTTATCAAATTGATATAATTACTTTTTTTCACCTAAATTTCCTACATCAGACATTACGTCACTAAGATATTAAAGCACACACACCACTCAGCTCGACCTTAGATGTATATTTAAGGCTCCTTCACTCAACTTGGGGGTTCGGTTAGGTAAATAAAACATCGACTCCAAAAGACTTTCACATAGCTTTCCATTAATGCTGTAGGTAGGGGGTGCAGGGCCTGCCTGGTTCCGGACCGCGCGTATAACACACACTGCTATGTATATATATGTTATAGAAGCTAATTTTACAGAGGTGTCGACTTTAATGCAGACCACAGCAAGACCAGTCGTTTATAAACCCCGTATTATTTCATTGTTCTTGGTATTTCTCTTTAAACTGTTACGCGAGACGAAAATATCAGTCGTTATTCATAAGTGAGTATCCTCTGTTGAGTTATTATATGATTGTAATACATACCAATAAAGTAAAATTTACATTTGTAGTTTCAAAATAAAACATTTTTAAAACTTAATTCTTTATCGAACCGATATGTTATATATATATATATATATATATATATATATATATATATATATATATATATATATATATAATATATATATATATATAATATATATATATATATATATATATATATATATATATATATATATTATATATATATATATAAATATATATATATATATATATATATATATATATATATATATATATATATATATATATATATATATGTGTGTGTGTGTGTGTGTGTGTGTATGTATATATTTCAACTCATTAGACCAATAAATGAATGAAAAACTTAAAAAATGATTTTATATATATATATATATATACTCCGGTAGGTAGTGGTCTGTTTGGGGGGTTGGCACCCCGATTCCAGTTTTCAATAAGAGAGTGGACAGTACCACGAGGGTAGCCGTTTTTTTCCAGGATCTTCTTTATTGTGTTATTGCTCTCTGTAATGCATTCTACACTAGACTTATCTAATATTCTTTTAGTAAAATTACGTGCAACATTCAATTTTGTAGACAAGGGATGGTGTGAGTCATAATGGAGAACTCTCCCTGAGCTAGATGGTTTCTGGTCCCATTTAGTAGATAAAGAGCCATCTGCGTTCGTGATTATAAGCATATCTGGGAAAGGGATGCTGTTCTCTACAGGTAGTTCTATGGTAAACTAAATCCGGTTGTGAATACTGTTAAAAATGTGTAAGGTTTGGTCGATCATATCATATGGAATCGATAAGAGCATGTCGTCTACATATAGATGGCAAAGGTGAACTTCAATCCCAATTTTGTTGAGGGAGACGCTAATGGCATCTTTCATAATTAGGCTCGCCAAGCTGTTAGATAGAGGGCTACCCATAGGGCAACCATATATTTGCATGTACACTTGACCTTGGGAGGTGAAATAGCGTGTCTCGCAAGTGAAGTTGAGGATTTCAATGAAAAAACCTTCTTGATCTCGATGGCTCTTTATCTACTAAATGGTACCAGAAACCATCTAGCTCAGGGAGAGTTCTCCATTATGACTCACACCATCCCTTGTCTACAAAATTGAATGTTGCACGTAATTTTACTAAAAGAATATTAGATAATATGTCTAGTGTAAAATACAATACAGAGAGCAAAAACACAATAAAGAAGATCCTGGAAAAAAATGGCTACCCTCGTGGTACTGTCCACTCTCTTATTGAAAACTGGAATCAGGGTACCAACCCCCCAAACAGACCACTGCCTACAGGAGGTTACGCTAAACTACCCTATGTTAAAGGCGTCACTGAACGTATCATAGGCGTTTTAAAAAAAGTTAAGCCAGACAACATTTTCGCTAAATATAAAACAAGGGTTATTGGAAACTTATTTTCAAAAACCAAAGATATCCCCTAAGAAACAATCGAATATTATCTACCAGATCAATTGTAAGGACTGTGATATGGTCTATATCGGTGAAACTATGAGCTATATGAAGGACAGACTAAATGCACATAAGAACTCAAATGACAAGAAGACACGGAACACAACTGCTCTGGCAGGCCACTGCACTCATCTCCAACACCAAGCTGACCTGAATGCTGAAAATATTAAGATCCTCCATTCGGAAAGAAATATTAATAAAAGAAGAATCCTTGAAATGTTATATTTACACTGTAACAGGCGCACTATGAATTATAAATCCGACGTAGCAGGTTTTAGTGATCTCTACAAATTCCTCCTAGACCCCGAATAATTCTTCCTCTCGCCGCTAGATCGCAGCACTCTCCACCACTAACTTGCCACCTCCGCCACTAGGCGCTCTGCTGCCACCACGCTGTCACTTTATTGTCTTTTTTTACTTTTTCATATACTCTCCCCTTGTTCTCTCTTTTTAACTTCTGTTGCCGATTCCTCCTTTTATGTTTCTCTTCCCCATCTTTATGCTATATAATCACTCCATTCTCTGTTCTTCACGTAAGTGATCTTGTCTCGGTTTTCTCTATTTTCCTCTTATATGTTTATCTTTTACTTTACTTTTATAGATTCTTACCTTCTCTCCTCTTACCTATTACTTTTGTTTTTATAAAGGCTCACCCTGAAGATGGCAACATAATATAGTTGCCGAAACGTCGGCTATGTGAAAGTCTTTTGGAGTTGTTTTTATTTACCTGACTGAACCCCCAAGTTGAGTGAAGTTGCCTTTTATATATATATATATATATATATATATATATGTATATATATATATATATATATATATATATATATATATATATATATATATATATATATATATATATATATATATATATATATTGAAACTTTTAAACTAATCTTTATTAGTTTTTAATATAAATTAAGATGGAGCAAATGAATAATAGAAAAATAATGTAACCAAAAATCTAAACAAGTTTAATAGGTAATGTTAATTTAACTTAAATATAAATCGTGCATAACAAAACATGAAAATGAAATAATAATAGTGCAAAATAATATGTATATCAAATTAAAGAATTAAATTAAATGAATTCTAAATGTTCATAATATGATGGATTTATATGCAGCGATCTTATTCCTCTTCAATAGAGCAACATAGGTTCACTTGACTGAGTTAGGGCTGCCAGAGCCGAACTGCCTCCTCCTGTATTATTCTTCGACGACCTCTTCAATCTCCCACTCTTAAATTATCAGCTTTTGTTTGTCAACAAGTGATATCTTCCTCTATATAGCTTCTTTTGCTTGGTGGAAGTCAAATACCTTCGTACGTTATAAACAAATCAGCCCGTTAATCATACGATTTGTTACAATATATATATATATATATATATATATATATATATATATATATATATATATATAAAATGTGTAAAATGTGTGTGTGTATATATAAAATCATTTTTTAAGTTTTTCATTCTTTTATTGGTTTAATGAGTTGAAATATATGTTTTATTTTGAAACTACAAATGTAAATTTTACTTTATTGGTATGTATTACAATCATATAATAACAACAGAGGATACTCACTTATGAATAACGACTGATATTTTCGTCTCGCGTAACAGTTTAAAGAGAAATACCAAGAACAATGAAATAATACGGGGTTTATATACGACTGGTCTTGCTGTGGTCTGCATTAAAGTCGACACCTCTGTAAAATTAGCTTCTATAACATATATATACATAGCAGTGTGTGTCATACGTGCGTTTGTAGTCTCGTTTTACTTTAATCTAGTCGTCAGTATGTCTTGTTGTTGCTTCAAGTAAACATCACGATGCACCACATCCCTCAAGATGCTTTCAGTAGTTAAAGCGAAACCAAGGACTTCAACCCTTTCGTGACGCGGATTTCGCCAGAATTCTATGCTATTTACCTAGAAGTCTAAGCTCCAAGTTGATTTGGTATTGATGATGTCATAGCGCCACTGGTTTTAGTTTCTCTACTAATTTACTTTTCGGGTTAAGTAAAAAATAATAAGCTAGAATATATTAGGCAAAAAAGGGGGTTAGGGTTTACGTGGTGCCGCGTGCTTTGTGAGGCCTTGTAACGGCCGTTTACAAGTTAACCCAAGCTAAAAGGAAACTCCGCAATCGTTTTGGCCCGTGGGGCCCGGTCCGGAACCAGGCAGGCCCTGCACCCCCTACCTACAGCATTAAGGGAAAGCTAATTGAAGTTTAAAAAGTAAATAATATATAAAGGTAGGAGAGTGGTTGGAGGGGTGTTTCTTGTAATGTAGGTAAGAGAGCAAAGTGGTGTGGGAAGAAGCACCCACCTGAGCCTCACTCTGCCATTAGACAGCCGACTTTGATAATAATATCGCGATAGATAGATAGATAATAATAACATCCCACCTCTTCTCGACAATAACTTATTAATAAGGCTACCGTCACCCTCAGATGTCGGCTTATCCGTTCGATCTAGCTGGCCGTAAAGCCTCCTGCTCCGTTACCAGGCCGAGACTAAGCCGTTACGGGGTTACTCTCGGCTTTCAGTTAAGTGTCCAAGTCATTGTGAATTTATACACCTCTGTAAGACCTGAAAGCTTCCTATTAAAGGTTATAATTGGAAAGTCGGGATTCACCGGCTTACACACACTTACAACGGCTATTTATAACTCCGTATCTTTTTTTAATTGTAACACTATCACTGTGCTCGCATTTTTAATGGTTAGATGATACCTAAAACGTGAACTTGCTTTAAACAAATACTTTTTTAAAAATTTATAAATTTTGAGAACAATATTTATACTATTCAACCTTATTTAATTAAGGTAAATAAATCTATAGATTTTAAGTCATTCCTATATTATTTACTAGGCATCGCGTGGCTCTATCATTGAAACGATCATATTGCAGTAAATATTGAATATTAAGAAAATAGTTAATCAAGGAATAGTGGGTAGTGGAGTGGGGGTGCTGGGTACCAAGCTCACCTTATCTAACTTTATAACTCACGTCATTAGATTACCCCTGGGGGTACAGGAAGAGTTTGGTGGGGGTACGCGCTGCACCAGGCTTTGACTGTGCAGTCAATTTTATGTTATTTTATGTTCATCATAATTTGGTTCCCTGTTAATTTTGTTCTTAAATTGGATTTTTGTTTTTGTTTATGTACTATTTTTTTTTTTTGTATTGCTGTTGAAATATACTCATATTTTCTTATTATTATTTTTTTTTTTATTCATGCTATTTCTCCTTAGATTTGTTCCATGATGACTAGAGTCGTGGGACAAATCCCAATGAGTGAAGTGACTCTGTGACTCACATTATTAGACCTAGTCTCCTTGACCAGTGTCTGCTGCAAGGTGGCTGAGCGAATGGTGGCACATCGGCTCTACGAGTACGCTGAGCGAGTCAAACTTATCGACCCCAGTCAAGCCGCCTTCAGGAAAAAAAAGAAACAAAATGGACCAAGTCGTCAAATTCGCACAAGCAGTGAAAGATGGTTTCCACAAAAAAAATGACCACCCTTGCAGTGCTGGTAGATTTTAAGTCTGCTTACGATACAGTCTGGAAAGATATGATGGTTCACAAACTCATAAACGCCCAAGTATCTGGACCCCTTCTAAAATGGATTTGTCGCTTTCTTACACAAAGACTTCTGAGGGTAAGATATCGCTGGTCCGGAAAAAGACTGACATAACTCAAAAAATATCGAACATGAGTTTTTGAAATGGTCTAACTCAAAATTTCGCGCTGATTCTGATGGTATAATCGTCACATTTCTATCTTTATTAAAAACCGGTAGAGAGCATAGTGTTATACTGTCTTATCTCACAAGTAGCTGGGTTTGGGTTACAAGACAGACGTATTATCTGTTTATAGCAAGACACTGGACAAGAAGCGTATTTCTTTCTGTACAAAACTGTATTAACTCATAAAAATGCATTCTAACACTTTAGGTTAGAACTCTTTTTGTTATTTTTTATAAACAATAGTGCATTATTTTAAAATAAGACTGTATTGATTTGATTAGTCTTAAAACAGAAATAGACTTTTTTTGATTTTAAACTGTCTCATTTCAAAATAATTCAGTTTGAACCTTAAGACGAGAATTTCGTTGTCTTAGTTTCGATTCAATAACGTCACATTTTGAAATAATCCTCTCTTGAATTTAAAATTATCAAATAAACATTTTTTATTACAATTGTAATAAGGCCTTATTTTAAGTTAAGGCTCTTTTGTTTTTGAAATCATAGTGGTTAAAATTAGTTTTATCTATTAAATGTCTCTTTTCAAAAAAATATTTGAAGGTAAGACACTCTTGTACTTGATATTTTACCCGTAATGGTGTATTGTTCTATAATGTGTCAGTCATGCATAAACATTTGTTGGAGTTGTGACAGTCTTGTTATTAATATCATCGAACTTAGTCATCGTTCTAATACATTAAAGTCATCAGTAAAGTCATATCAGAATATGTGGTGTTTCTGAAATCATACTTTTTTTTAAATTTGATCTGTCAGTTTTAAAGTAAAAATGTTTCTATATTTAATAATTAGTGGTTTTTTTTGCTCATTAATTTTTTTGTGTGTTCGCATAAAGTCCGTTTCCTTAGGAATATTATTTTTAATAATATTAGAAACAGTTGAACTGTAAAATATTAGCTAGGCATTTATTGGAGTAAATTTAAAAGTTGAAGTTTTGAAATGATTTATTTTATTTTGTTCTTACCAGTAGGGGTAGGTTTATAGTAGAGTTAGCTAGAATTAAGGTTAATAAAAATTTAGAAGAAATAAGATGTCTTGATTTTGAAAATATAAATGAACAAAACAACAAATTAATGGATATAATTAACAAAGGATTAAATAACAAAGAAAAAGTTGAACATTATAAAGATCTAAATAGGTATATTATGTTTAAATACTTTACCTTCTACAATTTCTCTACAAGGTAATAAAAAAAATACATTTATATAACTTTAGCATAATTAAAAACTATTTGTACCTCCATTGTAACTATTAATAAGTTATTACTCCATACTATATTAATTATTAAGAAAGAAAGACGTGGGACTTTTGTCAAGCATTATATAGCTTTAAAGAAGAGCAGAAGCTTATGCTTAGAGAAGAACACAACCAGCATTTGCTATGAAATGAATTAGCCAGAGCTGAGAAAATAAAGGATAAAGATTCTTAGGGAAATTGTTGCCGCTGTTTTTTATTTACAACCTGCTCTTTCCCCATCTTCTTTTTAATATGTGTCAAAGTTAAATCTTTACAACTTCACAATTTATGAAATATAAAGCAACGATACGTTCTGCTATACATGGCATGAGGGCGATACTCATAGGTGAGCAAATAAGATATTATGGACATGTCTTTGGAATATCTAGACCAGCTAAATAAGAAACTCCCTGCTTCGAAAAATATAATTTTCTACTCAGATAATTGTGTCGGTCTGAATAAAATTAAATATATACTTGAATTATTTATGTATGTAGTATTTTTTATTTTTATTTATTTATTTATTTTAAATATTCAGAGTATTTCTCATAAGTTTCTTGTGACTGGTCACACCCAAAATCATGGTGATTCTGTGCACTTCGATAGAACGGCAAAATCGATGCTTTTAAAAATTCTTCATCTATTTTCAATCCGACAAGAAAGGGTGTTAGTGTATGGGGTTCAAGAGGAAACTACCAACGGCAGGATTATAATCTTACAAGATCATCCTGTCGCGCCATCTTCTCCATTCTTGTCAACCGATAAGTTTCATGTGGATGGGATAGAGATAACTGTAGAGATCCACTGTCGTTCTTTCCTTAAGGAAAGCTGATTCCGTCAAGAAAGAGTGTCAGTGTATGGGGTTCAAGAGGAAACAACCAACGTCAGGATTATAATCTTACAAGATCATCCTGTCGCGCCATCTTCTCCATTCTTGTCAACCGATAAGTTTCATGTGGATGGGATAGAGATAATTGTAGAGATCCACGGTCGTTCTTTCCTTAAGGAAAGCCGATTCCGTCAAGAAAGTGTCAGTGTATGGGGTTCAAGAGGAAAGAGCGGCAGGATTATAATCTTGCAAGATTATCCCAGTTAGGCAACGAATCCCAAAGGTTTGTATGACACGACAGGCTTTCCCTCGACGAGACAACATTCACTTGGAAAGTGAGAGGAAAGAGACCACCCACACGCGTTCTTTCCTTCTGGCCTCACCAAATTTAAAAACAAACAGGATTATGCTATTTCATGTGGATGGGCAACGAAGGGATTGTAGTCACACGACAAGCCTGCAGGATGGAATGAGCAGATTGTCTCACAGGAAAGAGTGCAGGAAAGTGGTTGTGTGGATGGTAATGAACATGATTATCAATTATGCCGTGCTTTCCTTCGCGATTAAGAAAAAGGAAAGTCTGTCGGGGAAGAACAACAGTGGCTGGGGAGCTAATAAATCAAACTTCTTCCTTCGACTAGACTTGTTTATATATGACTTATTTCGTGCAAGTGATCTTTTTTTCAATACAAGACAGTCTTAACTCAAATTTTCATAAACAATAACATTTTTATAGGCCCCCCCTACAAAAATAAATAAATTTTGTTTAATTGGAATGCAGTGTTACTATTGCTACTATAAATAAAAAAAATTTAATAACCCTATTTATTCTTTTTACGACTTTTATTAAGCTTTTAGCAATTTACCAAAATGTTAAAATCTTTAAATGCGTTTCCTGAAAAAAGTCATTTTTTGAGTTATGTCAGTCTTTTTCCGGACCAGCGATATATGAACGAAGTGTCAAATTACAAGACACAGCGCCATGGCCTACCGCAAGGAGCTGTTATTAGCTGCTTACTATTCAACATCATGATAAACGATGTCCTAGCAGCGGTAAAATCTGTTCCTGGAGTCGAAGCGCTGCTGTACGCTGACGATCTTCTCATTTGGGCCACCAGCAGCAACCATGCAGGTCTTGAGCAGGCTCTCAACAGTGCACTATATAGCCTTGAGCACTGGACTACGGCAAACAAGATGAATGTTAACACAGACAAAACTGTTTACCAAGTTTTTACAATGTCTACCATCCATAGATCCTACACTCTAGGTATAAGAACTGCCCCTTAAAAGAAGAAATTTTATCCTCTTATCTAGGAGTCACACTGGATCGTAAACTATATTTTAATGCTCACGCTGCAATATCAGACGGTAAGGGCAACAAAAGGCTCAGACTACTAAGCAGAATCACTGCTACAAAATGGGGCGCTACACAAGATGTACTAAGCACAGCCTACAAAACGTATGTACGACCAGTGCTAGAATACAGCAGTGATGTCTCAACGTTGTCAAGTAAATCAGGCCTTGACCGTCTCAATAAGATCCAAAACAAAGCACTTTGAATTATCACTGGTGGTGCAAAATCGACACCCATCCCAGCAATGGAGATCCAAGCAGGAGTCGAGCCCCTGTAGGGTGGGCCAAAAAAACAGAATTTTTGAAATTCAAAATAGCAGTATCTCAAAAAGTTGCATAATGAAGAAATAACATCGCACACAAAATTTGGGGCCAATCGGATAACCCTTAGGTGGGGCGACGGGGCCCCAAAATGTAAAAAAATTACGAAATTTCGTACTTTTTTATGTAAGTTAACAGTTAGTCCTACTAAATTATTCCAATATTTTTACTTTTAATGCTAATACATCTAATGATTATAGTGTGCGTAACAATATATATGCTTATATAAATGATGTTTCAAACCTTAGACAAAACATTAATAGACATACATAGGAATTTACGCCAAAACTGTCATCTGAGAATACCCTAGCAGCACTTAGACGTTTAACATTTCTTAAAGAAAATGTTAAAAATAATCACCAGAGATCACCACGGCAGCTGCTTGAGCTCCGCCCTAACCCACCCAACCTCCCTACCTTTGTGCTAGGACAATTTAATAATAATTAAATTTTAGTTAAAAAAAATTAAAGTGAAAAATATTTTTTTGAGTTAAATTTTAGAATTTTTTGTCTACTTTTTAAATTATTCAAAATTTCAAAATGCCTCTCTTCTTCTATATAATCCGAAGATGATGCATCTATCACAAGTTTTATACAGCGTTCAACAGCTTGGTTGTGGCAAGGAAAATCTGTATTCACTTCAGGTGTAGTTAGATTAGCAGCAGCTTCCCTTTCATGTTTAAAGGAAAGGTGTTTTGTCAGTGAAGGTTCTGTGGCTGTTATTTTATTCCAGTCGATCAAAATTTAGTATTCATCTGCCTAAAAATTCAGATCTGAAAATTTAAACGGCCTGACTTCTTAAATAGAGTGATTTATATGTCCTCTGCACCATACAATTTTTTTCCAAGCATCTAATCTGACATTATCTCTTGGGTCGCTTATCATGGCAATTAGTATACTCTCGGGATGTAAGAAGTATGCATTCCTTTGTATAACAGGATCTATTACTTTTTTTAAGTTATCCGGTAAATATCTGTTTGATCTTATTTGTAAAAAACTGTTGAGGGCACCATCTTTTATCAAATTGTTAGATTTAATACGGAGCCAGGATGGAGTATTATCCTTTTGTATAAAAGTTGTTATTGTTACCAGATCATTTGAAGGATGCTCAGTTGATACGTACACTAATTGAGTTGCATGTGGCAACTCAATTAGTGTTGTCGATAGGAACAAAATTAAAAGAGCGAAACAAGTGGACATATAAAATATCAAACAAGAAGAATCCTCAGAGCTAATTGTATTGGAAGGTCTTTATTTTGATGGGAGAAAAGACGATACCAAATGGTAAAAAGGGAAATAAACAATATAAACATCTGGCTAAAGAAGAGCATGTGGCAATAGAGCAGGAACCCGGATCTAAATGTATAGGATTTGTCAGCCCCAGTTCCAGTTCTGCAACCAGTGTGCAAAATTCCATAATGCAATTTATCAAAGACAGAGGAATAGACTAATAATCATTGTATGTGATGGCACTAATGTGAACACTGGGATTAGAAAAGGTGTGATACGCCCCCTTGAACTAAAACTTGGTAGATCCCTTCAATGGTCCATTTACCAATTACACGGAAACGAGTTGCCTCTACGGAGTTGCCTCCTTGAATTTTTGGATGGACAAACTAGGGACTTAACTCCTATTCTGGACCATTAGGTGTTTCCCTGCTGCCGTGTAAACTTTAGAAGTCGTGGATTTTGAGCCAAATGATAACTGTTTTTCAGACTAACGAATACACCAACTCGATTTAAGTACAGATCAGAAATTTCTTTTGGATACATCATTAGCAGTTTCAGAAGGTTATTGTCCCGCCAAACTAGCCAACAGAAGTCCAGAAAAGATGGCACTCTCCAGATGGGTAACAACTGCTAATCGTTTATCACGTCTTTACGTATCAACTGAGCATCCTTAAAATGATCTGGTAACAATAACAACTTTTGTACAAAAGGTTAATACTCCATCCTGGTTCCGAATTAAATCTAACAATTTGATAAAAGATGGTGCCCTCAACAGTTTTTAGGGTCCGTAGGCAAAACCAAGGACCCTTATATTTTCCTGCGTGTGTCTGTCCGTCCGTCCTCTCGCGTGCTCTCACGGCTACACCTTTCGTCCGATCACTTTGAAATTTGGCATGTATGTGTCTTGTACCTGCCCACATATTTTAAAGATATATTTAAAAAAAATAGGGTAAAAAACTTAAGGGTTAAAATTTTTTTATTTTTTTCGTCACCGTGAGGGGTATCATATGAAAGGGTACGTCGAGCTGATTACAAAAATATATAATTCTTTGGATATAACTTTGATAGGGCGAGCGTAGGCCAGTTTGAAGTGGGTGTGAAACGTGTCCCCCCCCCCCTCTATCTCACTAATGTGAAGTCCAAAAAATCTGAAAAAATTCCTGAACATTCTTCGACCAAAAGTAAAGATACCACTTTTTGGAAATTTCGAAAAAAAATATATATTCTTTTTTATTGACAAAATACGTTTTTTTACGTTTAAGAGGTATAAGTAATAAATATATATATATATATATATATATATATATATATATATATATATATATATATATATATATATATATATATATATATATATGTGTGTGTGTGTGTGTGTGTGTGTGTGTATACAAAAACAATCTAATCTCAGATTTCGGTCACAAAAATTGTCACTATGTTACAATGCCGACGTTTCGATTGTAACTTAAAACCTTCTTCAGGGACCGTAAAACATCTAAACAACCAGTACGTGTTCGAACCAGAATGTTCGAAATATATTATGACATTTTCGTGTCGCAATAAGTTTTTCGAAAAAAATATTTTATTTTTAATTAAAAAAATACGTTTTTTTAGACCCATAGGATAGTTCAAAGCAAGTTTTTTAGCATTTTTAACAACAAAAAACACCATCAATAGGGTACTACTTAAACTATGCAGTGTTGTCTACGGACCCTCGCTCTGTGCTGACTAGCACACACTTGACCTGTATATTACGTTTAGATAGAGCCGATTTAAGGGATTTGGCGATTTTATAACTTCTTATCGGTTCGCTAAGAAAAATATATTTGTAAAAAATTTTTGTTTTATCGATTTTAAATTTGAATTTCACGTTAAATTTGAAGCTCACAAACATAGCCTGTCATTATAGTAAAAGGTACATGTATACCTAATGTCAACTAAATCGGTCCACTTTTACTCAAGTTGTCATCGTTTCGTAAAATTAAGTGACAGACAGACAAACTATCAGACAGACAGTAGGGGGCAAGATAGAGTGCTTATTTAGTTATTTATTTTTTTATTTTTGTTTTTTATTAGTTAACGTTTATTAAAACACAAAATAAAAATACAATATTAATACAACGTACAAAATAACCATGGTCATGGACCATCAGTTAAGTTTCGTCCTTTAAACAGAATTATCCTTAAATAATAATTAAAAAAATATATATGGTGTCGTGGGACACCCGGTAGGAACGAAGTTTCTTACGCTTTATATTAAATATAAATGATATAATTACAGTGCTAAGTATATGATAGTAACTACTTATACAAGGCGGAGTTAGAATAAGAGACAAAATTAAAAGTAACTATTTGTACTAGCGGAGTTAAGGCAAAATTAAAAAACTTTTTATTATCTCTGAAAAGAACGTCTTACAATAAATGATGTATTGTAAATTGAGGAAAAATTTAATTTTGATTAGTGTATAGTTAAAGCCGATGGTAGTAGAGAAGAAAAGAACGGTCCCATCAGACTTCCGTCGGCGAATCTTCAATTAAATTATTATAATAAATAATATAAATCACCAACACTAAAAAACTTGTATCAGGTTGAAATTTTACATGCCTGTTTCAATTGTACTTTAGACGATGTGTATGAAGTTTTATTGAAATCGTTACGTTAGAACGTAAGATATCGGTAAAAACGTTGTTTTTTTATTTAAAACGTTTAGGTCCGCTTTAATAAATTTAGCGATCTTTATCACTTCATAGCAGAGTCGGTGTTCGTTTTACTAAAAAAAAAGTATTTAAAAAAGTTGTTCCAATAAATAAGAAAATAACAAAATAAAATTAAATAAATATATAAACCTTATGCAGTAATTTCATACTTTATAATGTAGCATTATATATTAACTAGCTTAGCATTATATATTATTATATATTAACAACTAAACATGCAGGTAAAAAATTAAAATAAAAAGTAGACTAGCTATAAATATAACAAGAAAACAAATACATTTTTACTACCTCTAAGAATTACACAAGCAAGCACATTTTCAATATATATATTTTCAATATATATATTTTCAATATATATAATGCGGGTAATTACAAATTTAACTGACAAATAAAAGGTACTTTAAGAGATGTTTGATTTTGTGGCTTGATTGGCGTAACTTACTAGAGCTCTCCAGTCAGATCCATTTAACAAATTTAGTGTTTTCTCCGAGGTTAATTGGGCTTTTTCTAAATGCTGATTTCTTAGCTGGCTGAGGCTGGTGCATTTGGCTAGAACCTGATGCAGATTCTTTTTACAGGGTCTACTACATAAAGCACAATCGAGTAGATTTTCCCTGTCCCACGTTTTGTAACTTAATTCAACCATGTCTCCTCTCAACTTTACAATACATCTAGCAGCCCTAAATCTTTGTGTGTCAAGATAGTGGTAGTGGTCTTGTGGGTTGAAGCAAAGGTTTCGATACAGTGGGTGGCTTGTACTCTCCTCTAAACGCAATTTGAATCAAGACTTCTCTCCACCAGTTATGGCACATAACACTAGTTGAATGTAAGAAGCTCGTTACGCTCGCTTCAATTATATTCGGTGCAAAGTTGTATCTATAGCCGTTTAATATCAGTCTTAGAGTAAAGATCACCTGACTTTATGCAATGCGTCTGTAATTTTTTCTGACTGTATGTCTTGTTGCGGGCTCAACTTGCATTTTATTTGACACTTAATCTTTTTTTGTATTGTTGTTGGAAAAATGTTTTAGTTGATTTGTTTATTTACCAGAATAAAATTAAAATTGTCTGCGTTAAAAGAATTGCATTAAATACTTATTGCGCTAGTCAAATAAGGCCAGCGACAGTAAAAGAAATGACAGCTTAATCGAATTAATCAAATGTGTTTCGACCAAGATTCTCCATCTGAAAAACTAATTGTAATTCATCTTAATGTCTCTACCAACCAGAATAAGAAAAGCAACAGAACTCGGGATTGAGTATTTTAAAGAACAATTAGTAGAAATGCCCCTTCAAGAATAAGATTGCAATGGGATTAGGTGAAGTAAATGCTCTACTGAAATTTTAGGAATTTCCTAGGTTAGTAACTACTAGGGCTGTATTGCCAGACACTAAGTCAGCAGTCTGGTGCCGACCCTTACCTGTTTCAACCCACCTTCCCTGACTAACCTCAACCTTGCCTCCCTCCACTAACCTGATGGTTAGAATAGAGCTCTAACTTGACAAGGTTTAATGGTATGTAATAATATTAATAATAATAATAACAAACATATTTAATTCCACCCGTTTACAATTGGTTAAAATATTTTATAATACATACATGTACACAAAGGAGAGGGCCCTGAGTATACAAAAAAGTCAGCTGACCCTAGGACCTGTGGAAACAGGTTTCCTAGGGGTCTTATCAGTAATCTGTGGTGTAAGACCAATATTGATATTGTATCTGACAGTACTGTCTCTAGTCACACTGGTGAGGTTGGCAAGTTTTTTTACAAGCTTCCTTATGTCAAAGGCTTGAGTGAGGGCATTAAGGCATGTTTGTCTAAGGTTACTGACAAGGATTGTGCGTTTTATGGCAGGCATAGTATCCGTAGCCTGTTTACCCATTTGAAGGATGCTGTACCTAAGCCTCTCCGATCTAATATTATTTACAAGGTTCTGTGCAAGGGGTGTGCTGAAGTTTATATTGGAAGCTCAACTCGGTACCTTAAATCGCGCGTCTACAAGCATATTCATTCAGGAAATAGTGGGAAGAAGGTTACTGCCCTTTCTAAACATGCCTTAGAGAAGAAGCATACCTTTGATTTTGACAACGTTACCATATGTGGTAGAGAGGTGAGTGAGGAACGGCTTCGATGGATGGAGATGATACACATAAAAAACTCGCCGAACTGCTGTAATTTCCGGTCCGACATTAATGGAGTTTTGGATAGTTCTTATGCGTTCTTGCTCAATGTTTTTAAAACTTAGTTAATTTTTTTAATTTTTTATTTTTATGTAAGCTGGGTTTGTGGGTGACGGTTGGAGGAGCATGGAGGTTTAATGTTCGACAGGTTTGCCTGTTGAGGTGGAATCTCCATGCCCTTTTTCTTCCTTCATTTTACCTTCCCTTTTGGTTTTCTTTAATCTTATCTATTTTTTGATTCTTGGCTTCATTCTCTCTTTTAAATTTCATTATTACTTATGTTTTCCCTTTTTGTAATGGGGTGTTTATGTGGTTTGAGTGTGGGGTTTTAGTTTTAGAATCTGTTTTAATAAACTTGTTTTAATAAACTGTTAACTTTTTTATCTTTTTTATGACTTCTTTTTAACGCTTGTAAGTTTGTTATTCAGCTCATTTTTGGGTTTATAATGGTTTATGCATGTTCATTTGCTTGATATTTATTTTTGTTTTCTGTTTCTCTTCCAGGGGTTGCCCTGATGAAGATATTGTGAAATATCGAAACGTTGGCTACCTAAGGAGGATTAGTGTTTCATTGATCTTCTCCCGATAACCCTATTTAGTTTATAACTTTTAAGACCAATTCAGTGTTCATTGCATTTTATATATATATATATATATATATATATATATATATATATATATATATATATATATATATATATATATATATATATATATATATATATATACATATATATATATATATAATATAATATATATATATATATATATATATATATATATATATATATATATATATATATATATATATATCTAGTTCTCCTGCCATAAAACTTTCAGTCCCTAGATTTGAGGAACATTATACGCTTAATATTAGGATTAATATACCGTTTCGGGTCAGAGAAAAGTTTGTCTCTGGCTTAGCTAAGTTGGTAGAGCGCTATACTGGAAATATGGAGGCCCGTGGTTCAAATCCCGGAGCCAGAGCCTATTTTTCTCTGTTCTGTCTCCCGTAGTTTAATTGTTTGAATTTTATATTACATATATATATATATATATATATATATATATATATATATATATATATATATATATATATATATATGTGTGTGTGTGTTATTTATTAAAATTATTTATTAGACCTGGTATTTATTTTTATAATTTGGGTGATTTTCACTATGAGGGTTTATGTTAGGCATAGTTTTGGTGTCACGTACTATGGTTGGTAGAGATTATAATTATGTAGATGTTCATTAATTTTTTTTTTTTGCTTTGTGAAATAGAGTTCTACTAAGGAATTACGCTTATTGGAACTCGGTAGATTGGCCCGCCAGAGGGATAGCGGTCGAGCGAAATTAATTAGGGTCACCCTACCTTTTCGGAGGGTACCGTCCCGGGTTCACGAACTTGTCCTTACCTATCCTGACGACCTGTACTCAATAAACTACCTCTTTCCCTCGACCACTCGCCTATCCACAAGCCTGATCTTGGACAATCCTCACGGATCCACATCTCCACACTCCCAATACCCACACATAATATATGCACACACTCGTTTACCATCTCACTTAAACACATCCACACACACACTTCTATACCTACCCTGGAGGAATTTCATCGTCTAATCTCCATCTTCTTCCCTTTCTCTAGACGAGGTAGCGCTGTCTTGTTCCGGTTCCTGATCTATTCTCACCAATTTGTCAATTATCCCAACTCCGTCGTCCCTGTCCTCCAACGAATCCTCCTTCCCGACACGTGGCTCAACAATACTTTTTTTATGCAATCCATCTATAATGTTTCTGACTGTATGAGAAGCATTATCTATGGGTGTTTCAAGATAGATGTAAAATAGCATTAGCACAACCGACTGATTCTTCTTATCCCGCGCCGGCCACTGTTTTTAGAAATGTTTATTGTTTGATCTGAGAATGATTAAATTGCTGATTTAATCATACCCCAATATTTTAATAAAAGATAAGATCATTATCATTCAATTCAAGAACAATGAAAACATTAAAGAAGGCTACATTTGGTAGCATATATATATATATATATATATATATATATATATATATATATATATATATATATATATATATATATATATATATATACAGATATATATATATATATATATATATATATATATATATATATATATATATATATATATATATATATATATATAATATATGATATACAATATTCTGTGTTCAACGAGTAATCTCACCCAGTACATGACCCCGCAGGTCGATCTTTACACGGTTATTTATTTCACGGTGGAGTTGCCGAGTTCCAAGCCAGACTAGTCGGACTTTATAGTTCTTTTAAAAGAGAAGGAACAAGCTCTAAGAAGCTCAGCAGGTTATAAAAGGTGGTGGTGTTAGGAGCCTAGTCTCGTATATCGGAAAACAAGCAATATAATATAGACGAAAAGGAAGCGCCTCGGGCAGATGTAAGCCCGCAGATCTACACAGGTAGGTCGGCAGCCTGAGAAAACAGATGAAAATTCTTCTAGCGAGCCTCACTAGGGGACCCTAAAGGAATTCGGTCAGGACTTGGAAATCCGCCGATTCAACCCCTTTCTCTGAGAGAGAAAAATTCGAGGTGAAAAAAAGCACACTCACACACCCGGAGGGATAAAAAAAAGTGTTTATGAACCACGGGACTAGAAAAAATGTTATCTAGACAGCTCTTTATGTATCATAAAAACCTTTAAAAATATACGGGAGCCTAAAAGAAAGGCAGGAAGTCATTGCACTTAAAGGATTACCTACCCAGGCCTCCTTTTTTAAATTATTAATGATAGGAAAGGTTTCCTTCTAAAAGACCTTATCTTGGCCATGGAAAAAATTGCTTATCCCTTTTTTTGTACTAAAAAAATAGGGGAATAAAATATAAAAGTTACATTATGAAGAAAAACTCCTGCCCGACCTAAACATACTATCTTTTTTAATTTTCTTAACAATGAAGAATTGATCATGAATTTTGACGCATAATCTTTGGAAGTATAATTCATTTGAAGGAGTCAACACACCTAGAATTTCTCACAATCCAATCGCCTAATATTTCTTCATCCTATTCAACAATTATTATAAAAACATACGATGTATGTGAATCCTTGCTTAACTCAATAGCCTCTTTTATTTTATATGCTTCACCATATTGCTATAAGTAGAAAATAAATACACACAAAAAAGTATAAATACACAGGTTATAGACACGACTTTGCTTATGCTACAATTTTAATAGTATAAAGTAATATATTATATATATATATATATATATACAGAAAACAAACAAAACTCAGGTTTCGGTCACAAAATCGTCTTTATGTTACAATCCCGACGTTTCGGTTTTTACTTAAAACCTTCTTCAGGGCCTAAAAAACAAACGAAATACAAAAACCCATGAAACAAACACTCATGACTATCAAAACGGAAAAAACTAAGCAGCTGCTACACAATAAATGTTAACCCAAGACCTAAACTCACCGTAAAACATCTAAACAACGACTGAAAAAATCCTCACGCGTCACACCTATATATACGGAGAAAAACCACAGCCTCCTAGATAAAAACATACTTTTTTTTTCTTTTTTTTTCTTTTTCCAAATATTATAATAATAACAACAGTTACGTAATAAACAAAAAAGAAAATTCTCCTCCCCCCCCCCCCCCCCCCCCCCCCCCGCAACTCCTACATATTATAGACAAAGATAAGGGCCAAAGCTAGAAAGATTACAGGAGTAAACAAGTATCCTAGGCAGTCTGTGGACTGGCTTTAGAGGGGACCAACCTGGCATTCGCCTAGTAAATTGAGGGAAACCACAGAAAACCTCAATTAGGTTGGGCGGACCCGGGTCCTTCCAATAAAACATTCTAAAAACCAGAACATCTATTGGCAGTTATAGAAATCGTTTGTTTTATTGAAGGACCCGGGTCCGCCCAACCTAATTGAGGTTTTCTGTGGTTTCCCTCAATTTACTAGGCGAATGCCAGGTTGGTCCCCTCTAAAGCCAGTCCACAGACTGCCTAGGATACTTGTTTACTCCTGTAATCTTTTCTAGCTTTGGCCCTTATCTTTGTCTATAATATGTAGGAGTTGCGGGGGGGGGGGAGGAGAATTTCTTTTTTGTTTATTACGTAACTGTTGTTATTATTATAATATTTGGGAAAAAAAAAAATAAATAAAATAAAAATAAATAAATAAAAAAAATAAAAAGTATGTTTTTATCTAGGAGGCTGTGTTTTTCTCCGTATATATAGGTGTGACGCGTGAGGATTTTTTCAGTCGTTGTTTAGATGTTTTACGGTGAGTTTAGGTCTTGGGTTAACATTTATTGTGTAGCAGCTGCTTAGTTTTTCCGTTTTGATAGTCATGAGTGTTTGTTTCATGGGTTTTTGTATTTCGTTTGTTTTTTAGGCCCCTGAAGAAGGTTTTAAGTAAAAACCGAAACGTCGGATTGTAACATAAAGACGATTTTTGTGACCGAAACCTGAGTTTTGTTTGTTTTCTGTTTATATTTACGGTCGAGAATTTATTCATATATATATATATGAAAATGAAAGTGAAATGAAAGTTTTTTAAAATTTCGGGTTTTGTTTAAAAAATATGTTAATATTTAAAATACAGTTTTTTGAGTGATGGTTAATCAAGCAGTCAAGTAAAAAAAAAAAATAAGAGACATATACAAAGATTATTTGTACTGAGTTTCTAAATCGCGGTGACCCCTAGTGAAAACAGAAACTAGTAAAGCATGAAATATTTATACATTAATTTTTTAGGGTCCGTAGGCAAAACAAGGACCCTTATATTTTCCTGCGTGTGTCTGTCCGTCCGTCCTCTCGCGTGCTCTCACGGCTACACCTTTCGTCCGATCACTTTGAAATTTGGCATGTATGTGTCTTGAACCAACCCAGCTATCTTAAAAATATAGCGACTTAAAAAAAATATTTTTCAAAAAAATGAGGGTAAAAAAACTTAAGGGATAATTTTTTTTAATTTTTTTCGACACCGTGAGGGGTTTCATATGAAAGGGTACGTCGAGCTGATTACAAAAATATAT